>CM033711.1:16610666-17028166 GCA_019671005.1 Hibiscus mutabilis
ATTTGGATTCCCAAAAGTTGATCAAAGTGGTAAGCAGTTTGATATCGTTTTAGCAAGTCTCGAGTTCAAGGTCTTCTGTATGAAGAAAATTTTTACTAGGAGACTCATCCACCCAAGTTAGTTGCGCAGCACGGATCGGTCCGGATTAATCAAGGTAAAGCCCTAAGAAACTGGAAGAACAACAAAAAAAATCGGATTAGAATAATTTTTTTTTGGTTTGACCACATGTATTCGATTCAATAACCGGTTAATTTGGATAGAGTTTTGCAGAGTTTCAATACGGGGATCACATTCCCAACCTAGTTTTCTCCATTCACAATATCATAATTCGAACTCCTGCCCTTGCTTAAAGGACCTAGCACATTATCCCACTAGACCAACCGGTTATTGCTAGATTAAAATAATAAACAAGACATATATATGAAATTGAAGGTCATTACCGATAAATACATTCGAATCAATGACTTTTAAGAGGTTTTAATTGAATTAAGACTTGATCCGCACAAAAAATAAAATAAAAGGTGAAGTACGCAAACAGACACTAAAATAAGCAAAAATATTTCAATTATTGAAGTTTTGAAAATTATAAAAAGATTATATTTTGATACACAGTTAGTGTAAATTCTTTTTTATATCACCCTTCTTTAAAATTTAAAACTTAAAATTTTAACTTTAACACCCTAAATTTTAGTCCTTAAACTCTAAACCCTAAGCTCTAACCTTGAATCTTAAATTTTTAAATCATATAATCTAAACTCCTAAACTTTAAACCATAAATTTGGCAAGTATATGTAAACTACGACTGTATATCAAAGTTTTTCTCATTATAAAAATAGTCATTAAACTTGTTGAATTGTTACAAAATGATCAATAAACTTTATCAACTATTACAAAGTGATTATTGAACTTATCGAAATATTACAAAATGATCCTTAAACTTATTAAAATTTATCATTGTTTTATAACGCGTAATGACCATTTTGTAATATTTCGATAAGTTTAACGATTATTTTATCACTTTCAAAATTTCAATGGTTGAAAAGATCATTTTTACTTAATTTAGTGGTCACTTGTCTACTTTATATAATTATAAATGTATTTTTAATTTTTATATTAGAATTATATTGAAGGGTTGAATGTATTCTTAAAGTCACTCAAAAAAACCTTAAAAAAGTATTGTTGTTAGGCAATTCATTAGTTTAATAATAATATTTTTTATGTTATTCAGTGTTGAACGAATCTAATCATTAAGAAATCAAGTATTTATAACTTTATTTCTGTTAGGGATTGAGAATTCTTGTTGATAAAATATCATTTTTTTTTCTAAAGTAATCTAAATTATGTGCAAAACAAAGACTTCTGGTTTTAGTTCTAAAGTAAAGATTTTTAATGTTTTTAATATTATAGATGATAAATTCATTAGGAAGAGGCGACAATAACATTATAACTAAATCTTCATCTTTGAAGGTTTTATCTGTGCTTAAAAAATTCGTCACGAATAATTAAAAGTTGTGATGTGTTCATTTATATACACGTGTGATTGATAATTAATTCTTTATTTAATTTTTGTTCGTATGGAGACAATTCGGAAATTCTTCTTTAAGATTTTTTTCCTCCAATGCTTTTTACGGAGAACTCGTAGAAATTTGTTTTTTAAATCTCTATTTTGTTTTTAAGACATAGTACTGTGTTTGCGAACTTTATACGAATATATTTTTGAACATATTCACGAACATTTAAATAAACAAATGAACACAAATATAACATTATTCGCTCAAGCTCGATTTATTTACACCTCTAAATAAAATTATAAATGTAGTTTAAAAATAATGCATCAAGTACGACCCATAAGAAAGAGGTGGGTACCGAACACTCTTTAAATATAAAAAAAAGATGAAGTGGAAAAAATAGGAAACGACAGCAAAAGGGTTTTGAACCCATAACCCTTGGCTACTTAGACTTGTGCCATAACCAATTGAGCTATGATAGCTCTTGGTTATGAGTTGCAACCATTTATTATTAAGTGGATCCTAAAAAGTTTAAAATAATAAAAATATCTTACCTACCCCATTTATGACATTTAATTAGATCTAACCACCCACAGGCATACCCACAGACCACTCACCTTCCCAAATATCCAAACTCCGGTCACCTCACCGATCTTCCTTACCGCCACCTTGTGACTGCCACCGCCACCGTAGTTGTGTTCCCCGTCGAGCTCCGACCAAAACCCTTCAAGCCATGCGTGCAACCACCGTTGCAATCACCGGTAATCAAGGGATTTAGGTTCGTTGAACCTAGGGTTAAACCCTTTCGGGTTTTGGGTTTTCTGGCCACCTCGGCCGTCTTTTCGCCGTATTGCCGCCGTCTACAAACTCCTCGTGTCGAGGCGAACGTAGCACCAGTCATCGATCACCTAATCGATGTCATTCGAAGCTTCGTCAGAGATCACTCTTGTTCGTCAAATTTAAGGTAAGCCGGTAAGTTTTCGGCCAAAATATGGGTGTTTTAAGCTTGGATTGTGATAATCGTTGTTTTCTGCTCATTTCGGTCCAATTTCGACAGTTTGGGAGTCGCGCGTGGGCTTCATGTGCCGTCTGGGGTGATTTTTGGCCGCCCTAGACGGTGGCCGTTGAGCCGGCTGGCCCATACCCGGCCTGACCCGTAGATCGAGCTGCCCGAACTGGTACAGACTAAATCGGTCTGGGCCTATTGGTAAACCCGACCTGAGTTGACCCGTTGACCGAGTCAACCTAGTGAGTCAACTTGCCCGAGTCGCTCAGTGAGTCAACTCGCTCGAGTCAACCCAGTGAGTCAACTTACTCGAGTCAACCTAGTGAGTCAACTCACCGAGTCAACCAGTGGACCAGTGACGTCATGCTAATGTCATCATTGACTGACTGTTAATGTCAGCGTTTACTTTAACTAGTGATGTCAGCATGACATCGGCGTTGACTTTGACCAGTCATGCCAGCATGACGTTAGTGTTGACTTTGACTGCTGACGCCAGCGCTAACTTTGACCAAAAAGTCAACTTTTCCTGAAAAGTTTTATTCTATGTTTTTTGACGTTCTGAGTCCGATTTTGAAGCCCATTTCATGAAATTCTAACATGAAAGCCTTCAAATGGGACATTGAACTTGAACATGCATTTGTCTTAAGTTAAATTATTTGAGAAAGGTTGTAGAACAAAGGACTGTCATTAATCTTTTGATTAAAGGTACTTGTGGATCTCCCGATGTGCCTTCGCCCAGCCCAGCTCGTCCCGATTAGTACAGCCCGATCCTATCGTCACTCGTACGGTTCTATAACTTAGTATTTTATTTCGATCAAGATGTGAATCTGTTAGTAACCATAATCCTTGTCGATCTAGGTTCTAGTACCGTAACGGAGTGTAATCCTAGTGCCTAGTAGATTATCGGACCTGCCTGACTTTTGAGGTGTGTTCCTTATGTGCTATATGACTGATTTCTAATTGTTATACCTGCTTTATATATGTCCTATCAAACCGATTATGTGCACATGATTATTTACTTGATTTCACACGAACATGGCATGTTTTCTGAAGTAAGCATGATTATACTATATGATTGATATATGCCCTATTACCCGATAGGACAAGCATGTTCTATGATTATCGTTTATCAGTATAGAATTGTGTTCATCGAGTTTTGTTCTTACTGTTTACTACTGCATACCATAATGATGCCTGGATTGATTAATAGGGGCACTTGGGTTATGATATGAAGTATCATAAGGTTCATCCCTGATCCGGCTGGTAATTTCGCCCGTATGAGGTTCATATGCTTTGACAAGGGTAATTCTGTCTGTATTCGGTTCCTATGCTTCAGCTAGAGTAATTCAGCTCGGACCTAAGTTATTCCCTTAGGATGGTACCCATGACCAATGGGCTCGGGTTAACGCCTGTATATGATACCATTCTGGGGAACCGTATCATGGAGTTTGGTTGGAGGGTAGTCAAGTTATAGAAACTTGCATGCGTATGAACATGTCTTACTAAAATGTTTTACTATGTTATTGATATAATTGTTTTTACTTGCACTATTGGAACACACTGAGCTCTCTAGCTCATACCCTATCTTTCTCCATTTTCAGATATTTTGGATAGGCTACCCTGTACCTGACACTCAGAGGATCGACACATTCTGTATTCTATATAGATTGTAATATTTTCATCCACCATTTTGTTATTTCAGGGTGACATGTGCCTATATTTTAAGATATATGACATTTTGTTCGATTTTTTTGATACATTACTTGATGTTGCCTATTTTGTAATCATTATATGTCAGGTTTATAAAGATGACTTTATCAGTTTACGTAGATATATATATATTCAAATTAAATACTTGGATATTTGATAGTTTTTTAATTTAGATATTTAAGTTGATATGTGCCCCTTTGACTCGGTCCTTCCATATAGGCCGGTCTAGGGGGCTATATTTGATTGATATCAGAGCTTTTGGTTTTAAAACCTCAAACCGTGGGTGAGTCCATTTAAAGTATTATTTTGAAAAGTTTTACAAAAGTTTTATGAAACGGGCCATGTCACCAAGTTTTATGTTTAATCGTGTTTGATTCTCTAGTGTCAAAAACTAATATTAGGTTCTATTTCTTGTATAGATCATCCGATATGAGCACTAGAAAAGGCTGACGACCCGCCCGTGGGCGAGGTCGAACCGCTAGATTTGCGGACCAGATTGAGGATCCAGTGGTCGATCCAGCTGCCTTTGTATACACTTCAGCCCCCATTGATCCTTTTTAGCTCTTGTAGAGCCTCCCACCCCTTGTGGTCCCTCAGTTTTGACTGTTCCACCGTCTGCTTCTGGTATTGATATGACTACTTCGGTCAAAGGAGCGACAGTTTCTAGGCTTGGGCCTATGACTGGAGTTACCGATGAGAGTTTGAGTAGACAGTTTCTTCAGCTAATTTAGGGTGTAGTCAGAGCATCGGGTGTCGCTCTAGAAGTCCCCATCTCCCAGACCTTATTTGCTAACGGGATCAGAAGCTTCCCGGGATCTCTTACTGGAGCACCGACCGAGGCTGAGGAATGGTTGTATGACACCGAGCGACGAATGGATGAGATAGGTTTTAAGCCATCCAAGAAATACTTGGGTGTTGTATCTATGCTGAATGGGAATGCCCGCACCTGGTGGGAGTCCATTATGAGTAGCGTTCATTCTGATCGGTTGACATGAGATTTCTTCAAGGAACGATTTAAGAACTGTTACTTGGGTGAGCGGTTCTTGAGAGAGAGACGTCAAGCATTCAAGGACCTGGTGCAGGGTTCTATGACAGTGGTTGAGTATGAGATACAATTTATGGAGTTGCAGAAATACGGTGCTAGTTTAGTTTCTACCGAGAAGGACAAATGTGACAAATTCTTAGAGGGCTTTTGTATTGGGATACATGATCGGGTGGCTACACACCATGATGAGGTGTTTGAGGATTTAGTAAATCGGGCCAAGACTGTAGAACAGATGGAGATTTTAGCAACTAGTTAGTGTAATAGAGATGGAGATCGGGATAGAGGCATGGATCGAGGGCGAGACCGAGATCGATCTTGGAGACCATCTGGCCAGGAAGAGTCTCACATGCGCCCTGATAAGAGGGCTCGCACTACAGTATATCAGAGGGGTGGTTTGAGTTATAGGGCCCTAGCACCATAGGACCCAGCTGTTAGTCGAGGTGATTCATCTGGGTTCGCTCCTATACCTTTGTGTGAGTATTGTGGTAAGTTACACCGAGAAGAGTGTAGGAAGATGTCTGGTGCTTGCTTTCGTTGTGGATCCACTGAGCACTTCAAGAAAGAGTGTCCACACCCACCTTCTGTAAACCGGTCATCGTTTCAGACCCCTGCCCGTTCCCAAACTCTAGCCCGTTCGTAGATATCTATTCAGACACCAGGTTTAGGGTGTTACCAGAGTAGAGCTCCCGGGTTTACTGCTAGAACTACTAGTAGAGGCTGATCACATTAGAGTGGGGGACAGGTCATGACTGAGGCTAGACAGCCTGCACTTGTTTATGCTACTAGACGTCGTGATGACAGAGATAAGCCAGACGTCATTGTAGGTACATTCATTATATTTTTTGTTCCATACTTTGCATTGCTTGATAACGGTTCCACCCATTCCTACATTTCAAAATCTGTATCCTAAGACCTCCAGATTCTAGTTGAAACCATAGAGAGTGCAGTTACAGTTATGAGTCCGGTGGGCCAATCAGTGGTTGTGGATAGGGTTTTCTGGCGATGTCCCCTCGAAGTTCAAGGAGAAATCTTCCCAGCCGACCTTATGGAGCTACCATTAGAAGAGTTTGATCTAATTCTAGGCATGTATTGGTTGACTGAACACCGGGTTAACTTAGATTGTGAGTCCAAGAGAGCAGTTCTGAAGACTTCTGATGATCAGACAGTGGTTATTGTTGGTGAACGTCGAGGGTATTTGTCTAATGTCATATCTGCCTTAGTTGTTGACAGAATGATCCGAAAGGGGTATCAGACCTTCATTGCCTATTTCTTGAATACTAAAGGTTTTTTGTCTAAGATTGAGGAGATTCGCATTGTTAGCAAGTTTCCTGATGTTTTCCCCAATGAGTTACCTAGGTTACCTCCGGATAGGGATGTCGAGTTCGAGATTGAGGCCTATTCGGGATCGACGTCAGTTTCTATGAATCTCTACCGTATGGCTCCTAAAGAGATTAAGGAGTTAAAGATTTAGTTGCAAGAGCTCATACACCGAGGATTCATCAGACCTAGTTCTTCACCTTTGGGAGCCCCTGTCTTTTTTGTGAAAAAGAAAGATGGTTCTCTCAGGCTGTGCATTGACTACCGAAAGTTGAATAATTTGACAATCAACAATAAGTACCTGGTACCTAGGATCGATGACTTGTTCGATCAGTTTCGAGGAGCCACCGTTTTCTCAAAGATTGATCTCCGTTCCGGGCATTATCAGTTGAAGATAAAGGGGTCCGATGTAGCAAAGACGACCATTCGCACCAGATACTGGTATTACGAGTTTCTAGTAATACTGTTTGGTCTGACTAATGCTCCTGCTGCCTTTATAGATCTGATAAACTGGGTATTCCGGCCCTACTTGGATCAGTTTGTACTGGTGTTCATTGATGACATTCTGGTATACTCCTAGACTGAGGCAGAACATGCTGGGCATTTGAGGATTGTTCTGCAGACCCTCAGAGAACATAAATTGTACGCCAAGTTGACCAAGTATGAATTCTGGCTCAGCAAGGTGGCATTTCTTGGACATGTGGTATCGGCTCGAGGTATCCAGGTTGATTCAAGCAAAATCGAGGCCATTGTAAGTTGAAAACAACCCATGAATGTTTCTGAGATCCGCAGTTTCTTGGGTTTAGCTAGGTATTACAGACGCTTCGTCGAGGGTTTCTCCATCATTGCTGCCCCTCTAACGAAGCTGTTAAGGAAAAATGTTCCATTTATTTGGATTGATACTCAGCAGGACATCTTTGAGAAGTTGAACACAGCTTTGATGCAAGCTCCAGTTTTGACCCAGCCTAAGTCTGGGAAGGATTTCACAGTTTATAGTGATGCATCACACTCCAGATTTGGTTGTGTTTTGATGTAGGATGACAAAGTGATCGCTTATGCGTCTCGTCAGTTGAGGCCACATGAGTGTAACTATCCTACTCATGATCTGGAGATGGCTGTTGTAGTCTTTGCCTTGAAGATTTGGAGACACAATCTCTACGGAGAGAAATGTTACATCTATATAGATCATAAGAGCCTAAAGTACCTTCTTACACAAAAAGGGCTTAATCTGAGACAACGTCGTTGGCTTGAGCTTTTTAAATTTTATGATTGTGTAATTGAGTATCACCTGGGGAAAGCCAATGTTGTTGCTAATCTGAGACAACGTCGTTGGCTTGGCTTGAGCTGTAAGGCTATTTCAGACTTGAGATCTCAGTTTTCTAGGATGAGTATCTATAATGATGGCAGTCTATTAGTAGAGTTACAGGTTAAACCGACATTGGTCGAAGAGATTAAGGCCAAGCAGCTCCATGATAGTTCCTTACTTCCTGTCATACAACAGGTTGAGCATGGATCTACCTCTGTTTATACTTTGGACCAAGATGAGGTCTTGTACTTTAAGGGCCGATATTGTGTTATAGATGATGCCAAATTGAAACAGGCTATCCTTAGCGAGGCTCATAACAGCCCTTATGCTATGCACCCCGGTGGGGACAAGTTGTACCAAAATCTGAGGTAGAGATATCGTTGGGTTGGTATGAAGAATGACATTTCTGACTATATGTCACGGTGTTTGACTTGCCAGCAGGTTAAGGCAGAACACTAGCATCCCTCTAGTCTGTTACAACCCATCAATATTCCCGAGTGGAAGTGTGAGTGTATTACGATAGATTTTGTTATAGGGCTACCTTTGACTCATTCTAAAAAGGATTATGTTTGGGTGATTGTCGACCGACTCACTAAGTCAACTTATTTTCTTCTCGTTCGAGTTACTTATTCTTTGGAGAAGTTGGCTAAGCTGTATATCTCTGAGATCGTCAGACTGCATGGTGTACCCTTATCCATCATCTCTGATCGTGATCCGAGGTTCACTTCTCAATTCTGGGTGGCTTTGCACAGTGCTTTGGGTACTCGACTGAACTTTAGTACATCTTTCCATCCACAGACCGATGGTCAGTCTGAAAGGGTGATTAAGATCCTTGAGAATATGTTGCGAGGTTGTGTGATCGACTTTCGTAGCAGTTGGGAGGAGTTCTTACCCTTGGCTGAGTTTGCTTAGAACAACAGCTATCAGGCTAGCATCCGTATGGCACCATATGAGGCTCTATATGGCCGTAGGTGTCGTACTCCTATCTGCTGGATGGAGTTATATGATAGGAAGACCTTAGGCCTAGAGTTGGTTTGAGAGACTGAAGAGACTGTCAGATTGATTCGTGACCGTCTAAAAGAGGCTTTTGACAGACAAAAGTCATATGTTGATCGTAGGAGAAAAGATATTGAGTTCTAGGCCGATGATCAGGTTTTTCTGAAGGTATCTCCGTGGAAGAAAGTTATGAGATTCGGGCGTAGAGAAAAGCTGAGCCCTAGATTTATCGGACTATACCGTATTCTAAAGAGAGTTGGACCTGTTGTTTATTAGCTTGAGTTGCCTCCCCAACTTAGCCGTATCCATGATGTATTTCATGTATCTATGTTGAGGCAGTACCACCCGGATCCGAACCATGTTATTCAGGTATATGATGTGGAGTTGAGGCCAGATTTGTCTTATGGGGAGGAGCCTATTCAGATCTTGGATGAAGATGAGAGAGTTCTGAGGAATCGGTGTATTCCTAAGGTTAAAGTTCAGTGGAGTAATCGTGGTCAAGAAGAAGCTACTTGAGAGACCCTTGAGTCAATGGAAGAGCAGTTCCCACATTTGTTCAATTCAGGTAAATTTCGAGGCCGAAATTTCTTTTAAGGGGGGAAAGTTGTAACACCCCCTAATTTAATGAACGAAAATGAAAGATGAAGTGGAAAAATAAATGAATAAAATAGGAAATGGCAGCCAAGGGGTTTTGAACCCGTAACCCTTGGCTACTTGACTTGTGACATAACCGATTGAGCTATGATAGCTCTTGGTTATGGGTTGCAACCATTTATTATTAAGTGGATCCTGAAAAGTTTAAAATAATAAAAATATATTACCTGCCCCATTTATGACATCTAATTGGATCTAACCACCCAAAGGCATACCCACAGACCACTCACCTTCCCAAATACCCAAACTCTGGCCACCTCACCGCTGCCTTGTGACTGCCACTGCCACCGTAGTTGTGTTCCCCGTCGAGCCCCGACCAAAACCCTTCAAGCCACGTGTGCAACCACCGTTGTAATCGCCGGTAATAAAGGGATTTAGGTTTGTCGAACCTAGGGTTAAACCCTTTCGGGTTTTGGGTTTTTCGGCCACCTCGGCTTTCTTTTCGCCATGCTGCCGCTGTCTACAAATTCATCGTGTCGAGGCGAATGTTGCACCTCATCGATCACCTAATCGATGCCATTCGAAGCTTCATCGGAGATCACTCTTGTTCGTCAGATTTAAGGTAAGCCGATAAGTTTTCAGCCAAAATATGGGTGTTTTTAAGCTCGGGTTGTGATAATCGTTGTTTTCTGCTCATTTTGGTCTGATTCCAACAGTTTGGGGGCCACGCGTGGGCTTCACGCGCCATCCGGGGTGATTTATGGCTGCCCTAGACGGTGGCCATTGAGCCAGCCAGCCTGACCTGTAGATCGAGCTGCTCGAACCGGTCCATACCAAATTGGTTTGAGCCTATTGGTAAACCCAACCCGAGTTAACCCGAACCTGACCTGATTTGACCCAAACCCGACCTAAGTATGACCCGTTGCCCGAGTTAACCCAGTGAGTCAACTCACCCGAGTCAACCTAATGAGTCAACTCGCCCAAGTCAACTAGTGGACCAGTAACGTCATGATGACGTTAGTGTTGACTTTGACCAGTGATGTCAGTATGACGTCAGTGTTGACTTTGACCAGTTATGTCAGCATGACATCAGCGTTGACTTTGACTGCAGCCGTCAACATTGACTTTGATCAAAAAGTCAACTTTTCCCGAAAAGTCCTATTTTATGTTTTTTGACGTCTTGAGTCCAATTTTGAAGCCTGTTTCATGAAATTCTAACCCGAAAGCCTCCAAATGAGACATAAAACTAGAACATGCATTTGTCTTAAGTTAAATTATTTGAGAAATATTGTAGAACAAAGGATTAACATTGATCTTTTGATTAAAGGTACTCGTGGATCTCCAGATCGTGCCTTTGCCCAGCCCGTCCCTATCAGTACAGCCCCGTGATCCCATCTTCACTCGTACGGTTCCATAACTTAGTATTTTATTTCGATTAAGATGTGAATCTGTTAGTAACCGTAATCCTTGTCGATTTAGGTTCTAGTACCATAACGGAGCGTAATCCTGGTGCCCAGTAGATTATCAGACCTGCCTGACTTTTGAGGTGTGTTCCTTATGTGCTATATGACTGCTTTCTAATTGTTATACCTGCTTTATATGTGTCTTATCAAACCGATTATGTGCACATGATTATTTACTTGATTTTACACGAACATATCACGTTTTCTAAAGTAAGCATGATTATACTATATGATTGATATATGCCCTAGTACCCGATAGGACAAGCATGTTATATGATTACCGTTTATCAGTATAAAATTGTGTTCATCGAGTGTTGTTCTTACTGTTTACTACTGTATACCATGATGCTGCCTAGATTGATTAATAGGGGTACTTGGGTTATGATATGAAGCATCGTAAGGTTCAGCCCTGATCTGGCTGGTAATTCTGCCCGTATGAGGTTCCTATACTTTGGCTAAGGTCATTCCGCCTGAATTTGGTTCCTACGCTTCGGCTAGAGTAATTTCGCCCGGACCTAAGGTATTCCCTTAAGATGGTACCCATGCCCAATGGGCTCGGGTTAACGCATGCATATGATACCGTTCTGGGGAACCATATCATGGAGTTTGGTTGGAGGGTAGTCAAGTTATAGAAACTTGCATACGTATGAACATGTCTTACTAAAATGTTTTACTATGCTATTGATATCATTGTTTTTACTTGCACTGTTAGAACACACTGAGCTCTCTAGCTCATACCTCATTCTTTCTCCATTTTCAGATATTTTGGATAGGCTACCCTGTACATGACACTCAGAGGATCGACACATTCCGTATTCTATATAGATTGTAATGTTTCCATCCACCATTTTGTTATTTCAGGGTGACATATGCCTATATTTTGAGATATATGACATTTTGTTACGATCTTTTTGATACATTACTTGATGTTGCCTATTTTGTAATCATTATATGTCAGGTTTATAAAGATGACATTATCAATTTACGTAGATATATAAATATATATATTCAAATATAATACTTGAATATTTGACAGATTTTTAATTTAGATATTTAAGTTGAGATGTGCCCCTTTGACTCGGTCTTTTCGCATAGGACGGTCTAGGGGGTTACAACAGAATTCTTTTAAACATGAACTTTTACAAAATCACACTTCTCTTTCAACAATCAAATAGCCAAAGATTATTTTCAAAAGTAAAAAGTTATTGTTTTATGTGGAAAATCAAACAATATCACATTTACATAGCATACTAAGAAGTTCAACACTTCTTCAATGATGCTCTAATATCAATGGTTGGATATATAGGTGGCAAACAGGTCATTCGGTTCGGGTCATTTCGGGTTTGATATTATTCGATTCAGATTCGGTTTTGGTTCGGTTCAGCTCAGTTTTAGTTCGGTTGATTTTTGATTCGGTTAATATAAGTTCGGGTTAATTTCGGGTCAATGGGAGATCAGTCGGTTTTAATTGAGTTTTTAGGTCCGTCAGTTTTTTACACTATATATAGATTTATAAAACCAATATATTTAACTTTTTGATGAGTTGTGTGGTTGTTCATATCTCATCTTTCTTTATTTCTATTAATATCTTTTCTATATTTTTTATTGTCTTCGGTTCAGGTCCATTCGATTCTGTTGAAAATCGATTTGGGTCCATTTTGGTTCAACTAAAAATCGGATCAGTTTCGGTTCATTTCGGTTTCGGATCAAATTTCGAGTCATCATGTATGGGTCGATTTCAAGTCTCAGTTCAAGTAAACTGGTTCGGTTTTCAAGTATCGGGTCAAATTGACCAAGTCTGGTCTAGTTGGATACACTTGTATTATTTTCCACAAGAACGTATCTCCAATAATAAATAATATGTACATATTGAAACTATCCAAATGAAGGAAAAAAACCCGTGAAATAACTATTGAGGATATTTAAAATATCATAGAAAAACTAAAATTAAACAACTAAACTAAAAGAAAAAAATGAGAGAACACACTAAAATTTATGAGATCCAACCAATTGTTGTGATCCTCGGGCATCACCAACCGAATAATAATTCTACTATTGCCAAAAATATATCCTTTACAAACATGGGATACAAATTCACACATATAATTACCGACAAGCGTTGATGAAATGGCAACACATTTTTACTTTTAAGGAGAAAATATTGGTTCAAAATTTTAAGACGATTTTATTGACAGAGAAAATCATAGATTTCGAACATAAATAATAAATTTGATATGAATTATATAAAAATTTACACATATAATCAGAGACGAAGCCACTAAAGAATTGAAAGAGTTGTGGCCTTAAATGTTGTGATATAATTATATTTTAAGTTTTTTAGTTTAAATTTTAGTCGATATGTGTCCTTCTAAATTCTAGATTTAAATGCTTAATAGATCGTAGTTTTTTTATGTAAAATAATTTAGTCACTTTTAATATTTAATTTTAGTTTCATCCTTAAATATAATGACACAAAAACATAACATGTAGACCCCTTAACAATGTGAGATTTTGAACAAGCCAAAAACAAATCTTTAATCAAAAGAGAAGTCTCACTAGAATTTGGAAGACCAAATATTGATGTTAGATCCATCTTTAACAATTCATCCAACACCTTCCTTAATTAAGCATTTTTCACTCTTAATGGCTTGCCAATTCGTAGGGATCTAGCATCACAAAGGTATTTTGCTCTCAAGATTTTGGCCTAAATCCCTTTGTAATGACTTTTCCCATTGACTTGATGTTAGGGTTAACATTCGATCTAGTTGAGTATTTTTTTTGAGTTAATCGAGTTGACTAGTCCTATTTTATTATTTAAACTTTAATTATTTTTTTTGAGTTGAGTCAAATTATTTGAGTTTCTCTTCAAATTTAATTGTAAATTTTTATAATGTTATGATGCTGATTGATTCCAATTTAAACGACTTTATATAACCTTATATGATATACATGTACATTTTTTCATATTTTTTCATTAGTGTGAGTAAGATTTGTAATGTTATTTAATAAATCTACTACCATTTAAAATTTTATAATATATTTTTAATAATATTTTTTTAAAGAAGGGGCTTTGATGAAAAGATATTGATGATAGTATAAATGAGGCAAGAAATTGATGAAGAGAAAAATTTGCAGTAAAATAAATAAATAAATAAAATATAAAGTAGAGAGACTAAATTGTAAAAAGAAAAAAATTGCTTTCAAATTGAAATTGAAGTCACATAGGTAATTAATTATTCAAGCCTTATTTTATTCAAAATTTATTTAAATTTTTCTAGTCAAATTTTATAAAATTTGAGTCAAATAAAAATTAAAATTTTTTCGACTCCAGTCAAGTTTGTTCACCTTAGCGCAATTTAGATTTGTTTTATTTCTAAAAGAAAATTACTACTAGTCCTATTAATTATAGTGGTGTTCATTATTCAGTTAAAATCATATTAACTGATTGAATCAAAATTTATTTTGGTTAAACAATCGGTTAATTAGGTGTTCGACCAATTAACGATTAATTTTTTTTAAAAATAGTTATCGGTTATCGATTAATTCAGTTAATTAACTGAAAATATTAAATAGTTGATATTTTATATATATATATTACATAAGCCTAGACTCATTAAGAAGTCAATATACTCAATTAATTTTTAATTTAGACCTATTAAGATTTAGAGACCCAACTAATTTTTAACCCAACTAAAAACATACTCAAATTAATCTAATATAACTAAAAAATACAAACCTTAAAATTTATAACAAATTTCTTATCTTACTAAACAATTTGAGGGACGAATTAATCACGAGTGAAGCCCAAAATTAAAAAGGTAAAGTACACAAATAATTATTAAAGTATGAAAGATATCATTTTGATAATTGATCTTTTAAAAGTTATAAATGGTCGTTAAAATTTGCTAAAATGTTATAAAATGATGGCTTAACTATAAAATAAGTATTCGAACTATATATTTGTTTATAATTGGTGCATAAAGTATTTTTTAACTGAAATATGTGTTTAAAATTTTATTTTTTATTGAAATATGTGCCAAAATATTTTTTTTGCTGAAATATGTTCCTAAAATTTTATTTTTGGTTGAATAGATGCCAAAGTAAGTACTTCAATTGACTTTAAAACAAACCAAAAATAAAATTTTATGCACATATTTCAGCCAAAAAATACTTCATACACTTATTGCAAAAAAATATAATTTAAATATTTATTTGTAGTTAAAGCCTAAGATATCGCTGGACATTATAAAATAATATACAATTTAATTAACTTAATGACAATTCTATAATTATTTAATAAAAATTAATGACATTTTTATAGCAATTTGATAAATTTAATGATGTATATATCTTTACCAATTTAACTAAAACGATTATTGTTTCATAGTTTAGGACTAGTGACTACTCCACGTAAAATATCTCCTTTACCAATTTAATCTTCGTTTTGTCTTAAATATCCAAAATGCCACTAAACCACCGCCAACAAAGCCTCATAAACCCTAGCTGAAACTTTAATCCCGGCGGCCCTTTCTTTCCCATTGCAGAAACACCCCTCTCAAAAGTTGCATTTTTCATCACTTATTCAAAAGAAATTGTAAAATTAGGAACAGATTTTTGTTAGCTTTTGATGGCCAAGGGGGATGATGCAGTGAGAAGAAAGAATAACAAAGTACAAAGAAAGAAGCTAAATAGGAAAAATGATTCTTCAACTGTCTCAGCTCGAATCGCTTCCATTATCGCCGCCAAAAAGCGCCGGAAAGCCGGTAAACGCCGCATGTGTCAGGTATTCTAATGACCCTTTTCTTCGACCTCATTGATTTTCATATTGGGTATTTTTCTGGGTTAAATTTGGTTCCTTTATTTTTTGAAGTGAAATGTGAAAACTTGATCATCATATGCTATAGTATTGAATTCGGTGAGTTAAAGATAGGGGAACTGCTTATGAATGGTGTGTTTTATTTCTTTAAGAATTTCTTTCTCCGATTTATTAGTATTACATGGAAAATGTGGAAACAATATTGGTATGGATTATTATGAATTTTCTTAATAGCAGTAGGGGTTGAATTAGTAGTTTATCAGCATACTTATCTTAGAAGGACTGATGGGAAAGAACTAAATACTGGTTTGTTTGTACCATAGAATGGGATTTTTTGTATGATGTGCTTTGAATCATGAATGAGAGTAGGTTTGGAGATGGTTTTTGTCATAAATTAGTAAGATTTTTCATGAGGATATGAGTGAGAAAGGTCGTTGCAAATTTAATCTGTCTTCAATTGCTTTTTTTTTTTTCTGTTAGTGATGCGTAATTCTCTTGTTAACATAGTGGATTTTAACATGTTGTTCAGGGGATGTGTTTTAGCCTTCCTACTCCTGATGATCCCTTCAATGAGAGAATTGATAAGAAGGATATCAGTAAAAGGGAAACCAACAAAACCATGCCTTCAAAACGGGATCGGAAAGTTTCAGCCAAGAGGAAGGATGATGTTCCAACAAAAGGATCTGTTCTTGGGCATAATGTGAAAGTAGACGGTTTAGAAAAGCTAAATGAGAAGGTAACGGCATCGAATGTGGGGAAGGCTAGACATATAGACTCTGGAAGATTGGAGATTCGGCCAGATGGAAAGAAGGCGGGTGTCAATGGTAATCGGGAACTAGCCTGTGGAAGTTCTGATTGTCCATCGAAGTATCTTATACTCTGCCTTAAAACAATAGAGGATTCATTGTATCCTGATGGTACCTACAACGGAGAAGAGGGAAAACGTCTATTTTTGAACCCATGGGGTATTGAGTTCTGGAAATGTTATTCTGCTGGAAAGGATATACTTGAGACAAGTGGGTCACCTTCTGATTTTGAACAAATTGCATGGATAGCTTCAACTGCTGCTGATGTTATTTCTAGGAGAGAGAAAGAAGGTCACTTATTCACTGGCCCTTTCCTTCTTTTCATTGTACCATCCAAAGAAAAAGCTCTCAAGGTTTGTATAATCCTCAATATACCTTTCCGTTATATACTTATTTGTTTTTATGTTTAACTACCTTTTTTTCTCCAGCAGTTTTTCTTCTGTTACCTTTATCTGATATCTTTAGAAGCCCGACACAATTCAGTAATTTAATATGATTAATGCCAAGATTTTTGATAGAAGGGACTTTTTGGCTATATTCATATTTCACCATCTTCTGAGATAAATGGAAATAAAACCAATTAAATGTAAACATAAGTGTTATGTTATACACAAGAAAGTCATCACATTTGGATAGAGGCTGTTTTGCTAATTTAATTGATTGTGCATTTGATGTGGTAAGCCTATATTTTGTTCATTTATTTTAATAATTTCTCATCAATCCTGCTCAGGTTCGTTCACTTTGCAAGCCTCTGAAAGCTCAAGGTGTACATACAGTGAGTTTACACCCGGGTGCTTCCGTAGACCATCAGATCTGTGGGTAAATATAATCTAAATCTTTAAACCTTTTGGTGGAATAGATTAATGTGGTCTTGTGTCCCTCAATTTCTGTGGTTTTCTTCTGTAGTCTGCAGAGTTGTGAACCTGAGTTTCTTGTGTCAACACCTGAGAGACTCTTGGAGCTAGTTTCCTTGAAGGCCATAGATATATCTGGGGTCTCCATGCTGGTAAACCCGTCTTTATGGTTTGAAAATTCTCTTGTTGCATATGATATGCTCCCTGTTCAGACTGTAATGTTATTTATGCAAACAAATATCTTAAAATGTTGGTCAATATTTGTAGTTATCATTTATCAATGTGTATATAACTAGGTTTTGTGATCTTAAGTTCTTTTTTTATAATGAAATTTCTCCTGTCATTTTCTCTTCTTAGTTCCATTTGTTCCAGGTCTACTAGATAGTTAGATTTCCAAATGCTGTTATTCTTGTGGATCAGGAGTAGTGCAATTTAAGTGTGTTTTTGATTTGTACACATTGCATGTATAGGAAGTTTATACATTATTTGAATTATTTTTCCATTTTGGAATGTTATCAAGTCTCATTCTGAAACATAATTTTTGATCCATTAACTTCTATTTGCCCACCCATCCTTTCCACCTTTCTCCCTCTGCATATCTATATGTTTGTTGGTATTTATGTTACGGAAATTAAAAATCATTTCTAATTCAACCTACTGTGATGGCCTTAAACATCAAAGCACATTTCATTGAAGTCATTAAATTTTACTGTCTAATGATTAAATTCTCTAATAGGTTATCGATGGTATGGAGTCTACTTCTGGTGGTTGTTATCTTGATACAATAAAGTCCATCAAGCAGGCTATTTCAGGAAAACCCCATACCACGGTGTTCTTTAATTCCTTCAGTAATGCTTCTGTTCCTGCTGTGCAAAATCTACTGAATGGATTAGTCTATAGATTATCACTCAATGATTCTGTTGCCAGTCAAAGCGCTTGCATCATCCAGTCTATACGTGTGTGCTCCTCAAAGGAAGAAAAGATAATGAAGGTGGGTTTTTCTTTTATATATTTGAACATTTGCATACCGACATAATATATATTGTGGCTGAAAAATGAAAATATTTTACCATTGAGTTTTATTTTAGAAAATGAAAACTGAAATTTGTTTGGTCTCTAAGCCTTTTTAAAATAAGCAATCTGAATCAAGCAAATATGTTTAGCTTGATAGAGGTTCCAACTTAGTTAACTTGGTTTGATTTCGAATGCAATGCACCGATCTCTGTTCTTCTCGGTGATTGGCTGTCACTCACTTTAGGATTAGACCAGTCAACCTTTTACTGCGATTAACTTTCTGTTTTTTGAAGGAAGATTTTAGAGATACGATTAGACTTATTAAAGTTGGGAGTCGTTTTGAAATAGCTGATCAAATCGGTAATTGGTTATAGATGCTTTCCGTGATTGATGTATGCTCTCCCTCAGGTCTTCTATATGATATGCTTAATTGTTTTTCTGCTTCATCTTCTTTCCTCTTTCTTTTTCTGGTCATGGGACAATGAGGAGTCCGAAAACTATTGCTTCAATGAAGCGTGCCTTTTGTGCCTGAGTACCTCTGAAGCGCAATTCTCATTTATCGCTGCGCCTTCACAACCTTGGTAAAGAGTAGGGTAATGTGGATCATCATGGGATGTAGTGATGTGGAAAACTTGTGGTTGCTATTTTTTATCGAACAATGATAATAGATTTGTAGTTTCACTTGACATTTGATCCCTATTTTGGACAAAGATTTTGCTTTCAGTTCTCCATAATTTAATATTCTGAAAAGCTTGTTAATAATAATATTTTACAGGGCATTCATGCTTTGGATAATGCATGTTGCAATCAAACCATACCACAACCTTTGAAGGTGCTGTACATAGTTGGAAAAAACAACGATGTCCAAAAGTTGGTGTCAGCTGTCAAATTCAAGGGATATTCCATCTCAACCGCCTTTTACTCGAATATTATGGAATCTGAAAACAGGTAAGTTCTGAATTATATGTTCCTTTCTCATTGTCCTCATTGGCATGAAGATTCAAGTTAAAAGATTTACACATGCGGGACTCATCTAAAAGTCACGTTTGACTTTAACCATTTAGGTTGCGTTGCCTATATTTTTCCATGATACTTGTCCCGTTCTTTTCAAGGAGTTTGCCGGCTATTGCCGGTGTTTGTATTCATAACTGATGTGTTGTTATTTTCTTCCCCAGTCTGGATTGTGGCAGCAGAATGAGACATGCAGTCTCCATTATCGATACCGAACACATCAGTTCTACAGATTTAGGAGAGTATGGTGTCGTAATAGTTCCAGATTTTGTACCATCGGTTGATGTTTATGTTCAAATTCTCACAAGGATGGCAAGGCACACAGTCAATGGTGTATTGCATAGCTTTTTAACTAAAGACAATGCACGGCATGTCGGTCCATTGATTGGAATCCTTGAACAATGTGGGCAGGCAGTACCTGAAGAGCTAAGGAATTTATGATTACGAGTATCATCCATGTTAGCATCTTTGAAAATTAGTTTTTTTTTTTTTTTTCTTTCAAAACCCTCTAATCTCTTTGCATGAGATGTTGTAAGGTGAACTGGGCAATCTTTTACATTTAGCCTGCAGTTTTGCTAAGAATTTGTAAAACTAGTTTATGGCTTAAAAGAATTATAATATTCATTTTAAATTGGTCCCTAAACTTTTAAATGTGCCAATTTCATTATTCCAATTGGTCAAGGATCAAATCTTGTTGATATATAAGGATATTTCTGATAATTTAGATATAAGAAATCACTCCAATATTTGAAGAAAATGGATTTTACTGTAAAATATAGCTCAATTTTATTATTAGTATCGAACTTGAATTCGAATAGAAAATTTTAATACCAATTAAACTTACAAGTCACTCAAGTGAAATATCAAAGTACTCGATCTGGACATCGATGAAGCCACATTGAAGAAACAAAAATCTGGGTACAAATTAGGCTACTAGGCCCTTGTTTGAAGCAAGAAATCAAGCAAGAAGCCACATGAACAAGGTAGACCAAAGTGTGAGGGAGATTGAAGCCACTGCATAAGTCCATAGCATAATCACCGAGCTTTCGCCCTGTCCGAGCTGCAAAAACTCTGATATCGTACCTGCGATGCCCCCATTGTTCATTTTACATCCATTACAAGATGATGCAATCTTTGAAACATCATACATGGTACAGGTTGTGTCATGACATTACCTACAGCAGTTGCAGGCGGAACGGCATACTGAAGCTTTAGAACAAACCGATATAACGAATCCGATGCGACCATTCCCGAATGGTGAGCTGCTTTCACAACACATATCTGTAGCGATGTCCTTTTACGCTGAAAAAAGGTATTTTTATTTATTGTTTTGTTTTGAAAATAATGTCTTCCGTGGGGTTTTATAAAAACCGTATTTTTATTTACTAAAATGGAGTCGCCACCGGCCACTTAGATAGGCCGGACACCATAAAACCAGAGATTTAAAAACTGTTGGGTTCGGGAGTCGGTTACGGATGGGGAATGATTAGCACCCTCACACCGCCCAAAATTTGTACTTCAATAATTACCGCTTTATTAAGATTAAACTTTCCGGATTAAAGTGACGATTTAATTAACATTCGGTTATAAGTGCGAGTAGATTTCAAAGACCCTGATATCCGAGAGCAAACGCCCAACCACTATCACTATGCCTGATACTGGCCCCGTTTACGCTCGGATAAAAGGGCACCGCATTGACAATTTATATATATCTCTTATGCAATCTTAGCAAATAATTTTAAAACATACGTATACATCACATGGTTTTAAAGCATACAAGGAACATCACAAAATTACACAATACTAATAAAATACGTGAGAAAGAAAAAAAAAGATAAAGCTTTTAAATAAAAAAAACCTATCATGCTTAAACATATTAAAGTAATCCACAACTATATCACTTACATGACATGGATAATGTACAATATTAAACTAACGGACTAAGGCGACAAACCTAGACATGATACTAGAATCAAAAGCATCAAATAAAAACTAAAACCTAGACACCACAATTTTACACGAAACTAAATCCGACATGTAATAAAGTACTTAATTTCCTATCATGCTTCAAGACCAAACAAACACATAAATAACAAACTTATGTACATAGAAACATGGCATAAGTATAACATGATAATCAAACTGAAAGGTAATATTTAAACGAACATATATGCATCATACGGTTGGACAAATTAAAACATCAAAACAACAACTCCAAAAACAAAAACAAAGATGATATAAAAACTTATATTAAGGTAATGAACGAAATAAATATGACATAAAACCATAAAATAATAAAAACAAGAGGCATAATTGATTACAGCAGAGGACTAAAATGTAATAAAATGAAACAGAAGTGACAGAAATTGGAGCAATAAAGACATGATTTAGGGATGAAATCATAAACCAGACGAGATTTAAAATGACTAAATATGTAATTGGACCAAGGGGCGAGCTCAGAGTGAAAATTTCAAAAACGCGGTGGGACTAGGGGGTAATTTCACCATTTAAAAACTGATTTCAGTTTATTTGAGGACCAAATTGAAATATTTTCAAAAAGGAGGGGGACTGGGGTTGCAAATATCCCATACGACGAGACAAAAATGAAAATAACGAAAATGCGGAGGGATTTATGACGCGATTTCACCATTTTAAAAAATAAAACACTTATAAAACACCCTCATCCGGCCCAAAATCAAACTTTTCCCCATTTTTTTAAACCCCTCTTTATAAAACACCCAGCCTCCACTTTTCTCTCAACACCAAACCCCAAACCTTTGATAAACCCAGAAATCGGTGACCAACCGCCGTCTCCTCCGTCGTCGGCCGCCGCTAGTCGGCGCCGGCGAACCTAAAAAAAACTACCAAAACAACCCTTGCTTCAATCCAAACTCGAATCCCAACTTGGATTCAAAGAAAAGACTCCATTTTTTCCTAGATCTAAGAAAATACGAAGCGAAAACCATTTTTTTAAAAAGAACCGAGACCAAAAGGAACCTCTCCCTCTTTTCAGTTCACCATGTTCAGTTTTGGAAACTGATGCGGCTTATCACTGGCGAGGGGAGACCCACCGACAGCGAGGGTAAAGAACCTCTCAACTCTTCTCCCTCTTTTATGTTATCTCTAGAGTATATACATGCATGCAACACTAAAGACGAATAGATACCTTTATTTTTTTTTGTGTTCGAAAGATGAACAAGAGGATGAGATCTTTTTTTTGTATTTATGAAAAACTGATACAACTGGTTACTTGATTGTTTTTTATTCTTACAACCTTTCATACATATATCCTCTCTGATCCTCTCGGTAGAAAGTACTATAAAGATACATATATTTTTTTGGATTTGAAATGATACTGACATAGCTTGTATTTCTTGTGTTTTTTTATGCATCTGAGTACGGTGGTTGGGGCTGGTGGTGCGGCAGAGGCATGGTGGAGGTGATCTCTTGGCAGACGCATCCCTGGTCGTTGGATCAGATCTGATCCAACGACTAGGATCGCTCGAAGATCAGACGGCTGAGATGAGGCTTCGGAAATGATGTAGTGGTCCGGGATCGCGCCATGTGGCCTGGAGAAGATGGTCGGCCTTGCACGTGTCTCACACACGCGAGTGGAGAATCTAACAGCCCGCGCGTGGACTTCACGCGGCAGATAAGGGGTCTTCATGCTTCAACCGTGGCCGTCGGATCCAGATCTGATCCAACGGCCCTCGTGCAGCTGCGCAAGATAAAAGGAGGGCATCAGGGTTCCATTATCTGATGTGGGTTAGGGTTTTTTAGGATGTGGGCTGGCCGGTTCGGGCCTGATGTAAAAATTCTTGGGTTTTAATATTTGTACATGGCCTGGATATCTAGTTAATTTATTTTTTGGGTTTTGATACTTTATCTGTTTATAATAATAATAATAATACTAATAATAACAATAATACGTATATATATATACATACATGCAAGCATACACGTACATGGACACACATACGTATATAGCATACACATACATACTTACGTACACATACATACAATTATGACAAAACACATTCACACACCACCACACATAATAATAACACATACAATTCATGCAATACTCATTCGTATACGAAATAATAAGGACTTTAATAATAAACACATGCAAACATATATAGACATGCACATAATAATTACTAATGTATACATAACACATCACACACACTTTGCGTACATTAATCATACGTACAATATATTACGTATACATGCAACAGTGATATGTAGATTATTAAACTAACGTAAATTAACGCGATGTTTATACACCGAATAAAAATGGGTGATTACAGTATCCCCAAGAGAGGCATCACCATTTTCCTCACTGCTAAAATCCCTATGATCGCGGACAGGCTAACTTCTGATCCATTTAAACCTCTCAGAAGGTTTGCCCCTAGTATCAAGGTTAAGCATGGAATTGCTGCCTCCCTGCATATCAGAAAACAGATCAGAATACTTCATTGGAATCTAAACACGATGTCTACGGTGAATCGTTTCGTACCCCAAAAAATATGCAGAAGTATCGATTACACGAAGAGGAGCACTATCGCCGATTATTAATGTCCGGATCGGAGAGATAATCCCGACAACCTGAAGGGGAAAAGACATGTTTTCTGGTAGCAAATAGTTGGTAAGGATGCAGTAAATATTAGAAGTATTTTTCGTATACCGCTACAGTTGCTGTAGGTGCAAACACCTTCTTCAGGTCAATCTTCCCCATAATCATCTTAAAATGCTGAATTATCTTCTAAAAAACAACCACAATCATACCACTGAATGGCTTCGAATCAACATTTGCAACAAAAAATAGCAATGGAGATGAAAATTTATGCAGGATAAACCTTTTCTCCTCCACCATATGTCGTTAGAGGAGGTCCGTCTTGTCCCGAATAATATTCGGAACCATGGCAATTTGTTGAGGGTAGTAAAGCTTCTTTACAACAGGTGCCTTCACTTGCATACATGCGCATCAGGTGTACACATACGACCACATAAAAATGGCTCCTATCTGTAGATTCAGAGTGAACAACAGAGAAATTGAAGTGTAGAAAAAGAATGTTCGAATTCGATAATGGCAAACGATTAGAGGTTAGAACTTAGAACCATAAATAAAGGATACCGCCATAGATAGTAAAGCATAAGCCTCGGCATTTGTAGAGCAAATAGACGAATCTCCGAACGGATTGTTCGACTCCTTGCAGATTGCTGGAATCAAAATAAGAAGCAAATTCCCCATATTTCCTGAACAAATTTCCAAAACAACCTTATTGATACAGTAAAATGGTGAACAGAATGAAACTCGAAGGAAAATTTACCTCCAGAACAGCAACCAATGACCATGCCCTGCAGGTGTTTAGGAGTTTTGGTGATTCTTATGAGAATCCAAGCCAGTGCTGAGCCAATAATGTAAGTTATAAAAATATTCACCGGCATGAACCACCTAGCAAGAACAACAAAGAAAACAATATGGATCAAATCCGATTCGATCGAAACAAGGTAACCAGATGGAATTAAAGTGACTAACAAGTTAGCAAAGCTTTGGAAAGTGACTGTTTCAGTCAAGTTGCTTCCCACAAGTGCAGGGCCCAACACATAGAACACAAGCTGAACATCAGAAACAGAAAAAACATGTTTTAGGCTTGGGAATCATCAGACCATGACATGAAGCAGTGGAGGGAAAGCATTTTCTTACATTGTTCAGATTGTGTCTTGCCTCTGGTCCCAATAGATTTATGCCATCCACAGCAAGCAACAAACCAACACCAGTAATCAAAATAACCTTTAGAACAGGCATTAAAGCCACAATAAACAGATCCATAAACCCCATATCTGCAAAAAAAAAAAAAAACCTTTCCTGGAAAAATGTAGAAGAAATAATCTCAGTTCTTCAAGATAATGTTTGAGATATTCATGCACAAAGTCATAAAGTCTTATGTCACAAAGACTGTCCGACATGCCACTGACACCGCCGTACTCATGAACATGCATGGTTACCTTAAAATATGAAACTAAAATGTCGGCACACGATGATTGTTTCTAGATTAGAGTGAAGCCATTAATCATGGAGCATGGAAACTCATAGTTTTGTCATGATTATGTATGCCAATCATGATACTGGTGCATCTTGGAATTCAGTTAGAAAATAAAAGATAAATATTTATATTGAACAGTGGAAAACAAGCAGCTGACCAGTTAGCAGTAGGTTAAGCTTGGTGTTTGCAGGTCTTGCTTTATCTATGGTGGTTTTGCTTTGCTGCAACTGATTTTGTTTTGGTGCTGAGAGGTGGGTTATGTTCGGTGTGTTGTCTTCTGTTGCAGCTTCGTCGTCCTTTTGGTCATGTTGTCGGGTTGT
Organism: Hibiscus mutabilis; assembly: GCA_019671005.1. Classification (NCBI taxonomy): domain Eukaryota; kingdom Viridiplantae; phylum Streptophyta; class Magnoliopsida; order Malvales; family Malvaceae; genus Hibiscus; species Hibiscus mutabilis. The sequence goes on from CM033711.1 coordinate 16,636,483, forward strand.
GATTGAGTTTGGTTGATCTTCAATGGTGGTGCTTAAACCCTATAACTTGAATGCAGTCAGTGCCCCACATGGGAATAATATATTACCCCAAAGCATCCAAACACGAATCTTGGTCATTATTTATTGGAGTAGAAGGAAAAAATATATACATATATATATAAGCCTGCCGCCTGTGCGTGACGAATAAAAAACTATACACGATGCGAACTTGTAACGAATAGTATCGAAGCATGCAAAAGAAGGGTACCTACCTCGAGTCCAAAAATTTAGAATGCGATGTTAAGATTTTAAAAAATAATACTCTATATATTATCGATTGGTTTAGTAAGATAAGACACTAGATCCCTTTAAGCAAGGTCAGAAGTTTAAATTCTGACGTGAATGGAGCAAATTAGGTTAGGAAGGTTGTCCCATAATGAGTCTATGTAGTACTTTATCCGGATTAGTTAGCCAATAGGTTGGATACCAATGGTTAAATAAAAATAAATAATATATAATAGAATCTATTAATTAGTTTAGTGGTCAAATATGTTAGTATTATCTCATTTTGTATAGATTCAAGTCCTAACATTTATTTTGAGAATATATAAAGAATTTAAAGAAGTTTGGAGTGTTATGTAGTATCCCTTTTCTATATATGGTTATGCCCTTACCTACCTCAAACTTTATTGTTTTATTTGCATCAAAATTTTAGATTACATCAATATAACGTGTAATTTCTTCACTCTAATATAAGTATAGCGTTTGATTCGAATAGAGATATAAAGACTATTGATAGTTGCTGAATTTTTTTTATAAAAAATAAAAATTGTATTTAAGGGAAGGTTTTTAGTTTTGTTTCTTCACATTCTATTGATAGTTGCTGAATTTTTCTCCGAAAGATGAAGCTTTTATTTAATGGTAGGTTTTTAGTTTTGTTCTCTCACATTCGTTGAGTTTTCATATCAAGGGCAGATCTTTTAATGGATTAGCGGGGTCATATGCCCCTAAATTTTGAAAAATTCTAATTTTTCTCTTAAAATTTTTGAAAATTTTAATTGGCCCCTCAAAATTTTAAAAATTTTATATTAAACTTTAAAATTTTAAATATTTTTAATTAAATTCTCTCTCAAAATATTATTTTTTTTTGTTAAATCTCTCAAAATTACTAAAAATTTTAGTTAAACCCTCAAAAAAATTAAAAATTTTCGTGTAAGCATCCAAACTTTTTAAAAATTTAAGTTGACCCCCTCAAACTTTTACTTTAAATTTTACCACTGAAAATGTGTTATCTTTATTTGTACCTTACTTTCTCACCTTTTTAATGAAAATTTTGTTTCTAAATTTTGTCAAAAAAAAAAACACTCAATCACCCCTAGAGTTTTAGGATCACCCCTAGAGTTTTAGGTTTAATAACGTTACAATTAAAAAAACTAAATCAGTTTTTTTTTTTCCTTCAAATTTTTGTATAACAGTTCTCGTTTATTATCATCATTGACGATCCAAAAGCCATCTTTAAGTTCCCTTTATCTTACCCTATTCCTTCCTACTTTTCTTTTTGTTCTTTTTTTCTCTTTTCCACCTTTCATTTGTTGGTCCATTGCTTTTTTTTCTTTTTTCAAGTTCATCCATTGTTCATGTATATCTGATCGACATTGGTAGATGATTCAGTTAACAAGGGCCTTCATTTTACAAATCTAGGATTATGTTTATTTTTTGGAGTTAATTGCATCACACATCCCCAAACTACGACTCTTATTTTAAATTGGTCCCCAAACTTTAAAACATTCTAATTTCATCCTCAAACTAGGACCTTCATTCTAAATCGGTCTCCATACTTTTGAGCATTCCAGTTTCATCCTCAAATTATGACTCTCATTCTAAATTGATCCTCAAACTTTTTGAATGTTCTAATTTCATCATCAAATTATCAGTATATGCTAACAATATCTTTTGTTAATAAAACTGTTATAAAAAGTGTTAATTGTCATGAAACACCGATGTGTATTATGTAATAATACGATGTGGTATAAATAATAATTTGAGGATGAAATTGAAATATTCAAAAAGTTTGAGGACCAATTTAGAATAAGAGTCATAGTTTGGGGATGAAAATGGAATATCCAAAAGTTTAGGGACCAATTTAGAACGAGAGTCATAGTTTAAGGATGAGATTAAAATAATTAAAAGTTTAAAGACTAATTTAAAATAAGGATCATAGTTTGAGGATGTATGGTGCAATTAACTCTTATCTCTATTTAATAAGTTTTCTTCTTAACTTATGAAAATAGTGAAAGTTTTAGTCTTGATTTTGTAATTGTCTCGTTATGGTAGTTTTATCTTAAATAAACTGTTTTAATAATAAAGCTATTCTCATAATATTTTGGGTGTTATTAATAAGAATATTTTCACAGTGACTTTTTTTTGGAATAATTTTTATCTTAGGGAAAGAAAAGGAGAATTTGCTCCTAATGGATTTAGAATCTACAACTTAGAGGAGAGAAGAGGGAGTTAACCGAGAGCTTTAACCACTTGCTCTAGAGATTGTTTACTATTTTCACAATGAATTAAGTTTGGTTGTTTTGGATAAACTTAATGGTTTGCGAGTAATAGTACTTTAAAATTTCAAGCAAGAATATTTGGCCGGTTGGTCAAGATGCTCATCTTTAAAATTTTTGTAATACCCGAATTTTGTCCAGGTCTTGTGTATATGTATATGTTCACTATACGTATGGCCAAATAATAATAAACAATACAATAGTCTATTAAATATAAATAATTCCCCAATGTCCACATTAAATAAATAGTCCATATTACATTAAATTTCCTTCTACAAATCTGAAAGGCCCAATTACAAATTTTACAGCCCATTTTCAAATGAATTCCCGCCCATTATCTGTCTTCATCAGCCTAAGAAACACAAATTTGACCACGTGGCGCTACTGGATTGGTCCACAGCCCCAACACATGGATTAAGAGCATAGCTGACGTCAGCCACATCACCTGCTATAAAAAGGAGAGAGAAAGTCAGAATTAATTAATGATTGTGCAATAATTGAAGGGAGAGAGAGGGAGAAGTCGAAAAGATTACCTGAAAGGAAGAGGCACTCGGAGAAGACGATCGAAATAGTTGCTTCATCGCCAGAGATTCGCTGGAGCCGTTGATACACATCCAGAGGTATATTTCCGCCTTTGTTATTTCTTAGAATTTTAATTAATTAATGCATTGAAGCCTTAATTAGGTTTATACTTAAAATTGACCATAAATAATTTGTCATGCATTTAAACCTTTTGTGTTGAGATACATTTTTTAGTATGAATCGAAGTTTCCTAATGTAACTGGACACTTTAAAAATTCATATTCTTTTAAAAATGTATTTTCTTACAAAAGGATATCCCTATTCGGAAAGAAATTCAATTAATGATCGAATTAAATTCATTTTATTACTCGAAAATGCCAAAATGCCACTTGGAATTAAAAAGGTACAGATAACGGGCGTTTGTAGGGGTGCTAATCCTTCCCCACACGTAATCGACCCTAGAACCCAAATTGTTTTAAAATGAATCTTTGGTTGCTTTTTATGGTGTCCGGTCTACCAAAGTGACCGGTGACGACTCCAAATTATTTTCTAAATTAAATAAAGGTTTTAATGTAAAAGAAACCTAATTTCAAGATTAAGTGAATTCGAATGAAAAAAAATCTCAATTTTCAAAAGAATCGATCGCCGAGCTATTTTCTTACGCCTTTTTTTTCGGTCGCAAAAATGGTCGCGACAGCTTGGCGACTCTGGTGGGGAATTAAAAAGAGAGTCAGGCCTAATTAATTAATTCCAAGTGGCATTTTGGAATTATGAGCAATAATTTGGATTTAATTTCTTCTATAGAATTGTTGGATGAGTTTTCAGGAAAAATAAGGGTAGTTTTGTGTATGATATATCTGTCATTCATGCATAAGCTCTCGACCTGGGCTTTTCACCCTTAAGTGGGAGAAAGACATTATTCGACGTGATGCTCTCCAGCTCTGAGTTCGGATTTTTGTCTTCTTCCGGTATACTAACCTTATGCGTCGTGGGGCCCACGCCTCCGTTGTAAGGGACCTATACTACTAAATCGATGTCTTACTGTTGCAGTAAACAGTAACGACAGTTCGGGAACTCAAAGTCTAGAACCAAGCCCACATTTTGTTTTAGGAGCCTACCCCACTAGAGCCAGACAAGAACCTAGGACAGGTGCTGCCGGTTTAAATACATTTCTTTGGTTTTTTTCCTTTGTTAAATTTTCCTGTGTTGTTATATGATAATGCTTGCTTACTTGCTTTTTTGTATTAATTCACAATTACTGACACGTGTTTCTTTTTGTTCTTGATAAACCATGTCATTTTTGCATTTATTTTGGCATCGGTTTAAGAAACAATTAATTAGAAGTATTCGAAATGTCTAGAGGGGTCAAGATTGGGGAAGATAACACTACAGTCTGGACGTGGTCAGAACAGACTCGACATGAGAAGAGAGACAGTTTGTGCTTGGGTGACATGTCACGGATGAATGGTCAATGTAAACTAAATACCAACCAGAATGCTTGCCTGTAAGAAGTAAAAGAAATATGGGACCAATGGGGAAGTGAAATGAAAGAGGCATTTATGAAGAAATTTGGAGACATAGCTTTGTTGCTAAGTGTTAAAGTGGGCCAACAATTGCTCAGAGCCATGTCACAATTCTGGAATCCCGCATACAATTGTTTCACTTTCGGCTAGGTCGATATGACACCCACTCTTGAAGAATATGAGGTATTGGTTAATTCTCCAACTATTTATAGTGACAAGATATACACAAGGCCTGGAAACAATTCAGGTTTTAAGAAGAAGTTAGCACTGATCATTGGAAAGACAAAGGAATCGTGGGATACAAAAATTGCCAATAGTGACAGCACTAATCAGAATGAGGACAAACATTGGGTGAATTGGAGGGTCCTGAAAGAATTGATAGTTGTAAGTGGAGATAAACCAGCCAGAGCAAGAAGTTTATATGCTTTGTGCATATATGGGCTAGTTATATTCCCAAGAACTCCAGAGCACGTAAATCCATCAACCGTTGGATTATTTGAGCAACTGAAAAAATGTGTGAACCTGATTCCCGCTATCTTAATCGAGACATATAGGTCATTGACTGCATGTAAAAAATTAAGAGAATGAAGGTTTTGGGATGCGCACAACTGTTGGAAATCTGGTTTAGAGGTCACATGTGGGACACACCGTATAGAGCTGCAAGGTATCTTACCTCTTATTCACCGATAGAAGAATATATGACGGGTTGTCCTTTAGAGAGAAATGATGAGAAACATTGGGAGGAATGTTTCAAAAACTTGAAAGATACCAATGTTGTATGGAGGGCACCTTGGTTGCACAAAGGGATGGCATTCTTGTACAAATATGGGGACAGAGATTGGGTCCCATTACCTGGAATCTGGGGAGGAACAGCTTATTGTCCTTTGCTAGTGTCAAGACAATTTGGTTCGAGGTAATTCATATCGGCTACGGCGAGAATGGCAAAATTCGAGTATGCCCACAAGAACAATGATTACAAAGGAATTATAGTGCAAACATGGAAAGCATGGGAAAAACCAAGAAGAGTTCAACCGTATCAAGAGCTGGAAATAATGACAGGGTATGAGGAGTAGAGAGCGCAAAGGGTGAATGATACAATATTTCAGAAAATGCCAGAGAATGTAGGACCACCTGTTCGATCAGTTATAGAGGAACCATCAGCACTAGAGAAACTCAAGCATGATCAGGAGTTAGATTTATAGAAATACGAGAAGGGGATCAGTGACCTTATCGAGGAGTTAACAATGGCAAAGTATCAAGTGACTATTCATGAAGGGCAAGAGAAAGAGTTGATTGCGCAAAATAAGAAGATTAGCCAAGATTTGAAAGAGTTACAAGAGATTCATAATGAGTATAAAGTTAAGCAAAAAGGAGGAACGAGTAAGACAATACGAGACTTATTAGAGAAGTTGGAAAGCATGACGAAGGAACAAAATGATTATGAAAAGCTGTACAAAAAGAAATCTCAAGAAAGTAAGGAAGCAAGTAACAAGGCAAAGAAGAAGATAGAAAAGGAGCAAGCCCAAAATTTTGATTTAACAAGACATGTGACACGGCTAGAGGAATTAGTGACAAGATATCACAATGAAAATAAGGTTCAGATGGAGCGTGAGAAGGAATGATTACAGAAAAAGATATCAGAACTGGAAAATGAAGTGCAGACATTGAAGGGAAAACTTGCAAGCTATGAAGGAACGCTATATCAAGACAGTAGGGTATGGAAGACCAAGTATGAAGCTGTGCAACGCACTATCCAGAATCAGAATAATGAGCTGGTGAATTTCAAGGAGCAGGTTAGGAGTATAGCTTTATATGTGCAGATACTCTCGGGGCAAGCTACGACTCTACTGAAGCAACCAAATGTTGAGTTGGAGTATGGGGAGGCCATTGCGCGTCTGCTACATGAGCTGACCAACTTAGGAATTAGGGCTAGTAGCTTCCTGTAGAAGAAGTTGTTTTATTTCCTGTATTTGAACCTTTTAATGAATGAATGTTTTTAAAGAATGTTCCTTAAAGCTTGATACCTTGTTTGCATATATGCATACATGCATTCATCTATTTGCATAATCATGCATTTACGCATTCACCTTTCAAAGTATATTTTACAAAGTTTTTGGTTTAACAAAGGAAAGTTTTATGACAGTTTGTTTCATAGACCGCAATCATTCCACATTCTTACGAAACCTGTTTACGTTCAAAGACTATAGCTGTTGAAGATCGAGTCGCAAGTCTAGAAAATGATCGAACAAAAATACAAAACCGTTTTGACAGAATAGAACAATCCATGAAGGATTATTTTGCTCAGACCCAAAGAGAGATAATCAATTAGATGACCGCTCTGTTGGGGCCAAATGAATCAAGAAAGGCTAAAGTACTTGAGGGTGCTTCTAATGAAATAAATGACCAAGCAGAAACCACATCTCACGTAAGGGTGCCGCCTGAAGGACCTCCTCCTGTTAAGAAGGTCCAAAGTAATCTAACAGGAGCAACACCAAACAATCCGGTGAACATTGGGGCAAATTTTGAGAGTAATGATGATGTCCCTGATCTGACACCTTGAATAAGATAGAAAAAAATTCATGCTGAGATTGAGAAGAAGTATGAGGAACGTTGTAAGGTGTTGGATGATCATTTGTTGGAATTACAGAAGGTAAATGAAACAGGACCTGGTGCAGTTGAGATAAGTTTGGTGTCTGACCTAATACTCTCACTGAAGTTTAAAATGCCAGATTTTGAAAAGTATAATGGGACTACATGCCCGAGAGCTCATCTCACAATATACTGTCGAAAGATGGATGCTCATTTGAAGGATGAAAAACTGTTGATACATTGCTTCGAGGATAGTTTAACCGGTTCGGCTGCTCGATGGTACACACAGCTAAACCGTGTAAATATCCGTTCATGGAAGGATCTTTCTGGTGCTTTTATGGAACATTATAAACATTATAAACCGTTGATGGAAGGCAAGGTTGTCCATATGTTTGTATAGACTCTGAAGGGACCATTGTTTGAAAGATTGATCAGTAATGCTACTCAAAATTTTGCTGATATAGTAATGACCAGAGAGTTGATTGAAGCAGCAATCAAGAGTGTGAGGATTGAGAGAGGAGAAAGCTCTCGAAAGAATTACAAGAGGAAAGTCAATGAGGTGAATAGTATAAACGCATATGAGGCTCCTAAGAATGTGACTATTACTTCACCAGGAGTGGCGGCAAGAAATGAACAGGGTTCAAACAAGAAGGATGCTCGTGGCCCGAGGAATGATAGAATGAATTTTACACCAATACCCATATCCTATGCTGAGTTGTACCCTCAATTATACGAAGCAAATTTGGTGAGGCCGTACTACTTAGCTCTTCTACAACCTCCCTATCCACAGTGGTATAAGCCTGATGCTCATTGTTAATTTCATGTTGTGATACCAGGACATACGATTGAGACTTGCACAACATTCAAAAAGGTGATGCAGAATCTAATCAACAACGAGATCCTGAAGTTTGATGAACCTAGCATTGCAGCAAATCCACTGCCGAGCCATGGAGGGCAGGGGTAAATGCCATAGAGGAAGGTGATGAAGCAAAACAGTTGAAGACTGATGTGTCAAAAATTAAATCTCCTTTGAAATGGGTATTTGAATAGTTGTATAATGCTGGGATAATTAAAATAGTCATGAAAGTAGAAAAGGAAATACAGTCTGACGTATATTGTGAGTATCATCAAGATAATGATCATGAGATTCAACATTGTCCAGAGTTTCGAAGCTTGATACAAAAGATGATGGACAATAAAGAAATTAAGTTCTTTGCAAAGTCGAGTGAGAAAAAAACAATGGTCTTGCTTTTCATCTCACGCCACCACTTATATGCTTAGCACAATTTACCTGAAATTCTGGAGGCTTTGGAGTACTTTTAGGTAATGAAGGTAGTGGTGCACCATAGAAGAAAATGTAAAACAAGTTACAAAAAGCATACTAGATACAGTAAAGAACAAAGAAAGATCAATTTGATACACATAAATCAGATGGCATAAGTATTAGACCTTCTTGTTCAATGGTCTTGCTTTGAACTTTGGAATTTTAGCCATCATTTCTTCCTCAAGCTCTGCAGAGCTCTTCACTCTAACCGGTCCCATTCTCTGTGCTGTTTCGAATTCAGGTTCTATAGGCCTTGTCAATTTGAGAGTTGGCATCTGAACAGTAGCAGCATTATTCTGATTAGTTAGAAAGAATTTAGTAAAAGAAGAAAGGAAACAAGGAGGTTCCAGGAACCAAATCCTTGTCGGAGCCAAAATGATGTGATTCTGTTTATTTACATTTGACAAAGAACTGTGAGGAAGTGACAAATCTCTGGTACAAGATTAGAATTTGTTCATCATTTCTTCCATTGAAACAAATGGTGCTGCTTGTTCTCGAACATAAACCTTCAAGGAACACACAAAGCAATTTTTAATTCTAATTCATAATTGTTAGTGAAAATATGAAATGTAGGAACTTATCACATAGAAACAAACCTTTCTATCCAATTTGTTAAAAATTTTAGCAGCAAAAGAGATCAAGTTGGAACTAAGGGAGTTGTTGAAACAAAGAAAATTAATTTTCTTCCCTAAAATTTCCTTCGAGCATAAACCTTTGCTTTAGATTTCCTTTTGGATTAAGGGAATTGTTGAAAGAAAGAAAGATAGATCTAAACTTTGACACGGAAAATTAGAAATTGAGAGTTTAAGAATCAAATTAATATTTTGTTTAAAGTCCAAGGGTCAAATTAGAAATTAACCCTTTTGACTAATGTGTCATGTCATCAAACTAACGGGTATTAACGATAGAGTGACCAAAATAAAACAGATCGAAAACGTAAGTGACAAAAATAACATTTTCAAAATGGGTGATCAAAATAGAATACGGCTCAAACAAAAGGAACCACCGGTTCCGGTAAAATTTACTCTTTCTTTATTTTCTAATTTTTTGGAACAAATATGGGAAGTAATACATAGATAATGAACAAAGTACAATTATAAATACAAATAATAAACTGCTGACTACAAACACTGTTTTTTCAAAATGGTCTCAGTGAAAATGAGATGATAATTGTTTTAAGAGAATCGAATTTGAGCAGTTTTGTCTACAAGAGATATTGTATGTGTTATTAAAAGGTTAAGAAAAAGAACGAGAAACACGGAATTATAACATTAAAAGAATTATTATCTCATACACCGGCGGTGGAAACTTTAGTTCTACAAGCGGGTTGTTTAGGGTTTAGAGGTTATGTGTTTAGATTGTAGGGTATAAAATTTAGGGTTTATTGTTGGAATTTAGGTTCATTGTTTAGGGTTTATGGTTTAGTATTTAGAGGTTTAAAATTAATGATTTCAATTTTGAATTTTAGCCTTTGATTAAGCATGCTTGTGTAAAAAAAACTTTACACTATCTGTGTTTAAGATAATTATCCATATTAAAGTCGAACACTAAACAATAAAACATTGGGTAAATTATACAGATCATCAAAAAACTTCCTTCTCTCTCCTATTTGGGTCACTCAACTTTCAAACTTTTCAATTTGCTCACTGAACTTTCGAATTACTCCTGTTTTGGTCATTTCGTCGTTAAATAATTAACGGTGTTATGACATGGCACACGAAACTAAAATGACGTCGTTTTGAAAAAGTCTAATTTCCATCAAAACGACGTCGTTTTGTATCCCTATAAAACTTTTTTTTTCATTTTTCCATTCATTCTCTATTTCCTTTTTCCTTCATTCTTTCTTTTTTCTGTCCATATATCTAGATCCCTTCCACCACTCACCACAACCGGTCACTGTGTCGGCCATCACCTATGGTGGGCGATGAGACTCAATATTTTCATTCACACTCTTTTTGTCCTCTTAAACTCAAATCTGATGTTAGTTTAACAAGAAAACAGCCTAAATTTCACAAATCTAACATTAAATGATTCAATTTTCTCTCTCTCCACCGTTAGGATCTTTAAAATAATATCATTTCATCCATTTTTTGTTCTCCATTTTTGTTATCTATGGTTAAGATTTGAGATGCAAACCAGTAAGTTCTAACTTTCAAGCCAGATTTTGTTTTGGGTTGATAAAGAGCTACAATATGCCTAGACACGTTGGAACCAATTTATGAAAATAAATTTGTTGATTTGCAAGGGGATTTGTAATCAATGAATTCAAAGCTCCCTGTTGTAATTTCTGAATCGGTGTCTTTGAAAACCAATGCATGCATCAGATTATCTGTGAGATGTGAGTTTTGGGTTTCTTATTTTAAATTTTATATGTCAACTTGATATTAATAAAATATCCATATTATGATTATATATTAATAAAAAAATTCATGTCATCGGGCTGTCAATGAAAAAACGGATGAGAGACCAAAAACGTTTAATGTTTAAAGTTTAATGAGCAAATTAAAAATTTTAAAGGTTGCATGATCAATATAAGAATGATAAGATAGTTGAGTGATGATTTCTATAATTTATCCTAAAACATTATATACATCGACCATCAATGACTACATCATAACTCTGTCTCTAACAAATTATTCTAATTACAAATGTTGATTGATCAACAAAATAGTGTTGAAACTTGTTAGTACCATCGAACCACAACCACTCGAATACTCAATTACAACCCTCTGTGTTCGTACTAGCAAATTATGGCCGTGCGCACAATTAATTATGATTCGTTATAAACTTGACATGCGAACGCTACCCTAGACCACGTGGTTCACATCGACATTTGAGCCACAACAACTTTCTAAAATACTTGTTTTCCTCGATTGACACGTGCCCTTATCTCATTCAACTCCCTATAAAGAATCATACATCCTCAAACAAAGACAAGAGAGAAGAACCCAGATCGGACCCCAAAAAAGACTTGATCAGAAACCCGCATCTCTACTCTCTAAACAGTCCAAAACCACCGTTCAAAGGAAGTTGCTTAATTAGGTAATCAACAAAACTTCCAAAGACACCACCGTATTAGTAATGTATGAAAATTCAGGTCCAAAAATGAGTTTTCTCCCTGCCAATATCTCATAGTCCATACTTTCAAACAACACAAAGTAATCGTACTGGTTTGTAATTTATAGATAACTTATAGTAATCTGGATTATCATTTGACAAAAAAAAAAATCGAAAGCAGAAAATCTTTCTACCCTTTATTTATTTGTCTTGAATAGAACCACACTCGACATAAAAATAAATTTTGTTATTCTAATTTTAATAAGTTAGACTATACTTTGCGATTTCAATTCAGATTTTTTTATCAATTCTATTTATTTATATAAATCTCTTTATATATTTTATGGTTCATGCAATAGCATCAGATGTATTAGTTTTTTATACACTATTTAGATTACAATATTCTCTTTCTTATACAAGATTCTTTCAAACTTTTAAAATTGAATATAATTTTATTAAAATACATTGATTGCTCGATGTTGCTGAAAACATGGTCAATAAATGTCGTTTTTTTCTCTTATTTAAATAATTTAGTTTAATTTTAGTAAACCATTAAAAGTTAAATTTAGATATTATTATTTTTAATTTCATATATTTAAAAATAAAAATTCGGTAAATCTGTTTAGTTTTCAAAAATACTTTTTTCATTTTTATTTAAAAATAATCCCCATCTTCTACTTTTTGTTAATTGAAAAAAACGTTTTGTTAATAGAAATATAAATTGATTTTTGACAATAAAATATAAAAATATGTGTTTTATGGTCTATTTTCTTATAATAGAAACATGATAAATGAAAAAACTCTACGTTAAGTGAAATCAGTATCTACATTTTCACCATGGACAGCTCCGTGTTTTCAGGAAAACTTATTTCTCTCCAGCCGCCTGATCCGTTCGGGAGGCCACCAGATCCCGCAGCCCTTGCGTCGCTCACGACTGACGCCTTGGACCCTACTCCTGCGGATGGTATGAAGGATGGATCGGTTGTGGAACAGATGGACATGGATCTCGCTCCTTCTGCTCGTACGGAGGTTTTGACTGACAATGAGGGCAGAGGCCTAAATATTTCGACAATGGAGGCGACTGCTTCTGGGGCAGAGGCAGCAACGTCGGTGCAACACTCTTTTCGGGATATGGTTACAGGACGTATCGGTCCTGTGCAGCAAGATAATTTTATCAGTGAACGTGACGTGGAATTGAGGGACAAGGACGTTGTGGTTACCAATACCGGGGCGTTCCCGGAGATTCGGTTCTCGGATAGAGTTTATAAGGAGATCAATGAGAAATTATTGAAGTCTTTAATCGTGCGTCTCTTGGGTAAGTCAATCGGATATAGAGCTTTAAAGGACTGTATCCATGCGCTATGGGTGAGATAAACAATATCGATTTAGATAACGACTACTATATAGTTCGGTTTGCTTTGGATAATGATTATGAGAGGGTTCTGATGGGGGAGCATGGATGGTCTTTAGAAGTTATTTGATGATCCAGCCGTGGTCAAGGGAATTTTCGACGTCGATAGACCATCCGAATCAGATCCTTGCTTGGATCTGCCTTCTTGGCTTACCGTCTCGGTATTACTCGAAGAGTCTATTTAGGGCTATTGCCAACCTTCTTGGGGAGGTAGCTCGCATTGATTTCAACACCAATGAAGGGCTATGGGGTTGTTTTGCTCGCCTAGCAGTTGTGGTGAATCTCGATAGACCTTTGATCTCGAGGATTGTGATTGATGGCTCTTACCAGTCCATTGAATATGAAGGGTTGCCAGTAATTTGTTTTGGTTGTGGCAAGTATGGGCACTCGAAGGAAGCGTGTAGAGTTAGGGATGTCACTACGGAGAACATCTTGTTACATAAGCCAAAGGAACCGCCTGTGGATAAGCGTTTTGGACCATGGATGGAAATGGCAAGTAGGAAGTGTAAGCCTGGATTGGCACGTAAGGGTCTCAATCAGGATGATGCGACTTCGACGCAAACTGGAGGGTCACGTTTTGGTGTGCTTGCTAGTTTGGATGTTGAGGAAAAACCACGACGTACATGACAGGGCAATAGTGTGAGCCAGGATGCGGGTAACGAGGTTGGAACATCTAAGGGGCGGATTTTTTAGGGTTCTGTGGGGGTGCTTACTGTTACGGACATAGACCATACTGTTGTTTGTATAATTTTAAATTTAATTATCTATATTTACAATTTTTTTTTATTTCTTCTCCCCTCATCCATCACCATCTTCTTCGGTTTCTAAACTATCAGTTCTTGGCGTATTAGTCGGTTCAAAACCAATCTAAAATCGTGCCAGACACAAGTACTTTAGGAAAAATAAAGAGTTTGAATAACATAATAGTTTAGGATGCTAGTTTGGAAGTATAAAGAACATAATTCAATTATTCACTTGCAACTTCAATGCTGCATAAAGCAACAAGCTAATGGGAATCAAATTCGGAAACACCCTACAATTTCATCATTCCATAGGCAAGGAACAAATGGAAAGGCAGATTATGATCAAGAGTCGCAAAGGAGTTTCGAAGTTTACCGATCTATCAGTTCTTGGCGTATCAGTCGGTTCAAAACCATAGTCTGTAGCATTAACTTCAAGCCTAGAACACTGATGTGATACTCCTGCAATATTAAGGATACTTGATGCATTGAAGTTGTGCTAATAATCAAAAGTGGTTCAGCAAATAAGCTAACATAGGAATTTAAACTTTTAAAGTGGAGTAAAGAAGACATGGTTAAATACGAACCACCCTCTTTGCAAGCTGATTCCATGCCTACAAAACGAAAACCGGAACAGTAGTTCACAGGAAGTCCTTTTGACGTTCTTGCTGACCATAACCTAGTTGTCATCGAGAGGGCACCTTCTTCTCCCTTAAGAGTAGTCTCACATATTCAGTGTTTTAATCAGATCACTTGTTGAATTCTCTGAATTTAATTTAAATTTACACAGTATCTTAAACATCATATAAGGTAGTTTGTTACCCCTTAACCAAAACATTATCAAATTTAATCCACATTATGAAGGTGAAGTTATCAACAACCCAATGCCAAGCGATTGCAAAAAGGCAGCTTGGTTTTGCTGTCTTAGCACAAAGGTAAAATTCTAATCTTCACTACCAAACCAGAATGTACACCTCTTCTTTTCATAAGCATTAACAAGGGCTCCTGATAACCTCCATGATAAAATCCAGCAACAATTGATTCCTTCCCCTTAGCCTGTTACAAAATCATCATTGAATTGTGAAATAAGCACATCAATCTACTCTAGGAAAGTTCTCACTAGCGCAAACAAAAAGTAGCAAGGAACAAGATTTCTTAGCAGAAGATGTCATGCAAACTTTTATCTAGGTTAAGAATCCTTAAACTAATGTTTCTTGATATCTTGAGTAAACTATTATAAATGAATAATTATGATATCCCATATCAATTTATTCGCGCATGACCATGCATTTTCTAGTCTCACTCAATCAAGTGGCCTATGATATTACTCCTATTATGTAGGAGAGATAAATCCTATCTTGATCAACCATATTTCGCTACATAGATTATGACATATCCAATATCAGCCTTTATAGTGTAGTCAGTTACGACACGCGTTTGATCGTATCAAAATATGTCACTCACGATGTTGAAATAATGATGATCTAAGTCTGAGGATCACACATGTAGTAATCACCATAAGCAATGTTGTGACTGTCACATAATAATCCAAGAAACATGCTCATAGCGGGTCAGTCCAGTATGTTGTTCCCTAACACATACTTATGTATTGATTTTGACATCTCCATGTCAATGACAATACTTTGTCATCAATCAACTACATATTAGTCTTAATACATTATTGTTGTCTAAGCCCACAATAAGTCTTGACTAAGGACATTCAAGAGTAACTATATTATTCTAAGAACTTTATTATAGTTCAGTTTATTTATAGATACACAGAATAAGACTGAATAATAATAATGGCTTTATATAATAAACAAGATAAAATAAGTATGTCTTTTACAATCATCTCATGATTGGTCTTTGGGCATACTCCAACATAAATGTGAAATTATACAAATTATTTTTATTTCGGTGGTCAAAATAGAAGTGAAGTAATAGTTTAGGGACTATCTAGGTAATTTATCCTTTTTATTGTGACGGATCAGCCTCCCGTTTAAGATTAACGGCAACAAATGTCTCAGTGACCAAAAGTTTATAGATAAAAAACGTAAGTGACCTTACTGGTAATTTTTGAAAATCGGTGACCAACTCTGTACTGGGAGAAACATAAGTGACCATCCCAATAGTTAACCCTATTTTAAATGGTTAAAGTAATTTTTCAGAATACTCAAGGAACTCTTGGCCTTGATTTTAACCGTTTTAGGTTGTCGATTAGTGCGCAGGCACCGGACATTGTAGCCATTATGGAACCTAGAGTGATTGGTATAAATGCAGATAATTTTATTCGTCGGTCAAGGTTTAATCACTCGTATCGGGTTGAAGCTAATGGTCTTTCAGGGGAATATAAGTCATATAGAAGGAGACAGTTCGTTTAGACACGGTTGTTGTCTCTCACCAATTCATTCATAGTGCTAGTTTTGAGGTGAGTTTGAGCAAAAGTTTCTTTATCACCTTTGTGTACGCTAGTCTTGATTACAGCCACCGAAGTCTGGTTTGGGATCAGCTGCGAACTCTTGATCTGGGGAATGACTATCCGTAGATTTTAGGTGGAGACTTTAATGATATATATTGCGCGGAAGAGTGTCTAAGGGGTTCTCTACGCAGGTCTGGTGTGTGCTCTAAATTTTTTGACTTCTTATTTCAATCTGTTCTGCTTAATATGGGGTTCTTTGGTCCGCGATTCACTTGGGTGCGTGGTAATCTTAGTCAGCGCCTGGATAAGTATTTGTGTAATGGCAAGTGGTATGAGGTGTTTGCTTTGTCAGAGATTAATCACCTACCGATGTTAGGATCTGATCACAGGTCGCTCTTCTTGAATACTGAGCACGAGGTTTAGAATACAGGTCATCGCCCGTTTCGATTTATTGCAGCATAGAGTGAACATCTGGATTTTGAAAGTTTGTCATACGAGTCATGGAATAATGAAGCATATATGTTTGATAATCTTTTTAATTCCAGGAGAAAAGCCGTAATTGGAATTATGAAGTTTTTGACCATATATGACGGCACAAGGCTCGTTTATTAGCGCGTATCAAAGGAGTGGAGGTTGCTCTTGACCGAGGTGCATCTCCTTTCCTTGTTGATCTTGAGGCGGCTTTGGAAAAGGAGCTT
The DNA here is from genome assembly GCA_019671005.1 of Hibiscus mutabilis. Taxonomy (NCBI): domain Eukaryota; kingdom Viridiplantae; phylum Streptophyta; class Magnoliopsida; order Malvales; family Malvaceae; genus Hibiscus; species Hibiscus mutabilis. The sequence continues at coordinate 16,653,303 of CM033711.1, forward strand.
GATGTTATTTTGGCTCAAGAAGAGAGCTTGTGATACCAAAAATCTCGTAACAAATAGATTTCTCAAGGTGATAGGAATACTAAATTCTATCACGCATCCACTCTCAACCGGAGACGGTAGAATATGATTCGAAGTCTTAAGTTTGACAATGGTAAATGGTGTAAAAATGTAACAGAGCTGAAGAACCATGCATTGGGGTTCTTCAAAACCTTGTTCACGTTAGAACCAAGAGCGAGACTCGGAGTGATTTTTGTGGTGGTTTTTGGCACATCTCAGATAGTGATAGGCATCGACTTCTTTCTCCGATTTCCATAGAAGAAGTATGCACGATTGTCTTTAGCATGGATCCGATGAAGTCTCCTATAGTGGATGGTTTTAACGTTGGATTTTTTTTCAAAAAAATTGGACTACTTTTGGTACCTCTATTTTCAGCTTTGTTCGCAGTTTCTTTGAGTTTGGTGTTTTGGAGGATTTGGCTAATCAGACTATCCTCGTCCTGCTTCCCAAAGTTGCGAGCCCTGAAACTCTTAAGCAATTCCGCCTATAAGTTTGTGTACAGTGATGTACAAGGTTATTACGAAAATTCTTGTAAAAAGGTTGAAGCCATATCTGTCAGGTTGGGTTGATCAAACATAGTCAAGCTTTGTTTTGGGACGCCATATCACAGATAATGTGATCCTTGCTCAAGAGGTGATTCACACGATGCGTAAGAAACATGGTGCAAAGTCTTTTATGGCTATTAAGGTGGATCTAGAGAAGGCTTATGATTGGATTGAATGAGCTTTATTGAGGAAACGCTAAATGATTTGGGTCTGCCATCACAGTTTATTTCTTAGATGATGTATTGTGTTCGGTATGTCTCTACGCAGATCGTCTGTAATAGGGAAGTTACTTTTTGTTTCTCTCCATCTCGAGGTATTTGCCAAGGTGGCCCATTATCTCCGTAATTGTTCGTATTATGCATGGATTATTTGCCACATGCCATTGGGAGGGATGTTGAAATCGGGCATTATAAACACATTCATCTCTCACCTGTAGGACCTAGTTTGTCACATTCGTTCTGTGTAGATGACCTCGTGTTATTTGCAGAGGCATCTACTGATCATCTAGAGGTTATTCGAGATGTATTAGGTACTTTCTATGCTTGTTCTAGGCATAGGGTAAGCTTTGTGAAAACTCATATTTTTTTTCTAGGCATAGGGTACTTTCTATGATTGTTTCATAGACTTAAAACATCTGACTGTGGGTACTTTTGGCTTTGAAATTGTTGATGATCTTGGTCGTTATCTGGGAGTTCCTTTGTTGCACAAACGCATTACGAAGGATACATACTGTTACTTGCTAGATAAAATTGCTTAGAGGCTCTCTAGATTGGCGGCTCACAGACTTTCTTTAGCTGGGCGAATAAATTTGGCAAAGGCGGTGTTGTAAGGAATTCCCACGTACGCTATGCAATCCACGTGGTTACTTAAAGGTATATGTGATGAGATGGAAAAAAAAATGATTCGCTAGTTTGTGTGGGGTTCGACTAATGGTTCTATAACTCTTGCTCTTGTGAAATGGGAGACGGTTAAATTACTTGTTCAGGATGGTGTTCTGGGCATCTGTGACCTAAATCGTCAAAATCAAGCGTTACTTATGAATCTTGGTTTTCATTTGATTACTAATGCAAACAAGTTGTGGGTTCGCGTGTTGAATGCAAAGTATAGGTGGGAGGGTGAAATTTTGGATGCTATTTGTAGCCCTAATTGTTCACGTCTTTCGAAGGGGATCAGTCAGATATGGGATGACGTTCGTCGGGGTATTATTTGGCAAATTCATGATGGGTGGCATACGGATTTTTGGTGGGACATATGGCTTGATGAAGCTGAACCTTTAGTAGCTCATTGTCTTCTTAATACACCTCCGGTCGCTTCGATGTTAACGGTTTCTGGTCAGTGGGATTGGCAGCGCCTTGCCCTTATGCTTCTGATTGAGATGGTTCATCGAATTGCGTGTGTTGTTCCCCTCATACTTCTCTGGGCCGTGATAGACTGGGTTGGAGATGGGAGAAGAACCATATTTTCTCGACATCCTCAGCTTACAAGTCACTGGGCGCGAGTTCTGTATCGCCGTTGAATAGCATGTGGCTTCTTGTTTGGTATATGAATGTCCCCAAAGGGTGCGAGTGTTTCTCTGGCCTCTATTGCATAACAAATTGTTGAAGAACGAAGAACGTGGCCGCCGCCATCTTATGACAGCTACTATGTGCTCGGCTTGCGGTCAAGGAGTGAAATCACTGGACCATGTGATGCGGTCGTGTGATCGCACTTAGTAGGTATGGGTGTGTCTTGTGCAACATGATCGGCTGCCATCCTTTTGTACTATGCCTTTTAATACTTGGGTGGAGGAGAATTTAAGGTGGTCATGCGCAATCCATGGGAAATGACTGACCCATTTTGTTTGTGGTTAAGTGCTGGATTCTATGGAAACGTCGATGTTGCTTGGTGTTTAATGATAACCCAATAAGCTTTGGAGATGTGGCTAGCTTTTCCCGAAAGTTCAAGGATGACATAATAGCTGCAGGGAATTCTACCAGGGCTTCGGCTGGGTGGTGCGAGCTGTGTTGCGATGGACCTTGTCGGTGTTGGGGTGGGTGAAAGCCAATGCTGATAGGGTGGTTGGAGGATATCAAGATATGGCGGCATCGTGAGGTTTCATCCGCGGTGATGTTGGGAATGGATTTTTGGCTTCTCTCGCAGTTTAGGCTCTTGTTTGGTTCTCTTCGCGGAGTTATGGGCTACTCTTGATGTGTTGTTTCATGCTTGGAGATTGGGCATTCACAAGGTTGAATTGGAAATTGACAATAACACGGTTTCCCATATTTTAATGGGTGAGTCATTGGCATTAAGAGATGGCGGCCTTGTTTCTAGGATCCGGGAGGTGTTGGGTAGACAGTGGGATGTGCAAATTATTCATGTTTAAAGTTAGGCGAATAAGGTGGCCGATGGTTTAGCTTGTTTAGCTCGGGGCTGAGAGTTAAGGGGTGACTCTATGAGGTTCCGCCTCCGGAGGTGCTTTCCAAGGTTTTTGAGGATCTCAATGATTCGTAGAGTGCATCTTGTTGTTGATGTACCAGTTTCTCAGTACTGTTTCTTGTAATCGTTACCATGAGTACTCTTTTCTTTCATTTAGGCTTAGAGAGGTTTTTAACGAGCCTCGTGGTAATGATCCCCCTTTATTCATAAAAAAACTCTACGTTTATATAGATTTGAACCATGGTCAGATTTATAATATAAAAAATTATTAAAAAAATACTTTTTGTTTACTGAATTTAAATTCGGATTAAGTTATTAAATTAAAAATTTATTTTTTAACTTTTTAAATCTTACAAACATTTCCAGTAAAAACAATGATAATATCTTGTTGTTTACAAATTTTCATTTTGTTGTATCTCTGTCAAATGCCTCCGAAAATACATTACCTCCGAGGAAGATGCCTTCTGCCTCCGTGCTACATTCCAGCATCAAGGCTTTCGGAACCCTCATGGCATCTGGACCACTCTCCGTACTTGACAGGTACACCTTGATTGAAGACAAACGGACGATCCTTCTACATAGACGACTCTTCTACATCCAACATTCTCTCCCCCTCTCTTCTCCACATGATTCCAACCACATATTCTATATTGTCCGCAGCTCTCATTCCCAAGTCAACCAGGGGTGAACCGCCTGACTCAACGACCAACCATGGTCCCTTGTGGCTCTCGGCCCGTCCCACTACGAGTGAACCACCAAGTTTCGCCCAAAACTTTCCTTCGACCATCATTTCCACTTCTTTGTTTGGTGTCGCCCAAAATCGACATCAACAAATGGTGCGGTGAGCGAGGAGATCCTTCCGACTGAAAGAATCAGCCACGATGGCTTTCCTTCTCCAAGCAACTTCAACCGTAAACCTCCACTTTTCCCGATGACGCTCTTGGTATGCCTGACCCTAGCGACGTTGACGACGAAGTCAACAATGAAGATAGACGCTCAGGACAATGTAGCCTCTTTTTTCAGAAGACTGTTCAAGAGAAGACTCTCCCTATTTCAGTCGAGATACATCTTCAAGGACAATCACCCCAGAATGACCAACCAATCTCCAAATCCGTCTGACACGAGTGATTTCTCCCAACAGAGAACGACAAAAAAGAAGCCTCGAACTTCTTTAGGAGTGAGAAGAAGGTACATTTGGTGCCCGCAGTCGACGTCTTCAGAGCGCGCCGAAGTCACACTTCAAAGGCCCGTGGAGTACCCCACCATCAGCCTTCGCAAAAGCAATATAAGTTTATAAGATAGTCAAAGGTATTTGACGCTTTTTCTTGAGTGTTTCAGGGAGGAAAACTATGTGTCATGTACTACTTTGGAACTTAAGGGCACGCATCCTCCACATACACTCTTGGTTTACATGAGCATCGATCCACCACCACGCGGTGGCGAGTTGTCCGCATGTTTAGTTAATAGAAATATAAATTGATTTTTGACAATGAAAATATAAAAAAATGTGTTTGGTTGTCCATTTTCTTACTATGGAGATATGATAAAAAAAACTCGAACTTTTATATTGATATGAACCATGATCAGAAATATAACATTAAAAGCTATTAAAAATATTGTGTTTACTGAATTTAAACTCGAATCAATTTATTAAGTCAAAAATTCATCTTTTAACATTTTATATTTTACAAACATTTCCAGTAAAAACAATGAAAGCATTTTGTTGTTTACAAATTTTCATTTTAAAGTATTTTTTATTAAAAAACAAAAAAAAAATGAAAACTACAGTTATTTCCTAAATTAAAACGGAACCTTAACAAAAACACTGTTTTTCTAGTTTATTTTTCTCAAAAATGAATTGATTTATAATTAATTTTCTTAAGAGCATAAAAATGCGGTTCACTATTTTCTTTAACTAAAAACAACATTTTGTTTTATTGAATAAAAGATAAATACAACAAATTATAAAAAGTGTTTATAAAAATTAAAACATACTATTCATATTATTCAATCATCTCCCTTAAAATCATTAAAGTGTAGAAACATATTTAAACTTAAAATTTAATATCGATAAAATTCAAAAAATAATTGGTATAACTATCAGTCTTCAACCTATTGATCAATTAATCTAGATCAGAATTTGCATAGAATTATTATGAGATGACCCTCACAACCCAATATATTACATTTTTAGAAGTGATTCTAAATAAGCATAATAGATTGCACAGGGTCTTCTAAAAAAAGAGACTCAAAATAAATTAAATGCTCGTAAGAAAAAAAAGTAAAATATTAGTTCTAAACTAGTGAAAAAATACACGAAAGAACAAAAAAAAGTTATAATTTATGAGTTTGAGTCATATTAAACTCATTTTTATCTAAAAGTTAATATACTACACATACAATAAATCTACAAGAGTTTACATTTTAAAAATAAAGAGCTCATTTTAATAAATTATATACGATCTCTAAAATCATTAAACTATCTTTCTTTCATTTATAACATCAAAATTTAAATTAATTAATTAAAAAAATCTGAGGGTGCCGCAGAAATCCTCCCATGGTTTTTATTGATGTGATTACACAATTTACCATTGTCTAAAATAGTATCTATATCAAATCAAAATTATTGAACTTGTACTATAATTCAATTTAATTTTTATAAACGTTTTGAAAAAGTATTCCACTAACAGTGGTTGGGATGAAGGCACTGTCTCGTTTAATTTTTTAAAATTTTATCGAATATATGTCATCGTTTTAATATTACTTGTAAATTTTTTTCACTAACAGTGTATCCGATAATAACCTAAACTTCATTTTAATATATAGAGAGAGAGAGACTAAGCTTTAGTAAAAAGTATTCCATCAAGAAAACTTTAGTACAAAGTCTTTTGAAGAATTATTGATGGCTAAAATCCAAAATGAATCCACGGCCAACCGCCACTTGTATTAGAGTTGTCTTTTAAATTGGGTAAATATACAATTTGGCACTTGATTTTAATTTCAAGTTTTAATTTGATAGCCAAAACTTTATTTAGTCCAATTAAGTATATGAACTTGACTTCCTGATTTAAATTGATACCTAAACTTAGTTTCATTGTTCAATTTGGCACTTATGACATTTTTACCCAATTATGTACCTATACTTTGATTCTTGATTCAAATTGATATGTGAACTTGACTTTATGATCCAATTTAGTATTGATGATTGTTTTGGTCCAATTCATTTTTAGATTGGCATAAAAATATTCATTTTATATAAAATTTTAAAATTATTTGAATTCATCTAAGTTCATTTGATCTGAATGAGTCCAAACTCTAAGTATTCCAAATTGAACTAAGAAGTTAAATTTGGGTACCGATTTGAACCAAGAAACCATGTAATATACATAATTGGACTAAAAAACACAACTACTAAAATGATCCAAAAAACCAAATTCAATTACCAATTTAAACCAAAAAACTAAGTTTAGGCATCCAATTAGTCAAAAAATTTCAAATACCAAATTGATCTAAGAAACCAAATTCTGGTACTAAAATGTGTATTTACCCTAATAATTTTTTACAATTATTTGAAGAAAAAAACATATAAAAGTATAGATTTGATGTCAATAAATTTTATGTATATTTACATCCCCTGTGATGTCTAATATTATATTTCGATTATCAATTTAGATGAATTATGTTTCAAGTTGGATCATAAACCCCAATATGTAATACCAAAATTTACTAAAATGATTAAGGGTCATTTAGTACTAAGATAATAGCTTAAAAGCTAACTTAGTGACTAAAATGACAAAAAAGCGAAAGTTGGGATTTCTTTAATTATGGGTTTTGGAAAGGAAATTTCTAAGGTTTAAAAGGTCTCATGTAATAGATAGTGAATTGAATAAGGTATTCTTAAAGTTTGGTTGGATTCCAAGGAAAATTGGAATGGGAATTGAAGTTTAGAAAGGTAGTGACCAAAATGTAAATTTTGAAAAATTTATGCCTAAAGTATAAACTTTGGAAAAGTTTGGGGACTAAAGTTGTAATTTCCAAAAAGTTAAGGGTTTTTATGTCATAAATAAACAGATCACCTAAGGGTGTGAATCAAATGCGGAATTATTGGTTCGATCTGATACTTCGATTATTGGAAAGATCGCAGTTAAAGTTTAAGTGGAATTCGGATACTCGGACCGAACTGAAAAATTTTGAAACTTTGCCATATGATAGAGAAAGGTTATAAAATTCATTTCCAAGTGTTGGAAATATTTTTAGTTCAATTCAAGATGAATCCTACAGTTTATTTATGAGTAAAGGATTATTTATCGGTAAATTGGATCGAATGGAAATTTTGGAGACTGATCGAAAAACTATGGAAAATTCATAAAAATTTTATTTTAAGAATATTTTATTATATTTGTTTGGATTCCAACTAGATTTAGTTGAATTTTTACAAGAATGGCAAACTAGTAAATAAAAACTAGTTGGAGGGCAAATTGGTCATTTGGCCTTAATGGCAATTTTGAAATATTTAAAAAGTTATAAGGGCAATTTTGGAAAGAGAAAAAAATTTCCAAGCTCGATTCAAGCCCCGAAACTCAGTTTTTAGGTAATCTCTTCAACTACAAAGTTGTTCTACTCTTCAAGCTCTATCTTTTGATGTCAATAATTCATGGAATCCATGATTTTATTGATGAGAATTTACATGAGAAAGAAATTAGGTTTATGGATCAAATTGGGGCATTTGAGATTTTATGATTCTATGGTTGAAATCAAGCTAGTATGATGTTAAAATCATGATATTGAGTTGGGATTTAAGTTCTACATATTTTGATTATTATGAAGATGATTAGGGTTTATGGATTCAAGTTTAATTTATGGTTTGTAACGTTGAATTAATGATCTAGTAAGCTTGAATTGTTATTTGGAAGCAATACCCTAAGTTAAAGGTATAGGGACCATTTCGACAAGTTTAAAAGTTAGAGGAACAAATCTGATTTTTATGATTTTGGTGTGTATTTATGTTATTAATGATGTTAGAGACATGAAATTGAAGTTAGAATGTTAAATTGATGTTGAACTGAATTAGTGACCATTTTGACAAATTGTCAAAGTTAAGTGACCAAATTGAAATTGAAGTTTTGTATGGGGGCTACATCTGATTTTTAGTTGTAATGATGAAATTAAGGTAGTAATGTTGAATTGAGGACTAAATTTCAAAGTTAAGAAGCTTGAATCTTTATCTTTACATTTTAGTGGCTATTTCGGTAAATAAGAAAAATTAGGGAGAATTATGTGAATAATTATTTGGTGAAGAATGTGATGAGTTGGTGATTTAAAGCTAGTGATTGGACTAAATCGAAAAGTAGAGAAATAAGGACAAGTTAGTATAAAAGTTGAAGTTGTTTATGGAAGTTGTGTAGAAAAACTGTTTATGGCAGTAACTTTGAAAATTCACCATAAATTCTACAAAACTGGTTAGAAGGTGAATTTTATACCGATGAAAAGATTTGTTCGTCTAGTTTCGTGTCCAAGAAACGAAAACTGATTTTGAGTTCTGAGTAAAAGCATATGAATTTAAGTGGTGAAAGGTCAGAAAATAGTATAGAAAGCTGTTCCGAAATTCAATACTGGAAATTGACTTTGAAAATTCGCTATAAATCATACAAGTTGAATTTGGGCTAATAATTTATATGGTTGAAAATATTATTGAATCTAGTTTCTTTCAGAATAAACGGAATCAAATTCCGAGTTGTAGATTATTTTATAGAAATATTTCTTTGAAGGTAGTGCAATCTGCCAGAAAATGAGAATTGATATATTTTGTATCTAAGGTTTAGTAAGCTTGAAAGGGGTTAATGGAAGTTCAAATTGGTCACTGATGACCATAATGAGTTTTCGAGCAATACAAGAAAGGAAGGAAATTTTGGAAAATTTTGTATATTCGAATGATTAAGTTTGATAGCATATTTAAAATATTGTTAGATTTGAATCTAACAATTGTTATTTATATTTATAAAGTTTGATCTGAATCAAAAGAGAGTTCGTGGTATTATGAAGGAAAGGATCAAGTAGAGATTAGTGAGGCAAGCTAATGAATGGCCCAAGTGAGTGCAATTGCATACATGTCATACTACATTGATATTTTATACATGATTGGGATGGCTTGCGATGAGCCTACCTTAATTTTTATTGTTATAATATTTATGTCATTGAGCATATGATTGACATATACGAATATGTCAAGAAGTAGAATATAAAATGCATTGATCACATGATTATTTATACTGGTAAGTTGAAATGTTGATATATATTGATATATGTTGCCATTGATGAAAAAAGTTGTTTACCATCTACAAAAGGATATATGGAAAGATAATGAAATTGATTTATTGTCCGAGATTTACTATAGAGAGTTACAGTATGGTGGCATGCCATTAGAGGTCTAGCAGTCAAGGACTGCGTGTAGCTACACACCGATCTTCAGATCTATATGTTTACCGGCACTTTATGTGTCTATATGTTTTCGGCACTTTACGTGTCTACAAGTTATTGTCGCTTCGGTGACTAGTACTCAAGGAGTACCGACCTTGCATACTTAAGTTTCTCTCTATACATAAAATTATATTATAGAGAGTTACAGTATAGTGACATGCCATTAGAGGTCTACCAATCAAGGATTGCGTGTAGCTACACACCGATCTTCGGATCTACATGTTACCGACACTTATGTGTCTATATGTTACAGATACTTTATGTGTCTATAGGTTTATCGTCACTTCGATGACTAGTACTCTGGAGTATCGATCTCGTATACTTAAGTTTCTCTCTATTTAAAATTCTTGGGCTAAATGAGTAAAATGAATCGAAGGAACAAGATGACAAGCTTGAAAGCTTACAGATGGAAATGGCAACGGTATTGGTAAGATCTAATCTTATCACTTTGATATATGCTGTTACATATGAAATTATTTATGTTTATACACATAAAAAATGGTAAGGTGATTATATGCATTATTAATCATTTAAATTGATATTTATGTCAATATTGCACTCTATTAAGAATTGTTGCCTCACTAAGTTTCATACTTAGCGTGTGATTGTTTCACACGTAGGTTAAGTTGGAGCACTTGAAGAGGAGTCGAGCTTGCTGATCAAGCTTCAATCTGCACAACATCAGTAAGATAATTTAGCTTATGATAATTTCTAGTGGGCATGTAATTATTTATCTGCTGGTAGTATATGATGCATTAAATTAGATTAAATGATAGATAATTGATCAGTTCTAAAGATGAATCATATATGGATAAAGCAAGATAAGGTATTAGTAATATTAAAGCATAAACTAAAGTAGAAAGGAAGCTTACTTTGTTAATATGAATAATCGATAAGCTTAAAAAGGTAGTAAAACGTGTTTAATCGGTTTAAATTTTATTTATCGGTAATCGCATAAAGATTTTAAAATCAAGAAAGGGCCTAGGCAGTGAACCTATTTTTTACCCCGAATTGCATTATCGTTTTAATAACTGACTAATATGTTTTACAAACTAATTCAGTGTCGAAATTAGCCAACTACACATAAGTTATGATTTCAAAAAAATCGAGAAAAGAGTTAAATTAATAAAGACAAGATTTATATGTATAAAAAAATTATTATAAGTCAAGATTTCTTTAAACGACTCCGTAACATCTTTAATGTATATTCGGTCTACGGGTATACGTTAAGGGTGTTACACAATATTTTTATCATAGGCGTAAGTTATAACTTCATCATTTTTATTTAGATTACTAAACTTCAAATATTTTTAATTTTTTCATTAAAATTTTAAATTGCTCTTATTTTCGTCTCTCAACCGTTAAATCAACAAACAATGTGTAACACGGTAAATATTCTAATGACATTCTATGGATCTCTGCAAAAATCACTAAAATAATACCGTTTTAGATCTCTATAAAAGCTGAAAAAATCCATTCAGCTACCCTTTTTTCTTCTTCTCTCTCGTTGAACTAATAGATTTCAACTACCGTTGTCGACGGCCAAAAAGACCCAAAAATTTTGACTAAACATGTTTAGTCCTCCTGAACACGAATTATGTTTTTATTTAATTGAAAAATAACTCAAACCTTTCCATCCTTTGATACATTTAAATGAAGGATTCGGTCGCCGTGAATCTTTTTTCAGCTTTTTTGTTTTTCCTTTTTCTTTAGGTATTCTTTAGGTAGGTGATCCATGGCAGCACAAAAAAGTCACGTCACCATATTATTATTTGATTTAACGTCCGAAAGACTAAAATATGAACAATGTCAAATTCAACGATAAAATTAAAAATATTAAAAAAATTAATAACCAAAATAAAAATTTTAAAAAATTCAGTGATAAAGATAGTGAATTTACCCCTATTCTATTTATAGCATAGTCAAATTCTATTGGTTAGACTTATTAAATGTTGCCACCGGATTTGTGAAAGTGGTTTTCAATCTTCGACAATTTCCACTAATTCACTGCTTGAAACCATTAGATAAATAACATGTACGATGATTGCGTATTAATTCATTGTCCATTTCTTTGATCCCAAGAAACCACGGATTTTCTCTCAAATCTCATTCCCCAAACACAGAAAAAAAAAATCTCTTTTCAGTTTCTTCTCGATCTGTTCTTTGTCTTGAATCCCGTTTCCAAGGAATCAAAAATGAATTCAAACAACTTATTCCTTGAAGAGCCCATGCGAATGGCTTCGATTCTTGAGCCGTCAAAGGCTGTAAGCTTCTTTCTTTTAAAAAAGTTTTAATTGTTTGTACTGTTTGCCGATCTTTTTATTTTCTTGGCGATGAGTTATATGAGGAGAAATCAAAAGAAGAAATGAGTGAAAACGAGAGCATTGAATTTGGCCAAATGGGATTCTCAAAGAAAAAAAAGATCGCGGCAAAAATAAACAATCAAGATCATTGCTTGTTTGATCTGAGAATTTGAACAGTTTTTCTTCTAATCAGTTAAAGGAACTTGTATGCATGTATGGAAGAATATGCTATAGTTACCTTTTTAGTAGGAATGTATGGAAGATTTTGGATCATATTATTAATTTTTTGCTTTGAATGCGGATTGCAGAGTTTCTTTCCTGCAATGACAAAGATTGTTGGGACACTCGGTCCGAATTCGCGATCTGTTGACATAATATCTGGTTGTCTTAAGGCTGGAATGTCTGGTATTACTTTTTTTTTCCCGATTTTGAATATTAATTTTGCGTGATCATGGTCATGAAAGTGCAAACTTTTGTCTAATTTTGGCATCAAATCGGAGTCATTTTGGCTGTATTTTTGTTCATTGAAACCCAGTTTGATTTGCTTTTCTATGTTAGGCCTAATAGCATCAGGTAAATTTAACTTCAGAATTGAAAGGCAAAAAGAAACAATGCGTTTTTAATTGTTTACGTGCTTGACCAATAGATTAGAATTTCATGTGCTTTTGATATGATTGTGCTTTCTTTTCTTCAGTTGCGAGGTTCGATTTTTCGTGGGGTGATACCGAATTTCACCAAGAGACATTGGAAAATTTGAAGAATGCTGTTAAGATTACTAAGAAGCTTTGTGCTGTAAGCCTCTTTCGTAATTTAGTTTAAAACCGACCTTTTATTGTCCTTCTGTTATTTTACTCCATTTAAGTCCTTTATTTGGTATATTCACACAACGGTTCATCCTAGCCTAGATGAATTTGTTTACTTTTGTTTTTGGTTTTTCTTGTAAATTCCACCCTGAATAACTAGAAATATAATTGGACTTGTGATTTCAGATTATGCTTGATACCGGGGGTCCAGAATTGCAAGTAGTTAATAAAACAGAGCATCCCATTACCCTTGAGGCAGATACAAAAGTAATCCTCACCCCGGATCAAGATAAACAAGCTACTTCAAATCTGCTACCAATAAATTTTCATGGGCTATATAAGGTCAGCAACTTTTTGTGTGATCTATAAATTTCATGGAGTACAGTAGTCTGATATTTATCTAACTATTGCATCTCCTATTATCATTTTTTTTCAATATCTTTCTTACATATGGATTGAAAGTCATGAGCAAAAAGGGATAATTGATTGAAGGAAAAATTGTTGGTTTTGGTTGAAGTAATACTTTTGAATTTTTCTGTATTAGTGTTTTTATTGTCAGGAAATGTTTCAGTTTAACATTTTTCTGAAAATCTTCTTTTGTTGCTAAATGTTCTAAACAAGACAATTAACCGGTTTGAAGTGTCAAATGTACAGGAACTAGTTTAACATAGTGGTTTGACCCAGTGAAGAATCTTTTTGAAGAAGCTGTAAAATGGGTAAAAAGCATATGGATGAACCCTTTTGTGTCCCATGGCATTCTTATGTCTCTATGTACTCAGTAATTCTTGTCCTTATAGGTTGTATGTTAATGAAACAGGATTTTCTTGTTCATCATCCATTTCTTCACATTCTAGTTAACTGAATTTCTTTATCAATAGTGGATGTGGCCTTTCATTTTAGATTTGTAGTACACTGGAAGGGACTTCATTATCTCTCATATACTTGTCGTCTGGTTTCTCTAGCTCCCCTCTCTTCCTCCAGGTTTTATCATGAAAAAGTAATGTGTTAATTTCTCCATTCTAACTACAGTAGTTGACTCTGTTCTAATTGGTACTTGCAGGCAGTTAAGAAGGGAGATACTATATTTATTGGCCAATACCTGTTTACCGGAAATGAAACTACATCAGTGTGGTTAGAGGTAAGGGGAAGTTGAACGGATGAGCTCATTCTGACTGGACAGAATAGTGGTTTACATCCTGTATTGGGCATTTCTTATGGTTATTGACACTTTATAAGTGCAGGGAAAAGGTTGCTTCCCTTGCTAATGAAAAATATATTTCCTAGAGGATGAGAAGTTAAAAAGGTGTGGAAATTTAAGGGCCATTAATGTGATTGGTGTCTTGGTCCAGGTCGATGAGTTGAATGGCGAAGATGTGGTTTGCATAATCAAGAATTCTGCTACTCTGTCTGGGACATTGTATACCTTGCATGTCTCTCAAATCCGTATTGAAATGCCTACTTTAACTGATAAGGATATGGAGGTAATTTTCCTATTTCTATTTGATGTTGGATGTGCAATGGAAGAACGAGCATAAAAAACTACTATACCTTGTGTAATACTAGAAATAGAATAGTCCATTGCTGTTAGATGCTTGTTTAAATTATGTGACAAGCCAATCCATTGGTTGTTTGATGGATTTTTTTTTTCTTTCTTTTACTCCAGGAAGAACCTAAATAAAATGATGTTTGTTATCTCTTTCCTTGAAATCATTACTTCTAGCATTTGATTCCAGCTCTTGAACCATCCATTTGGATAATAGGCTTCGGTTATGTGGCATTATTAATAGATGCATATCTGGTTCTTATCTGAAGTTACAAGGCACGGCTTAGATAGAGTATGATCATTTTGTCTCCATGAGATTGTTTTGATCTAACTATACAAGAAAGGAATAGCATGGTATTTCTACTTTGAAGCAACTTTTTGAGATTTTGTTAACATGATTATTTTTTGTATCAGGTTATAAGCACCTGGGGTGTTCGAAACAATATAGACTTCCTTTCTTTGTCATATACCCGACAAGCGGAAGATGTTCGTCAGGTAAGAACTTCCCTGCCTGGAGTTATTGTTCAATTATTTCAGTTTCTCCCTTTGCATTTTCATCATTCTGGTTTCTTTAAAGTTGGCCCCAAGTTCATAATATTTTGGCCTTCAGTTATGATTTCTTTCCATTTTACTAGTTACTTTTATCGTTTATGTGTGCAGGCTCGTTCCTTTCTTTCTAAGCTGGGCGAGCTCAACCATACTCAAATTTTTGCAAAGATTGAAAATATAGAGGTCAGATTTATAAAAGGACAGTTTCTAACACTCATTTGAATTGTACTTGAGAAGAGATTGATTTTGAATCAGAACCTTGTCTTTTATCAACTGCTTGTAGGGGTTAACTCATTTTGATGAGATCTTACAAGAAGCAGATGGAATCATCTTTGCTCGGGGGACTTTGGGGGTAGATCTCCCTCCTGAGAAGGTTAGCTTTTCCCCCCCATTTCAAAAGTACTTATCAGAATGGGACCATCCAGGTCATGGTTCTATATGCATTCTTTGCTTGCAAACTATCGTATAAATTGTGAAGGAGCTGACTATTGAAAAGTACTGACAGGCAAATAATAGTATATTGCATCCTCATTAGTTAAAGGTTTATTATCTGATCCACTGGCAGATGAAATTTTTTTGTTCCAAAAGAAGGATTAAAATAATGAAAAGTGTCCTATTCTTTTAATTTTTAAAATTTTAAATTTATTATTAGGACACTTGTCATGATTCTAACACTGCATGTGGAAAACTTGTTTTCCACTTGTAGTGCAACAAATAATTGTCCTTGGTTAAAAGGCTTGATGATGTTGCTGATAGTTAGGAGGTATTGAGTGACAGCATATGCTTACTTATCTGATTTTTAACCAAATATCATCTAGTAAATTGTATTTGTAGGCCAAGTGGTGCATCCCTACATCTGAAGTGGATTTTTTTCATAAAACTGCCCTCTGAGTTATGCGGACATTCTTCTTCATAAGAATGGTTATTCCATTCTTTTAATTTATGGGACTAGACCAGCACCTCTAACTAGTGTCTTTTATTTTTCTTCCATTTGGAATGTACAGGTGTTTCTATTTCAGAAAGCTGCTCTTTACAAGTGCAACATGATGGGAAAGCCTGCAGTGGTCACTCGTGTCGTTGACAGTATGACAGACAACCTAAGACCTACTCGTGCTGAAGCAACTGATGTTGCCAATGCTGTGTTGGATGGTCAGTTTTTGTTCACTTATACAAAGCTTTTTTTCTCCTTTGTGTCAAGTTTGATGGAATCTCTTAATATGTCACTATTTCTTAATCTCCTCAATCCCTGTTTAGTAGACTTCCAATATGGATTCAATCCATTGGAATCTTATTCTTCTGTCTACTTTTTGGTTCAGGGAGTGATGCTATACTTTTAGGGGCAGAAACCTTGCGTGGACTATACCCTGTTGAGACTGTCACCACGGTTGGAAAAATTTGTGCAGAGGTGAGTTCACTACTTCAGTTTGTCCTAGATCTGGAAGCTTGTTTATTTCTGCTCTCCTAAGTTTTGTGGAACCACATATTTTGTCTGTTGTAATTTCCTTATACATGAATGTTGAATCTATTAACCAATCTCAGTTTCTTGGTTTCTCTTCGGTATATAAAAGGGTTCGAGGGTTCAAATTTTTGTTCCTATGAGCCTAGGGCTGATCATTGTACTGAGCATGGCCCCTATTTGTGCTTACAGCTATTGAGCAAAAAGAAGAGATGAAAACAACCAATGCTTTATTTCAACTTGTCAGATTTGAGTTATATTTCTCATTCATGTTAAGTAGTTTAAGTAGTCTTTCTTGCAAAATTATTACTTCCTGTAATTTTTTTAGTACATTATTCTAAATGTTGCTGACCTGGCATAATTCCAAATAATTGCTTTCTGCAGGCAGAAAAAGTTTTCAATCAAGATGTATACTTCAAGAAAACTGTCAAACACGTTGGAGAACCAATGTCTCATCTGGAATCCATTGCTTCTTCTGCGGTATTTATCTTTGATGGTTCCTCCTTTCAACTGTTTCTGTTTCTGTTTCCGTCTTTCCATGCGATACTGTCAAAACAAGGTGTTACAATAAAAGGAATATAGTTATCTCAGAGACAGCCAGACAGGTAGATTCATTAAAGGAATCTCTATCCTATCTATTGCCATATAATTGATTTGTGTTCGTTGTAGGATAATAATATGGTTTAAAATCTAAGCAAATATGAATTCGGAAAGTGTAAATTCCACACTTGTGCTTTAGGGTCAATACATTTGGAATAGGTTTACATAGTTATGGTAATACCTTGTAATTATGCAACTAAAGTGCCTGGAAGTCAAATTTCCAAGTCCCTCTTATGTATAAGTGGATTTACTGTACTACAGGTACGTGCTGCTATCAAGGTCAAAGCCTCTGCAATTATTTGCTTCACTTCATCCGGAAGGGCAGCAAGGTTACATTTATTATTTTGTGTCCATTTCTTGGTGTGTTTTTAAGGAAAGAGTTAACATCAGTATCTGTAGTTTATGTTTTTACAATTAATGCAAATGCTTATGATCAAGGGTTTCCTACATGTCATTTCATATTGATCTTCCCGCATGGCACATGAACATTATGCTTATACTTCTTTCTTTTCTGAATGATGGCTAATTGTAACTTCAAACATTTTCGTACTAGTGCAGGCTGATTGCAAAGTACAGGCCATCAATGCCTGTGATATCTGTTGTCATCCCTCGGCTAAGGACAAATCAACTACGCTGGACTTTTTCTGGTGCTTTTGAGGTATGCTTCCGGTGATATTTTTCATGTTCCCTTGTCTCTTCAATCTATTTGCAAAATCATATTCCGCTTATCTGACATTTTATGCAATTGGATGTTCCGGGAGAAATAAAAATAGGAGGAACAATCCAAAAATAGCTATTGTAAGGAAAGCATAGTTTCTTTAAATGAAGTTCTAATTGAATGGAATAGTCTGTGCTCTTTTATCGTCTTCCTTTTTAATTAGTGGAATATTTGTAGTGAATAATCCCTCATTCTAGTATATAGCCTGGTTATTTGGTTGAAAGCTCGAAATTAGTCTCGTCGTCACTCTTTTCTTTTCTTCGAACCCTTGCAGGCAAGGCAATCCCTCATTGTTAGAGGCCTTTTCCCCATGCTGGCTGACCCTCGACATCCGGTAAGGTTTATTTTATGCTTGTTAGAGATGTTTCCGTCGGAGGAGATAGTAGGAAATACAAATAAGATTTGATTAGTACTGTCCTCCAATTGCCTATGTTTTGCTAGTTCCAAATTCGGTCCTCCTTTATTGTGATATACTGACCTTTGTGTCGTCAAGGTGAAATCCAGAACAATTGGAACTATAGCATAATATTTGAACTTGGGGTTTTGCAGGCGGAGTCAAAAAGTGGCACGAATGAATCGGTTTTAAAGGTTGCTTTAGATCATGGGAAGGCCTCGGGTGTTATCAAGCCGCATGACCGCGTCGTCATCTGCCAGAAGCTTGGCGATGCATCGGTGGTGAAGATCATTGAACTTGAAGATTAGAATCGAAGTCTGAAGCTAATGTCGATGAGACGTGTTACAGTTTTGCCGAGTCCATGACCTGAGTAGATTTTGTCAAACTATATATTGCTAAACTATGCATGCTTTTTGTGTATACTTACGGGTGTTTTGCGTCTCAGAAGAAAAACGAACTAGATATCTGCAGAGGTCACACTCTGAGAGTAATTTGTTTCTCCTACGGCATAAATAAAAAAAACATCAGATTTTGTCAAAAGCCAAAAGTAAAAAAAAAAAAAACATCAACTCATGAATATTTAAAGAATTTTTTAGTACTTCTAAATTGAGTTGTTGTCCGGGTAACAATAACAAAATTCAATGACTTGAAAACCCAACATGAACATGACTTATTTTGAGGTAATATTCTGATTTTACTCCACACATAATTTTTTTTGATTTTTTTTCGGTAAAATAAAGAGATAGTTGAAAGTATAAAGTGATATTATAATAATAATCTTTAAATATAAAGAGGAGAATTATACTATTATTTTTGTCGGATTTGTTCGAGGATTTTCACCTTAAATTTAAATCCAAATTTCAAATTAAATATTACTTTTTAAATATAATTTTATCATTATTTTTAACTTATAACATGATGTGTTATAAATTATATTAATTTAGATGTAGAAATGTGGCTCATGCCATATAAATGTTAGTATTGTAAACAAATCGAACGTTTGGCGAACTATTTGGTAGGAAGTTGTTTATGTTCGTTTATTTATTAAACGAACGAAAATGAACAAGATTTTATGTTCGTTTAATTAAATGAACGAATACGAATAGAGGGTTTGTTCGTTCGTGAACGTTCAGTAATCCGTTCATTTATATTCGTTTAAATTTATTCACATATTTATATTTATTATTTTTCATAACAAAAGTATTATATTTTTAAAAATATTAAAACATATATTAAAAATATGAAATAAAAAAGAAAAGGCAAACAATACTAAATATACGTGACTTCAGACTTCTTAAGAAAGCAAATTATACTCAATGTCTATTTGCGTTTGTTTATTATTTTTACGAACCAACATAGACGAACACGAACAAAAAAATATGTTTGTTTATTTGTTCATATTCGCTCGCTTGTTTAATTAAGATTAAACAAACGAACATAAACATATCTTTATTTGTGTTTGTTCGAATTGTTTATGGGACTAATAAATGCTCTTAGACCCTTTCCTTTTCCCTCACTTGTCCTTTTTCTTTATCAATTTTTTTCATTTCTTTGAATATTTTGCTCTGGTCATTTAGGTAAAGCATTTCAGTCAAGAAAATAAAAAACCACACACAATTATCAAGCCAAGTGAAATGGTGTTTTTAATAAAATAAAGATATATAACATAATATCTCTACAGCATCAACAAAGCACCAGTGGTCTAGTGGTAGAATTGTCTCCTCCCACTGTACAGGCCCGGGTTTGATTCCCGTCTTGTGCACCATCGAAGCAATGACGATAACTGCGCCTTTCAGTGATGATTTGGGTTCTTCACACTCGTCTGATGTCCAGACGACACAATGGCGCTTCGGAGCTCTTTTTTTCTTCTTCTAAATTTCATTGTAATATAGTTTTATCTCTTCATGCGAAGCAAATCAATGTATTTCTTATGCTGATTTCAATATCCCATTTTGTCAAACACTCCAAATCGTTCCCAAATATTCAATGGACCAACACCAACTCAAACAAATCCACGGCCGAAACCATAACATCAGTCGGGCCTAGCAAACCGCGACAAAAGCTATTTCATTTTGCTGTATGGGGTAAACTTCACAGGAGGTCCCTTTTGTTTGAATCTTGTTCTATTTTGGTCATCCATTTTGAAAAAAAATATTCTTGTCACTTACATTATCGATCTGTTTTATTTTGGTCATTGTGCTGTTAACACTCGTTAGTTTGATTACGTGACATGATAGTTAAAACGATTAATTTCTGATTTAACCTTGAACTTTTAATAAAATATTAATTTAACCCCTAAACTTTCTTGACCTCACTTCTATCCCATAGCGCGTGGGACCTTAAGCCAGCCATTCCCCTTTGGTTCTCTCCCCCTCCCTTCCCCTTAATGTCTGGTACCATGGCAATATCAATGGGCCATCATCATGTTTGGTTAGCAAGAAAATATGAGGAAATGGAGAACTTGTATACAAGAAACACAAATTTTCAAGCTTTCAAAATCCATTAAACCCCTTACAGAATACCAATTAACATAAACTAAAAATCCCATCATCTAAATCTTGTGTTTTTGGTCTTGAATATACATATGACTACAACAGGTTGAGGTATGAAACCCAATATATTAACGATAGTACCTGGCTTTTTCTCTCTTTCTTATTGTTAGAAAATCTGCTCTGCTTCTCTTCTAAA
Organism: Hibiscus mutabilis; assembly: GCA_019671005.1. Lineage (NCBI taxonomy): Eukaryota > Viridiplantae > Streptophyta > Magnoliopsida > Malvales > Malvaceae > Hibiscus > Hibiscus mutabilis. Next base: position 16,673,851 of record CM033711.1, read on the forward strand.
ATTTGATTGTTTATTAATTTTTTTTACAAAAATCGAAAGAATGTGATAATTTTTTGAAGGGTTTTTCTTTTTGAATTTGACAGAGGCACTGAGGAGAAAAAAATAATATAAAAACAAGGAAAAACAAAATATTCCCCTCTTATATATTTTTCACCAAAATATCTCAAGCATTCAAAACCAAATGTATAAAATGATATTTTGCTCACCAAATCGCCATTGGAAAATGTATTAGCAAACAGAGTGGGACACTGAGAATTCAGTGAACTTTTCAGTTTTCAACCTTCAAGCATGAACCCATCATCATCATTAGTGATTGGCAGAGATCAACCTTCAAGTTGTGTTGTTCCAAAACAGAGCTATGTTGTTGGAAAATCTCCTCTGTTGAAAAAATTGGTATCGAACATTCATGACCAAAAGCACAAAATTTGAATGATGGAATTTTTGGTTTATGTTAATTGTGGTATTCTATAGGGGGTTTGATGGATTTTGAAAGCTTGAAAATTGTGGTTTTTGCATACAAGTTCTTCATTTCCTTATATTTTCTTACTAACCAAATATGATGATGGTCCAGTAATATTACCATGGTATTAGACGTTTAGGGGAAGGGAGGGGAAGAGAACAAAAAGAAAAAGGTTGGCATAAGATCCCACACTATGAGAGGTTGAGAGAGTTAAGAGGTTAAATTAATATCTTGTTTAAAGTTTAGGGGTCAAATTAGAAATTAACCCTTTTAACTACCGTGCCACATCATCACTAACGAGTGTTAATAGTATAATGACCAAAATAAAATAGATTGAAAACATAAGTGGCAAGAATAATCTTTTCTCAAAATGGTGACCGAAATAGAACAAGACCCAAAAAAAAGAGCCTCCGGTGAAATTTATCCATAAGTTTTTTATGTAACATGGACCATGCACTCTAATTGTTCGACCGAACTCCTTAGCCGAAAAGTGTCTTCCTTTGGATCATAATGCTCAAGGGTTATCTAACAACAAGAGTCGCCAAACTGTAACAACGAGAGTCGCCACCAATCCCTTTTTAATTTAAATAAGATTGGATCACCTGAAAACCCAGTAATTTTAATAAAACTTGTTTTTGTGTCATTTTATTAAAACGATGAGTTTGGTCTGCGAAAACCAAAAAAAATAGGTTCGGGAGTCGGTTACGTGTGGGGAAGGATGAACACCCCCCACAACGCCCAAAATTAGTACCTAGTCAATTACGCATTGTCTAAATGATGGAAATTAAGAATTCGAATTTAATTTGAAATTTGTGATCCCTTAAAATATTTAAAGAATATTTTTGTATAAAATAAATTTATACCCCAAAACCCGAGGTATAATTTCTGTTAGATTCCCGAACGAAGGAAATCTATTTTGAAAATTATAATTTAGAATAATAAATGGTGTTTTATAATAGAGATTAACGGAAAGCGACACATCTTATGTACGAGGTACGTTTTCACAATAATTCATAAAATGAGGGTCATTTTAATTTAAAATTTGATTTAAAACATATACAAGATATATACAAATATATATATATTAGATTATTAATACATATTTGAAATATAAACACATGATGAATAATTATAATATTAGTAGTAATAGTAATATTAATAAAATAATGATAATAATGATATGTAACTTATAACTATAATAATAATAAATTATTTAATATGATAATAACGATAGTATATAATATACTTATATCTATTCATGTACAAAATACTGAAAATAATAATAATAATAATAATAAAATATAATATAATAATAATAGTAATAAAATAATAAAGAAGAATAGAAAATAGAAACAGTGAACGAAATGAAACAAAACACAAATTAAAGGCCAGAAATATGAAGGATACGAAGCGGAGGGACCGCATGCGTAATTTGCCCATTCACCAGAAACACGTGGATCCTCCTATTCGGTCCGGGTCGATGCGCGGGTCGAGAGCACCAAAACGACGTCGTTTTGTTTGGGTTATAAATACTCTTTTTAAGCCAACAAAACTATTTGGTTTGATAATCCAAAAAAAAAAACTCCCAATTTCTCTCAACCCTCTCCCTCTGCCTCGCTCAGCCGAGCCCAACGCCGCCCAGCCGTCCACGGTGGCCAAACAACATGCAAAAGGTTCTTTGATTCGATTTTGGGCGCTAATCTCAAATTCAAGCTTAGTTTTTCTTAAATCTAATCCTATTTTCCTAGATTTAAAAAATCGAAAGGTTTTTATATGATTTCGTTTAACTTTTTTGTTCTTGTTTTTTTGCTTTTCTTTTTTTGTGTTCGATTGCTTATTTTTTCTAATATTTGGTTGTTCCTCTAATATGTTTTTGGCCAGTTTAACCCCATTTTATAGGGTTTCGAATAAAGATGAGGTGGAAGGGTTCAGGACAGATGACGGTTCGCGATTTGAGGCGGCGATCGCTACATTTAGATGAAGATAAGGGGGTTTTAGGGCAGTGGTGGCAGAGGATTAAAAATGGGGTTTTTAGGGCGGTGGATTAAGGATAATTATTTTAGTGTTGGCGGCGACTTGGACGGTGAGGCAGCGCGGCACAGCTTGGCCGGTGGTAGCTTCGGGCGAGTAGTGGCGGTAGCGTCGGCTTGGCTAGGGGAGACGGCGACTGATGTGTTGCTAGGGTTAGTTTAGGTTTAAGATTTTTTGTGTATTAGGGTTTGGTTAGGGTAATGGGTTGGATATTGGATTATTAGTGGGTTTGTATTATAAATGGGCTAAAAGCCCGGATAAAATGGGTTGCTACAGCTGCCCCTCTTTGCTCATGGTTGTATAACGACCATGAAGCAAAGATAAAAAGAACCCATTTCATCCAGTCTGGTTTGGCTATACTCCATGCGGCGTCCTCTGTCTTCGATATTCTTCTTTGCTCTTGCAAGGAGATAGGATCTATTGTTGTGTTTATTCCGCTGCAATTTCAATGAGATAAACTTGTTAATGTATTAATTCCACTGCCTCCTCAGGGAGATGAAATTGTTGTTATACTCATTCTGCTGCAAATTCAAGGAGATGAACTTACTGGTGTATTCATTCCAGTGCATCCTCGGGGAGATGAATTTGGAACCATGCATATTCCTCTGTATTTTCAAGGAGATGAGGTTGTTGTGGCTTTATCCGTTCTGCTGCAAATTTAGCGAGACAGGTTTGCCATCACGTTCATTCCACTACATCCTCAAGGAGATGAACTTGTGATTTTGTTTGTACGTTTAGGGAGACAGATTTGTTGTCGGGTTCATTCCACTGCAACGTTAGGAAAATGAACTAGTGGTTGTATTTATTCTGCTACAACTTTAGAGAGCTACATTCGTTGTTGTACTCAATCCCACTACAACTTCAGAGAGATGAGTTTACTATCATGTTTGTTCCACAACAACTTCAGGGAGATGAGCTTGAGGTTTTGTCTGTTCGGTGTTGAGTTGATCTGCTCTACCACTTGTCGGAGAGATAGAATCTGTAAAACTTGTTTTGCAGCACGTTTAGGATGTTATGAGTCAAATGATCCTATCTTAAACATGTCTAATGAATGCATGAATGATTCTAGTATGAATGCATAATGCGATTTGAAAATGTTCGGATGTTAGGGTCGGCTTGAGCATCTGTATCTGCCCTGAAGCTGATATCATTGGTTGTCTGAACTCTATCTAATTTGAGTTACCAGACCTTGTTTTCTTTTGATCTGATCAGATTAAGAAGATTCTTTTCCCCAGATTTCTTAGTCGTCTCTTCGATGTATGACTAAGGGCAATATTTCTCTTCTCTCAAGCCCTTTTACCCATGAAAATGTCATTTTTCAGTCAGAATTGCCTTTGGTCCCTATACTTTCAGGAATCTTTCAAAAGCAATGTAAAGAGATCTTTTCATATTTGTAAAATTGTTAGCTTACCGATCATTATGTCAATGTATAATACTCGTGTAAAAAAGGGTATAAGATAGAATGAAGAGTTTATTGAGAGTAAGTTTGACATTTAGATGGCAAACATTGAAAGAGAACAAAGCAAAAAAACAAAATTAGGTACCCCAGATATCAAACAGGCGAGCTTCACTGGATCAACTTGCCGAGAACCCTTTTGTGCCTGATATGTGTTCAGGAGACCTCGAGGGCTTTGCCGATATCCTAAGATGCAAAATTCCCCTTTGTAACCATATTTTCGAGGGAACGGGTCGTCAGATGCCTTTGCCCCTTCTGATTAAAATTTGAGCCGCCCTTTTCGGGTTTTCAACTCAAAACCTCATTTGGTCTCAAGAAGCCCTTTGTGGGTTTTCATCTTGAACCCTCTTTTTATTTTCTTCTCTTTTCCTAAAAGCGCCCTTCTAGGTTTTCGCTTTTTTTGTTATTTTTGTCTAAAGTAAAATACTCATCAACTGAATCAGAATTTGCAGGGCTTGGCAGGTCTGCTCCATCCATTTCAGCCAAGATCAAAGCCCTTCTGGAAAAGGCTTTTTTCACCATATAAGGTCCTTCCCAATTGGGCATCCATTTCCCTCGGGAATCTATCTGAGTTGGTAAGATCTTTTTCAGCACTAGACCCTCTTCCTGGAATTCCCTTGGGCGAACCTTCTTGTTATAAGCTTGCACCAACCTCTTATGGTACATTTAACTATATTGAATGGCTTTCAATCTTTTTTCCTCAATCAAGGCAAGTTGGTCATATCTAGTTTGGATCCATTCTGCTTCATCTAATTTTAATTTTGACAAGATTTGGAGGGAATGAATCTCGACCTCGATAGGTAGCATTGCTTCCATCCCATAAAACAACGAAAAAAGTATTGCCCTAGTAGAGGTTATGACTGATGTACGATAAGCATATAAAGCAAATGGTATCTTCTCATACCAATATTTGTAAGTTTTTGTCATATTTCCAATAATCTTCTTAATGTTCTTGTTGGCTGCTTCCATTGCCCCGTTCATCTGAGGGCGGTATGGTGACGAATTGTGATGTCGTATCTTGAACTGTTTGCACACTTTGTCTATAGTCTTATTATTCAGGTTTAATGCATTTTCATATATGATACTCTCTAGCATCCCATACCGACATATAATTTCTTTCTTCAAGAATCTGCTAACTGAAGATTTTGGTAACATTAGCATAAGTGGTCGCTTCTACCCATTTGGTGAAGCAGTCAATAACCACAAAGATAAACCGATGCCCACTGGAAGCTTTCAGTGATATAGGCCCGATAACATCTATGACCCATGTAGAAAATGGCCACGAGGAATTCATGACATATAGCAGGGATAGAGAAGCATGAATCTTATCTGCGTAAATTTGACACTTGTGGCATCTCTTGGCGTAGTTGATACATCCCCCTTCCATTGTGGACTAGTAGTATCCAAACCTTATGATTTTCCTTGCCATAGTAAAACCATTGGCGTGTGTCCCGCATACACCTTCATGAACTTCTTCAAGGATCATTTTAGCTTCGAAGACATCCATGCATCGCAGTAGTACCTGATATTTTCTTCTTTTGTACAAGATCTCCCCGTCTAGGACATACTCAATTGCTAGCCTTCATAGCGTCCTTTTTTCATTTTCAGTAGCCTACTCTGGGTATTCGTGGCTTTTTATGTACTGCAAAATGTCGTGATATCTAGGATGTTCGTTTTTCTCACCTTTCTCAATGTTGTAGCAATTGGATGGAGACTGGTATATACTCATTTGTAGGAGCCTCAAATCAGATTGGTTGTTGTCTTTAATCAATAAAGACAGAGTAGCCAAGGCATCTGCCATTTGGTTATCTTATCATGTGAGATAGTGGAGGTTATCTCATAGAACTCTTTAATCAAGTCTAGGTTGAGATTTTGATAATCCATCAACTTGGAATCTCTAATCCCCTATTCTCTTCGGAGTTGATAAATCACGAGTATGGAGTCCCCGTATACTTTTAACAATTTAATCTCGTGATCAATGGTAGCTCGAATCCCCATGACGCGTGCTTTATACTCTATTATGTTGTTTCTACAATCAAAATCAAGCTTACTGGAAAAAGAGTAGTGATCGCCCTTTGGGGAGACCAATACTACCCCAATTCCTTTACCCACGGCATTGGAGGCGCCATCAAAGTTTAGCCTCCAGTACCTATTTTCTGAGGTAGCTTCCTCGACACACATCAGATATTCATTCAGGAAGTCAAAGTTTAAAGGTTCATAGTCCTCTATGGCTCAGTTGGCTAAAAAGTCTGCTATTGCACTCCCTTTCACCGCTTTCTGGCTCACGTAAACCAAGTCGAATTCAGATAATAGAATCTGCCATCTGATCATTTTTCCTGTCAGTGCAGATGACTCCATCAAATATTTAAGAGGATCCAACCTCGAGATCATCCAGGTTGTGTAGTACAACATGTATTGCCTTAGTCTTCTAGTAGTCCAGATCAAGGCACAACACAATTTTTCGATTGGTGAATACCTCGCTTCACATTCTATAAATTTCTTGCTGAGAAAATAAATTGCCCTCTTTTTCTTTCTCGAGTCGTCGTGTTGACCTAATACACATCCCATAGAATTCTTGGAAACTGTTAAGTATAGTATTAATGACTTATTCGGGATAGGCAGCATTAAAACTGGGGCATTTTCAAGTAGTGCTTGATTTTGTCAAAAGCTTCCTGACATTTTTTGTCTCATTCCCCTAGGTTGTGCTTTTTGAGAAATTGAAAGATAAGATCACATTTTTCGATCAATTGTGAGATGAACCGAGAAATGTAATTTAATCAATCCAAGAAGCCTCTTACTTCCTTCTGAGTGCGCGAGGGTGGTAGATATTGAATGGCTTTGAACTTGTATGGATCAACTTCAATGCCCTTTCCACTAACTATGAAATCCAGTAGCTTTTTTGATGTAACCCCGAAAGTGCATTTAGCGGGATTTAGCTTTAATTGGTATTTCCTTAGTCTTAAAAAATAATTTTCTCAAGACCTCCACGTGCTCTTCTTCAGTTTGAGACTTAGCAATCATGTCCTCGACATACACTCAATTTTTATGTGCATCATATCATAGAACAGGGTGACCATGGCTCGTTGACATGTTGCCCTGTATTTTTAAGTCCAAAGGGCATCACCTTATAACAAAAGTTTCCCCATTGCGTTACAAATGTTGTTTTTTTCATGTCATCAGGGTACATCCTTATTTGGTTGTAGCCTGAAAAACCATCCATGAAGGACAACAAAGAATGTTTTGGTGTATATTATCAACCAGGGTGTCGATGTGAGGCAACGAAAAATTATCTTTTGGACTGGCTTTATTCAAATCTCGATAATCAACACACATTCGTACTTTGCCGTATTTTTTCGGGACGGGAACTATATTGGCCACCCATTCTGAATGTTTAACCTCTTGAAGAAACCTGACATCATACTATTTTTTTACCTCTTTTTTATCTTCAGTAGCACACCAGGTCTCATTCTTCACAATTTCTGTTGGACTGGCTTGCAATCCCTTTTTATGGGGAGTTTGTGTACCACCACATCTGTGCTTAATCCAGGCATGTCTTGATAGGACCATGCAAAGATATCTTTAAACTCTAAGAGCAGCTTCATCAGATCATATTTTGTTTTTGCAGTGATCCATGTGCCAATCTTCACATCTTTCTTTTCATTGTCATCTCTCAGGCTCACAATTTCTACTGACTCTTTGTGAGGCAAGATTTGCTTTTCATCTTGTTCTATCACTCTTAATAGGTCAAGGGGCGGATCACAATCTTGATTTTCTTCAAAGTCATGAAGCTCTCCTAGACACACATCTTGCTCAAAAATAAGTTCTAGATCTATCTCAGTGTCGCTTGATATATCGATATCAGGGGACCTGACACCAAATAATGGCATTCATTGAACAAATAAATTAAGAATGAGTAATTTATGTGGGATAGATGTATATGAGGAGAAAGAAATAAAATGAAAAATGAAATAAATAGAATATTTGCCAGAGATAGCACAAAAAGTATCATTTCATTGACATAAAGATAGTAAGCTTATGCCCTTTACAAAAAGACCCTTGTTGCTCTCGGGCAAGAGTAACAAGTGTGTTCTAAACATTACTCTGAAACATTCCTAAACACTGTAGGGAGTTCTTCAGTAGTCTAGTTGTTTAGAACAATTCCAGGGGTATAAGGACGAATTCCCTTTAGATATAATCATGTATTTCCTTCAGTGGTGACAATATTGATGTCCAAAGCTCCTAACATCCTTCCCAGCTCACTTTCTTCATCTTTCGTAAGCTGTTTAGGGTGGATGAATCATCCGGATATAAAAGTTTCATAAAGGTGAGGGAAAGTCAAAGGTTCTCATTTGACATATTCCCCCTTCAGACGAGCCTTCCTCATTTCTTACTTTTTGACAACCTCGTTCTTTCTCTGTTTAGCATCTGGCTTGTATCCCAAGACAAAGCGGTCTTGTTTATTGATCACAATTGGTGCACTAACCCTGCCTTATAGGTACTTACCTAATCCTCTACCGACTCGGGCTTTTCTTCCCACTGTCAGTTTGATTCTCATTCTTGTTGCTTTATACAACTTTGGGTTGGGCATCCGTCTTCCTTTGGCAATGAAGGTTGCATTGACAAATTCAAATGACCGGAAATAAGCACTTCATAGCCTTCCTGTCAGTTTCTATATAAGGGGCATCACATGTGATGGAAGCTATGATGTCTTCTTCGTCATCCATAGTGAATCAGAGACAAACTTTAATTTTTGGTGTAGTGATGATGACACTACCCCAAATTAATGGATCTAGGGTCTTCCCAACAAACAATTATATGTGGGTTTGATATCCATTACCAGAAAATCAACATCATAGGTGTTTGGGCCCACTAGCAGCGACACTTTAATTCTCCCTATCACATTTCTCTCAGTACTATCGAAGGCTCAAACTATACTATTGCAAGCCTTCATATGAGAACTGTCTATTAGAAGTCTATTTAGGGTAGCCAATGGCAGACCATTCAGAGTGGATCCATTTTCAATTATGACCCATGGCAATGTATAGCCTTTGCACCGCGTAGTTATGTGCAAGACCTTGGTAGACCCTATACCACATGGGGGTATCTCGTCCTCATTAAAATGGATGAAGTTGTCAGCATTCAAATTATTTGCCAACTTGTCCAACTTGTTTACCGAAATGTCATTAGGAACAAAAGTCTTGTTCAGCACCTTTAACAGCGCATTTCGGTGCGATTTTGAACTCAATAGTATAGATAATATCGATATACAAGCTGGTAGTCTGTGGAGGTGTTCGACAACACCATATTCACTGTGTTTTAAAAACTTCAGGAATTCTTTCACTTTCTCTTCTTTGACTGGCTCATTGATCGGCGATCCCAGTTTAGCATCATTCTTTTTCTCAGGCTCAACTATCAAGGCTTTTCCCTTAGGATCTTCTATTTCTCCATATCATCTTTTGCTTCTGGTGTAGAGATTTACTTCCCTTGAAGCAGCCTTTGAAGCATTATTTCCTTGGATTGTTATTCCGCAATCGCACCTCCATGAAACTTTTTTGTTATCCTTGTAGGGAAAGGGACCTAGTTTTTGAATTGTGATATTTGGTCATGCACCATCGGCTCCTTCGTATTTCCTTGGTCCCAAAATGATCATGACCGGGAAATTGCCCCAATGGCTATTCTTAGAGGATTGTTCTTTTGAAGCACAAATGTTTGCTTCTTCGAATTTTCTTTTTTTGAAAAACTCTAACTCTTTTTTGTCAATCAGATTTTGAACAAGAGCTTTAAACTCTGCACAGTTCTGGATGTCATGATCTTCTTCGCCATGGTATAGACAATGGTCTTCGAAGGTTTTCTTCTTGTCTCTTGAGCCTGGCTGCAACAAGCCTATTTTGACCATCTTCTACCATACCCACTTCAATTGAGACTGTACCTCCTCAATATTGGTTTTGATTCTTCTATTCTCGTCGCTAATGATTACATCTACTCCTGGCTCAGCATGATTGGGCAGTGGGTTCCCAGCTGTACCTTGCTCTACAGAGTCATCAAATCTTACAACCCCCATCTTTATAAATTTTTCTACGAGCTTTCCAAAAGCGACGCATTTCTCAATAGAGTACCCAACGATCCCTGTGTGATAATCGCATTGAGCATTGGGATCATACCATTTTGGGTAAGGGGCTGTATTGGTTCTGTATAAACTAGAGACACTATATGTACATTGTATAAATTCTTGTATAACTCCATGTATGTTACCAGGATATGAGTAAATTCCATGTCTTCCACCTTTGCTCTCTGATTGGATCCTTGCTTCGAGGAAGTTTGGGTATTTGAGGTTGCAGCTTTGGGTTGTCCGATTGTCATCGGTTTTGAATGGCTGACATTATAGACATAAGTATTGCTTGCCTCTCCCTTCTTTCTTTTATAGTTTGATTTCTTCGAGTTTTTCTCGTCTTCAATCTATCCACTTTGGATTGCATTTTCAATCATTTCTCCATTCATTATTATGTCAGAAAAGTCTTTCGTAGCACCTCCTACCATGCGGCTGAGGAATGGTTTCTGCAGTGTACCAACAAAAAGCATCACTGTCTCTTTTTCTAAAAGTGGCGGCTACACTTGGGTTGCTACATCTCTCTATTATTGTATGTATTGCCTGAAACTCTCGTTAGGTTTCTTTTCCATGTTTTGCAATATAACCCAATCAGGAGTTATATCGATAACATGGTTGTACTGTTTAACAAATGCTTGTGCCAGATCTTTCCAAGAGTTGATTTTGGCATGACTCAACTGGTTGTACCATCTTGTCGCGGATCCCGTTAGACTATCTTGAAAGCAAAGAATTAAAAGAGGGCTATTTTCTATGTACCCCGTCATTCTCTTGACGAACATTGTAGTCTGAGCTTCAGGACAAGTGGTCATGTTATAATTTTTGAAATCGGGCATCTTAAACTTCAGAGGTAGCACCAAATCGAGAACCAAACTTAACTCTCTTGCATCCATTTCTAGAACTTCGTCAACATTCTCTATAGCCTTAAATTTGTCTTCTAACTATTTCCATCGATCCTCGAACTGTTTGGGTAGCTTGACCTTTAGTTTTTCGATTTCATTGAAGTCTAGAACAAGGTATTCACTAGGGTCATCCTGAACTACCACTCCTCCTTACAGGGAAGATTCAGCCTGACTAATCTGTGGCTTTGCTATGGGAGTCTCTACTAGCAGGTGGGTTCTGCCGAGAGGATTACCCGAGTCTTTTATCAATGCACTGGGATTTATAACCACTCATTTCTTCTTTTTAGAATCCCTTCCAGCCAACATCTCAACTATCTTTGCTGATAAATCTTCTTGTGACTGCGAAATATGGGCACGAGTCTCCAGCTGCGTTTTCTCTAACTTGCTCTCAATATCCTTCTTGGTATCTTCGCATGCTTTCTTGACTTTTGCCAATCTTTCTTCCATGCCTTTAGCTTTGCTTCTAGTGAACTAAGAGTGTTGAATCTGTGTGTTTGTATGTTCCAAAATTACCGCGATAATAATTCTTTAAGAAATTAAAATCATAGTAAAAATAATGTAATATGATGCAGCATGATGCGAATGCAAATGAGAAAATATGATGTACATGCAAAACACATATTATATTAGTACCACAATATATTTTACACAAAATGTGTTGATTTCAGTAGAACTTTCAAAAGGAAACTTGCATTAGAACAAGTTTCTTTACATAAGGTGGGCTTGTTTTACATATACTGCTTGGCCTTAACACCCAGAATCTTAATCTTCCTAAAGAGCCATGCTAGCTTCTTGCCTCAATTAGATTCCGACTCAGTTTGCAAGCTCTGAACATCGGTCTGAATGGCTGAGTCTAGGGGTGCTCTGCTATTTCTCGTACTTGGATGAGAGCTTCTATCATAACATGGTATCTGTCCCAGACTTGATCCTGAGATTGCTACAGCCGTGCCTTCCAACGGTGATCATTCAACTTTTGAATTTCTTCGAAATTGTTAATTTTCCCCTGGCAAGTCTGCAAAGCTATTTCTAATTCCTCGACTTGTTTTGTCAGAGTCTCATTCTTCTCTCTACTTGCTTTTAATTCAGCTACAGAGTCTTGGTTTTGGTGCCTCTGTAGAGAGTCTTCTAGCTCAATAATTTGGCCTCTCAGATTCATATTCTCGGTTCTGCTTCCAGACAATTCTTCCTACATGGTTATTTGCTGTGTCTGAACATTTTTGAATCTTTTTTCCCAAAGATCAACTCGTTCATTTTCCTCTCAGATTTTCAGCTTCCATTTGGCATATGTCTTTCCGAGATCGACATATTTTGCTGATGCGCGGAGCTTTTTGTAATCACCCTGTAGACCGCTTAAATCTTCTTCAGCTTTACTTTTTCCCTTCTTCAGCCTTTCAATCTCTTGTTCCTGAGACTACATCCTGAACTTCAACTGGTTCCTTTCGTTTTCTAACCTTGACAGCTGGCTTTTCATCATGAAGTTCTTCTTTTCAAAATCATGCTTCATGATTTCCATTTCTGAGGGATCGACCTGCAAATGTTCCTCTACCGACACATTATTTTCTGGATTTGGTAAAGGAAAATTGTCCTTAATTCTTCTGCTTCTCCATCGTCGATACTCTGGCGTAACTCTAGGTTTTTCATCGAACGGATCCATCCTGCAAATATGCTTCCATGCCTGAGTGATCATGGAGACAGTTTTCTTGTAGTCTTTACCCTTGTATGGAAATTCGCAAGTAGTAAGCCCTCTTGTTGCCATGATAAACTGCCTTGACCTATATTGCCTAGATACTAATAACAAAGCATATCCAGTCCCACCCTATATTCCAAGTAGAGGGACCCAGCCATAGTCTCCGCATTTGTATACAATACTATAAGGAAGAACCAACGTACTTTCTGAATGACATTTTTCTCCTAGTGGTTTCAAAAAATAGCCATCCATTTGTCATGATAGATGTTCTCCTGCCTTTGTATGGACGCCAGATCTTTTTGCGGCGAGTAATTTTCAAAGCATGCTCGATAAGAATTTTTCTCCAGCTTCCAAAAGTGGCTATGAAACCATAGCAACAAAAGCTGAGCACAACCGATGAACCTCCCTTCACCGATTCTTCTACAAGCACTGAGAGACTTGAAAGTTTCAACTAGGATTGCTAGAACATGGGTAATTCCTTTGTCAAGGTGATCGAGTAGTTCCATAACAGCATCATTGATATATCCCAATGATTTGGGAAAGATAACCAAACTATAGATGGCAAGGGCAAACATTTTGACATGTTTTTCTCGCTTGGATTAAACCTAGATTAGGTCTCGTATGGATCTCCAGAAGATGTACATGGTTTCCCCTTTTACTTTAATCCTAGTTTTGGCCCCTTGTTCGTCTATGTTGGTCATTTTTAACAGCTTTTTCTAAAATGCTGGAGAATTAAGAGACTAAAAGTAGGCTTTATCGACTTGGATTTTTGGGCAATGGATCAATGCGTGTACTCTTCAATAGTTGGTACCAAATCGGCATCTACTAAAGTAAAGCAACTGTAGGCAGGATTCCAGAACTGGGCAAAGGCTCAAAATAAAACCTTGTCGATATTGACATCTAGCAGATAAGGTAAATCATCGTAGTTGCTGTAGAACAGCTGCTTGTTTTCTTTGTTCCACTGGTCCCAGATTTCTTCTTACTCCTGGATTTGGTTCTGGGTTGATCTAATACTAGTGAGATCCCAGAGTTCTGACTTTTCACCTTCTAGCAAGCTATCATCTTTCTGGTGCTGAGTCTCTTCTGACTACCTCCGTACGCCTAAGTTTTCTTTCACCCTATCAAGAAATCGGTTCTCCATAGCAGATCCTTTATAACGGTTGAACTTGCCTCAACATCCTTTTTAATAATAATAAATGAAATGCGATGAAAGGGCAAAGAAAATCAAAGACAAGACAAAACATGTTAGTTTCAGTATAAATAATATTAAAACAAGAAAATAGTTAAATTAAAATATTCCTAGAACATGTTTTCAAAAAATCCTACCACATCATGCTATCTACCCGCATTCTTGTTTTGCATAAAAGAATAAACATGATATTTAATTATTGCAAAACAAATAAATAAGCAATAAAAAAACAATACTAAATTTAAATGGCATAATTGAAAGAAATTACAACCCCCCATTATTCTCTATTATGCGCTTACAGGGCGACTCTCTAAACGGGCAGAGGTTTGGTATGGCTCTAAACAAGGTAGGATGCTATGGTTCACTACATGTGGTTTAGCTCTAACATAGGTACCCAAATTCTACTTACTATTCTACTAAGGCTAGTAAACACAATTCATGAGGATACATTCCCCTAGGTCTGCATGGAGATGAAAATCTAACGAAGACAAAGGGGTATATATCCCGAAAGTGATCCAATATCCTGCACGAAGGTGGTACCTCACGAAGGAGTAGCTTCTCACTCCCACTTAAAAGGGACGGAGCTCGGGTGCAGAGTTCATGATATGCAAAACGAGGGAAACAAAATTTTAGGAAACCTTTTTGTAAAGAATTTAAAAGAAAAGGGGATCACAAAATAAATTAAACCAAATTTATAGTTCCTTCAAAAAATTAATCGACTAGTGGCTCGACTATAAAAAAAGGTAGGTATCTCCAACGGAGTCGCAAGATGTAACAACGGGAGTCACCACCAATCTTTTTTTATTTAGGTGAGATTGGATCACCTGAAAACCCAGTTATTTTAATAAAACTTATTTTTGTGTCATTTTATTAAAACGACGAGTCTGGTCTGCGAAAACCAGAAAAAATAGGTTCAGGAGTTAGCTACTTGTGGGGAAGGATGAGCACCCCTACAACGCCCAAAATTGGTACCTGGTCGATTACGCATTATCTAAATGATGGAAATTAAGAATTCGAATTTAATTTAAAATTTTTGATCCCTTAAAATATTTAAAAGAATATTTTTGTATAAAATAAATTTACACCCCAACACCCGGTGCATAATTTCTGTTAGATTCTCGAACAAAGGGAATCTATTTTGAAATTATAATTTAGAATCAAAAATGGTGTTTTGTAATAGAGATTAACAAAAAACGGCACATCTTACGTACGAAAAGCAAGTAACATATTTTATACCCTTTTACTTATGATTATTGTTAGACTTAGGCTCATTTTAGGTGCATTTGTAGTCAATCAAGCATAATTTCATAGTTTCCTTCGTTATCAATCTTGGTTTGCGTATTGGTTGGTTTTTGTGGAGAAAGCGCTGTTGTTGTGTGTTATTTTGTGTAGAACTGAATTTTCGTGGGAATCAGGAATTGTCGTGGCAATTGAAGAAAACTGAAGGGTCTGCCAAGGCAATCGAAGCTGATTTCTGAAAGCCATGCCGAGCAGATTGTCGAGGCATGTTGGGACCAGTCCACCTAGATCAGGATAAGCACGAAAAGCAAGGGATAAGCTCCCAAAATCTGGATATTCCATACACAAAAATGGGAGATAAAGAATCAAATTTGTGAAGAGTTTGAGGATAAAGATAAGAGAGATTAATTATCTCTTTTATCCAATTCAATCCCAACTTAAAATCATCTTCATCAACAACATAATCTGTAGAATTAAAGGTTTAAATCGAATGAGGATCCTATCTCCATGGAACTTGAATACAATCCAACTGATAAGTGTTCAAAAGTACTATTTTTCTTACCCTTTTTACTCATATTATTGTTAGACTTAGGCTCATATTAGTTGCATAATTAGCTATTCATGCATTAATCCATGTTTCCTTCCATCGTTGAGCTTGCTTACATAACTTGGTAGTTTTTGTGGAAAATATGCTGCTTTGGTGTGCTTTGTGTGTGTATGTGCAGGATCACTTGCCAAAGCAATGCCGAGCTAGTTTCCAGGGCAATGCATGAAGGAGACGCCGAGCTAGTTGCCAGGGCAATGCATGAAGGAGACGCCGAGCCAGTTTTCATGGCAATTGTCGACAAGAGTAAAGGTAATATGGTAGTCGAAATTGATGACTAGACAAGCCCAAGATGACGTGGAGCAAAGCCCAAACCCAAAGGAATTTGATTGCCATGCAGAGATTAAAGAAGAATTAAATTCCAAGAAGATAGGAGAAGTTCTAGTAAGAATACAATTATAATAAAAAGTTATATTCTTTAAAGATAATTTAATTCCAACTTAAACTCCTCCTCAAAGAAGGACTTTGGCCTAGCCCTATAAATAGCAAATAGATTTCGACAATCCAAGAGGGGGAGCAATAGGGAAATTTCGACAAGTCCAAGTAGGGCAAGAGGAGAGAATTTTCGACAAGCATTAAGGGCAAGGAGGATTTCGACAAGCCTCCTTCTTCATCCTTTTCTTTCTTGTTCGATTGGGTTCATGCTAGGGATTGTTTATCTTGTGTTTCTTTGGAACCTAGCCATGAACTAAATCTACTTGGCTATGGTTATTGTGTTTTGTGGTTGTGAGAAACTATTGGTTTTTGTTTAGGTAATAAGAGTTTGCACTTTTCTATTTCAAGGTTTATTCATTCTTGGTTCTTATTCTTGTTTGCGAGTGAATTGGGAGAGGATCTCGTGATTTCATCTATTTATCTAATATCGAGAGAGTTAGATTCAAGAAACAAATGAATATGATCTTTATTCAATCTATTGATGGTGAAGATTAATCCGGCTTAGGAATAAGTTAAGGATTTCAACGGCTAAGAGGAGCGCAAGATTGGTTGTTGTTCACCCTTGATTCACGCAGGGATATATTATCAAGGCATGCACAAGTAGCTAGAGTTTCGACTTAGGGATAAGAAGAAACCATTGAAGAACGCTCTGCCAAACCTTGAAGGTTGCTGCCCAGACGCCCAAGTAGTTGCCCAACTAGTTGCCCAGGCAACCATCGATTAGTTGCCAAGGCAACCCCGTTGTGCAAGTTGCCACGGCAACTGAGTTGCCTGTGCACTCTTTTACCAAAACGATCCAATCGGCTATCACATCTCAACTCACGATAACCTGGCCTATCTCTCTCTCATTTGAATTCATCTTTTCTTTTACTTTATTGCTTTCTAGATTAGTCATTCGTTAAACTCCTATAATCCTTTACTTGTGTTTTTACTTTTTACAGTGCAAGAGATTAGATCCTTGAAGTGGCACCAATCCCTGTGGAGACGATATCTTTTATACTATAACTTGCGACGTGTATACTTGCACATTTGCGTAGCACTTATTACGCGCAACAAGTTTTTGGCACCGTTGCCGGGGATTGGCAATAGCAACTTTGTTTTTATTTTCTTGCACTTTCTTTTTATTTTTCTTGTTTAAAAATTCAAAGGGCTAACAAACTTTGGTTTTGCATTGGTATATGACCAGGGCGAGACCGACTTCACCAGAATATCCCTTTGATCCAGAAATCGAACGAACCTTACAAAGACTTAGACGAAGGATAAGAGAAGCAATGGCAAATCAATACGGCAATATGAATCAAGATGTTCGAGCAGGAGGAGGAGTGATTCTTGCACGAAATATAACTATTCGAGACTATCTTGAAGAAGATCTTGATGGACTTAACCCAGGAGTTGTCGCACCTGAAATTGAAGCTGACCACTTTGAGTTGAAACCAGTAATGTTTAATATGATCAACACAATAGGTCAATTTGGCGGCTCAGCAACTGAAGATGCACGACAACATCTGAAATCTTTCCTCGAGATTTGCAACTCGTTCAAGATACACGGAGTCACCCCCAATGTCCTACGATTAAGATTATTCCCCTATTCACTAAGGGATAGGGCGAAAGCATGGTTGAATAGCAATCCTGCCGGATCCATAACATCTTGGACTGATCTTTGTCGTGATTTCCTTGCTAGATTTAATCTTACAAATTTGACTGATAAGCTTTGTAACGACATTACTTCTTTTCGGCAGGCAGATGATGAATCCATGTACGAGGCTTGGGAGCGATATAGAGAACTTCTACACAAATGCCCCCTACACGGATTCCCGGTGTGGACTCAAGTAACAATGTTTTACAACACCGTGAATACACCAACCAGGATGATGCTAGATGCATCGGCAAACGGCATACTCCTAGATAAGTCACCGGAGGAAGCAATACAAATTTTAAACAGGCTGGCCAAGAATGATTATCAATTCTCATCTACTAGGAGAGGAGGAGTTAGACGCCAAGCCACAATACATGAACTAGGATCATCAGATTCAATTTCAGCACAATTGGCCACTTTAACCAAGATGGTCCAGAACATACAAAAGCCAAACAACACACATGAAGTCAAGGTAATGGATTCTTTTTATGAGTTATGTGGTGATAACCATAATTCTTCTGAATGTATGCAGAATCTGGAATCCAGCTTCTATGTGGGGAATTACAATCGGAGCAATAACGTGATGTCCAATACATACAATCCAGCTTGGAAGAAGCACCCAAATTTTTCATGGAGTAATCCCAACAATGCTCTAAACCAGAACAATCAGAATGCACAAGCATCGGGATTCCAGCAGAATATGCTACGGCAACAGATGCCGCAGCAACAACCGACGACATCTAGTTCTTTGGAAAATTCTCTAAATGCTTTTATGATGAAAACTGAATCTTATATGGCTGAGAATAGTAATTTCATAAAAAGAACTGATGCTTTTATTAACAGGACCGAGATGAGATTGCAAAACCAAGAGGCGACAATCAAATCATTGGAAAATCAAGTCGAACAGTTTGCTCAAAATCTGAATACTAGACCACAAGGAGGTTTACCTAGCGATACTGAAGTCGCAAGAGGAACTGGGCCATGAGCAATGTAAGGCAATCACCACCAGAAGTGGCCAACAACTTAGAGAGGCTCAAACCCGCTCATCAAACAAAACTCCACAAAAAGATCAAGATGAACCTAGCGGCAAAACCTCAGATGCTGAACCAGGAATTACCGCGGTAACCGGCAATAAGCATGCCTCGGCAACCGACGATAAAGACGCCTCGGCAACTTGCGATAAGCATGCCTCGGCAACCCCAGTTGATAACGCCTCGGCAACTCCAGATGTCCCGGCAATGCCGTCAATCAGGTTCCAAACCAATGAAAGGATCAAAGATATCCGACTTCCACCACTATTCCCACAAAGGTTGAAGCAACAAAAGCAAGAGTATCAATTCAAGAAGTTTCTTGATATCCTAAAGCAAGTCCACATCAACTTGCCATTGGTGGAAGCAATTGAACAAATGCCAAACTATGCCAAGTTTCTTAAAGACATTGTGTCCAAGAGAACAAGGCTAGGAGAGTTCGAAACAGTTGCCGCAACAGAGGGATGAATGGCAATGTTGCACAATCGTATGCCACCCAGGTTGAAGGATCCCGGAAGTTTCACAATACCCTGTTCCATTGGAAATCACTATGCCGGGAAAGCATTATGCGACCTTGGGGCTAGCATAAACTTGATGCCTAAATCGGTTTTCCAGAAACTAGGAATCGGGAAGGCAAGACCTACAACAGTTATGCTGCAGCTAGCCGACAGATCCTATGTGCATCCAGAGGGAAAAATTGAGGACATACTGGTAAAAGTTGATAAATTTATTTTCCCGCTGACTTTATTGTTTTGGATTGTGAAGCAGATGAGCATGCACCTATCATTCTCGGGTGACCATTCCTAGCAACAGGGAGAACCTTGATCGACGTTGAAAAGGGAGAACTCACAATGAGGGTGAATGACCAGCAGATCAAACTAAATGTGTTTCAAACACTAAGGCATGCCGATGATCCAGAAGAATGCCAACTACTTCATGCCACGGCAGAGTTTAACTTCGATGAGGAATTTAGTTACCTCGGCAACTACATTGCCGATCAAGAGGAACCTGAGGAGTATGAAGAACCGGTCGATGAGGAACAACAAGAAGAGGAAAATTGGCTAGTCAACCGACCAGGTACATACTTTGAACCACTGGACTACTCAGGTAAGGAAGGTAAGCTCGAAAAACCCTCTATTGAACAACCACCAATTCTTGAGTTGAAATAATTGCCAGAGCAACTAAAATATGTATACTTAGGGACCGATAATACATTGCCTGTAATTATTTCTTCTAAGTTACAGCCTGAGCGAGAAAAGAAGCTGATCAAGATGTTGAAGCTACACAAAAGGCAATAGGGTGGACAATTGCCGACTTGAAGGGAATTAGCCCGGTGTGCATGCACAAGATCTTGTTGGAAGATGATCACAAACCTTCAATTGAGGCCCAGAGGAGACTGAATCATGCCATGAAAGGGGTTGTAATGAAAGAAATCATCAAGTGGCTTGACGTCGGCATTATATACCCTATCTCCGATAGTACATGGGTAAGTCCGCAGTACAATGTGTACCGAAAAAAGGGAGGTATAACAAAGGGTAAGAAATGAAAATAATGAACTTATCCCAACCAGATCAGACCGGTTGGAGGGTTTGTATGGACTATCGAAAGCTAAACAAAGCTGCTAGGAAAGATCACTTCCCATTACCCTTTATTGATCAAATGCTTGACCGTCTTGCAGGTAAACCCTTTTATTATTTTCTTGATGGTTATTCAGGTTACAATCAGATTGCCATAGCACCAGAAGATCAAGAAAAGACAACCTTCACATGCCCATACGGTACTTATGCCTTCTGAAGGATGTCGTTCGGATTGTGTAACGCCCCGGCAACCTTCCAAAGATGCATGATGGCACTCTTTTCAGACATGGTCGAAGACTTCCTTGAGATCTTCATAGATAATTTTTTGGTTTTTGGTAATGACTTCGACGGCTGTCTCGGCAATTTAGAGAGGGTGTTAGCAAGATGCGAAGGAATGGATTTAGTCCTCAATTGGGAGAAATACCATTTTATGGTAGATGAAGGAATAGTGCTAGGCCACAAGATTTCATCCAAGGGAATTGAAGTAGACAAAGCCAAGGTGGACGTGATCGAGAGATTACCCCCACCAAGTTCGGTTAAAGGAATTCGAAGTTTTCTCGGACATGCAGGTTTTTACATGAGGTTCATTCATAATTTTTCTAAAATCACTAAACCCTTGTGTAATCTGCTTGAACAAGATAAAGTCTTCGATTTTGATGATTCTTGCACCCAAGCATTCGAAACCCTAAAGAAAAAGCTTACCTCGGCACCCATTGTCGTTCCACCAGATTGGACACTACCTTTTGAGCTCATGTGTGATGCAAGTGATTTTGCGGTAGGAGCAGTCCTAGGCCAACGCACAGGTAAGACCTTCCATGTGATATACTACGCTAGTAAGACTCTTAATGGTGCTCAAGTGAATTACACAACAACAGAGAAAGAGTTACTAGCTGTAGTTTTCGCATTTGACAAGTTCTGATCCTATTTAATTGGTACAAAGGTAATTGTTCATACGGACCATTCGGTAATCAAATACTTATTTGCTAAAAAGGATGCTAAACCTCGTTTGATTCGTTGGATATTACTTTTACAAGAATTTGATATTGAAATTAAGGACAGGAAAGGAACAGAAAATCAAGTGGCTGATCACTTATCACGTTTGGAACGCAATATGGAGGAGGACGCGGATCTAGAGATATGCGATGCATTCCCGGATGAACAAATTTTAGTTGCCTCGGCAACCCTCGACGCCTCGGTAACCCTAGACGCCTCAGCAACCCTCGACACCTCGGCAACCTTAGACGCCTCGGCAACCCTTGACGCCTCGGCAACCCTCGACGGCTTGGCAACCATGGATACACACGCCTTGACAACTCTCGATGCCGCAGCAGCCTTTGACGCGCACGCCTCAGCAATTTTGGGTGCAGTCGCCACGGCAGCACATGCCTCAGCAATACCTGGTACGCGGATTTAGTTAACTTCCTTGTTTGTGGTATTTTTCCTTATGGCATTACTCACCAAGGGAAGAAGCGGTTCCGCCATGATGCTAAGCATTACTTTTGGGATGAGCCTCTTTTGTTTAAACAATATGCAGATCAGGTTATACGCCGATGTGTCCCTGAAGAAGAGCAACAGAATGTACTCCGGCAATGTCATTCTTCACCCTATGGAGGACATTTTGGAGGAACTCGTACCGCGGCCAAAGTTTTGCAATCCAGTTTGTATTGGCCAACATTGTACAAAGATGCCCAAGACTTTTACAAGCAATGTGATCGTTGCCAGAGGACGGGCAATATCTCTAGACGACATGAGATGCCACTCCAGAACATCATCGAGGTGGAATTGTTTGATGTGTGGGGGATCGATTTTATGGGACCTTTCCCATCTTCATTCGGCAACCTCTACATCTTACTTGCCGTCGACTATGTATCTAAATGGGTGGAGGTAGCTGCAGTTCCCAACAACGATTCCAAGACCGTGCAACGATTCCTGTAGAAAAACATATTTACACGGTTTGGGATGCCGAGAGCAATTATCAGCGACGAAGGCAAGCATTTTGACAACAAACTAATTGCCAAGATGTTGCAACGCTTCGGCATATCACACAAGATCGCCACGGCATATCACCCACAAACCAACGGGCAAGCAGAAATTTCTAACCGGGAGTTGAAGGGAATACTCGAGAAAGTTGTAAATCCCTCAAGGAAGGATTGGTCATTAAGACTAGATGACGCACTTTGGGCATATCGCACTGCATTCAAAACACCCTTAGGTATGTCCCCCTTCCGACTTGTCTATAGTAAAACATGTCATCTACCGGTGGAAATCGAGCATAAGGCGTACTGGGCAATCAAGACCGTGAATATGGATTGGGAAAGTGCCAGACAAAAGCGTTTGATGGATCTCAATGAGATTGAAGAATTCCTTGCACTCGCCTATAACAATGCACGAATCTACAAGGAGAAAACAAAATGATGGCAAGACAAGAAACTATTGCCACGGCAATTCACGCCAGGGCAACTAGTTCTCCTATTCAATTCTCGGCTAAAACTTTTCCCGGGAAAGCTGAAATCAAGATGGTCAGGACCATTCGAAGTCGTCAAACCATTCTCCCATGGTGCTGTGATAATCAAGTCCATCTCTGACAACCATGAATTCAAAGTTAATGGACAAAGATTGAAGCACTACAATGGTGCCCATGTGGAACGTAACAAGGAAGTGGTCAACTTAGGAGATACATGAGCATGCTCTCCTTTCAATATTTTCTTTTTCTTTTTCTTTTTCTTTTTCTTTTTCTTTTGCTTTTCATTTTTATTTTTAGGAGATATTTTATTTTTCTTCATTATCTTTAGTTTTCAGGTTTTCTTTGTTTTCTTTTTCACAACAAGACTCACAACTACTATGCTAAGGAAATTTGCTGCCGAGATCCTTGCCCCGACAACCAATGAAGAAGATGCCACGGCAACCAACCCTGAAGATGCCACGTCAACCAAAGCTAAAGACATCCCGGCAACAAGAAAACAACCATCGCATTCAAGCAAGAGAATCAAGACATCGACCAAAAGGAAACTAATCATCTACGATGATGAACTCTCGGAGTAAGTCCTCGTATGCATTTTATTTTTATTTTTATTTTTCGTTATTTTTATGCATGCATTGAGGACAATGCCTCACTCGAGTTTGGGGGGGTTGTTATTAGTAGTTACCATGTTTAGTTTCATTCATCTTAAGTATTACATTTAGAATACATAAATTGCTTGCCATGCCTTTAATTGGAATAAGAATTGCTTAGATTTGATGAATATTCGATGATGACTTTGCCAATGCACTTAATTGATAGAATTTTTATTCTAGGATAACCTTGGAAAAACTTAGAATTTTACTATGATGCTAAATTTGATGAAACACTGTTGTGGTTTGATTGATTTAAGGAATTCTAGTGAACTTAGGTTGATAATTAACAAATTGGGGGATTAGAATAAAAATTGGATGAATGCTAGAGGTGCCCGAAATTGGCTCTAGCATGTGCTAAAAAAATTGATCACTAGAGGTGCCCGAAACTGGCTCTAGGATGTGTTAAAAAAATTTAACTAGAGGTGCCCGGAAACCGGCTCTAGTCGATTAAATTAACTTAATAAAACTAAAAAAAAAACACTAGAGGTGCCCAACACTGGATCTAGTTAAAACATGTTAAAAAGAACCCAATGAAGTAATTTGAAAACCTCTTGTTTGCATAGAATCTGAAAAATCAACTTGCACACAAATCCGCACACACTCACAAGCATTATAGTTTGATTCCGAGTAACTCCTAAGTTTTCCGAAAAATAAAAAACCAATCATACTTTGTGCCCCGGTTCAGAGAATTGAAATCAAGTTCAAAGCTAAGTTTGTGAAAATTGAAGTCTTGGCAGGTAATTATAAGTTTGCATTGCTTGAGGACAAGCAATAGTTCGAGTTTGGGGGTGTGATAAGTGTTCAAAAGTACTATTTTTCTTACCCTTTTTACTCATATTATTGTTAGACTTAGGCTCATATTAGTTGCATAATTAGCTATTCATGCATTAATCCATGTTTCCTTCCATCGTTGAGCTTAATTACATAACTTGGTAGTTTTTGTGGAAAATATGCTGCTTTGGTGTGCTTTGTGTGTGTATGTGCAGGATCACTTGCCAAAGCAATGTCGAGCTAGTTGCCAGGGCAATGCATGAAGGAGACGCTGAGCTAGTTGCCAGGGCAATGCATGAAGGTGACGCCGAGCCAGTTGCCATGGCAATTTTCGACAAGAGTAAAGGTGATATTGTAGTCGAAATTGATGACTAGACAAGCCCAAGATGACATGGAGCAAAGCCCAAACCCAAAGGAATTTGATTGCCATGCAGAGATTAAAGAAGAATTAAATTCCAAGAAGATATGAGAAGTTCTAGTAGGAATACAATTATAATAAAGAATTATATTCTTTAAAGATAATTTAATTCCAACTTAAACTCCTCCTCAAAGAAGGACTGTGGCCTAGCCCTATAAATAGCAAGGAGATTTCGACAATCCAAGAGGGGGGAGCAATAGGGAAATTTCGACAAGTCCAAGTAGGGCAAGATGAGAGAATTTTCGACAAACATCAAGGGCAAGGAGGATTTCGACAAGCCTCCTTCTTCATCCTTTTCTTTCTTGTTCGATTGGGTTCATGCTAGGGATTGTTTATCTTGTGTTTCTTTGGAACCTAGCCATGAACTAAATCTACTTGGCTATGGTTATTGTGTTTTGTGGTTGTGAGAAACTATTGGTTTTTGTTTAGGTAATAAGAGTTTGCACTTTTCTATTTCAAGGTTTATTCATTCTTGGTTCTTATTCTTGTTTGCGAGTGAATTGGGAGAGGATCTCGTGATTTCATCTATTTATCTAATATCGGGAGAGTTAGATTCAAGAAACGAATGAATATGATCTTTATTCAATCTATTGATGGTGAAGATTAATCCGGCTTAGGAATAAGTTAAGGATTTCAACGGCTAAGAGGAGCGCAAGATTGGTTGTTGTTCACCCTTGATTCACGCAGGGATGTATTATCAAGGCATGCACAAGTAGCTAGAGTTTTGACTTAGGGATAAGAAGAAACCATTGAAGAACGCTCTACCGAACCTTGAAGGTTGTTGCCCAGACACCCAAGTAGTTGCCCAACTAGTTGCCCAGGCAACCATCGATTAGTTGCCAAGGCAACCCCGTTGTACAAGTTGCCACGGCAACTGAGTTGCCCGTGCACTCTTTTACCAAAACGATCCAATCGTCTATCACACCTCAACTCACGATAACCTGGCCTATCTCTCTCTCATTTGAATTCATCTTTTCTTTTACTTTATTGCTTTCTAGATTAGTCATTCATTAAACTCCTATAATCCTTTAATTGTGTTTTTACTTTTTACAGTGCAAGAGATTAGATCCTTGAAGTGGCACCAATCATTGTGGAGACGATATCTTTTATACTATAACTTGCGACGTGTATACTTGCACATTTGCGTAGCACTTAGCGCAACACCAACCTCTCATGCCGTCACAAACCGATAAAATTATCCCCTATAAATAGAGAGGTTAATGCAACCTTCAAAAGAGAGCCGACTAGAGAGGGGACTAATCACAACTTCATCTTCTTCTTCTTTATTTTTCATGTGATCCATGGCTGCGAGATTTTCCCTTGTATATCTTTCGAAACCAACCGTGAATTAATGTAAATTGGTTTGGGTTATTTTGTTTATGTGGTTGTGAAAACGTTTGGATTTGTTTAGGTTTTCGAGTTATAATTCAATTTCAAAGTTTGTTCATTCTTGGTTCTTAATTTTTTATTGCGATTGAATTAGAAGAGGATCTCGTGAATTCATCCATTTATCTAATATCGGGAGAGTTAGATTCAAGAAACGAATGTGCATGGTTTTCATACAAATGAATGTTGGTGAAGACTAATTCAACTTAGGGATAAGTTGTGAATTTCAACGGCTAAGAGGAGCACAAGATTGGTTGTTGTTCACCCATGGTTAACGCAGGGATGTATCACCAAGGCATGCACAATTAACAATGTTTCGAGTTAGGGATAACAAGAAGCCATTGAAGAACGCTTTGCCGAACTTTAAAGGAAGTCGCCTAGTTTCCCAGGCAATTCGACTGATGCTAATTGTTAAATATGATTGAGTTACTCTTGCAATCAATTACCGCAATGGTCCATTCAATCACCACGCCATGACTCACGATAACCCGGCCTATTCTCTTAAATCGATTACTCATTTCTATTTACTTTATTTTGTTTAGTTTATTTTAATTGAAATTTATCACCTTCAATTTTATTTCTTTTATAGTGTAATAACTTAAGCAAAGTGGCCCAAGCCAAACCCTGTGGAGACGATACATGATACATATCACTTTATTACTTGCGACGTGTATACTTGCACCGTTTGTGTTGCACTTAAATTACACAACAAGTTTTTTGAGCCGTTGCCAGAGATTGGCAATTGGTGTTAGTTTTTTTCTTATTGCATTTTTTTTATTATTTTTACTAATTTTTTTTTTGTTTTATCAAAAAAATCAGGTGCACTACAAGTTAAGGGACATCAATATGTAGGGAAATAAAAGCCGACATATTCGAGAGTTGATGATGGAAGATAGGAATCAATCCAATCAAGAGTTTCTTACACTCATTGATGATTACCTATACCAACCGAGAAAAGCCTACACCGTGGAAAACTCGTGCGCTTGTTGTGGAGAACATCACGTGTTTGAAGATTGCCATCATAATCCTAGTGCATATGGCTACATGGAGGACCATAGATGGAACCAACTGCAAAATCCTTCATGGTATGATCAAAAAGCTTAATTTTTTTTACCATGACAATTTTTTCCTCAGGAACAGATATGCCATGACAATATAGTCCTTTTCAAGAGCATTCAAATTCCTTGGAGGAAACGCTTTTAGCTTCATTTACTAGACTTGATAGATCAATTGAAGAGATTCAAGAGCTATCAAAGTCTATGGATGCGAGGATAGATAAATCGGATGCACCCTTGAAGGATTTAGAAGATCAATTTAGGAGATCCACATATACCATGGATAACATGCACCAATAATCAATTGCTAGGGATACTGAAATCCTAAGGCAAGATGAGAATGAGCAATACAAAGAGAGATCCTCGATGTGTGAGGATCAACTAAAACCTCCAAGCTGAGATCCTGCCAATGAGAAAGACTGCCCAACACTTGATGAGCCTATGCAACGAATTGCCACGATAAAGATTGTGGAGTCTGAACAGAGCAAAGCCACGACAACACTCAGTGAGGCAAAGTAGAGAAATGCTATAGCAAATTTTGAGGAATCTGATGCCTAGAGTGTTACAACGTTGATGCTAAAGTAGGAGTCTGGAGATTGCTCTCATCAACCTTTGCCACGGCAATTGCACGACCACATGCAAGATCAACAAGATGACAATACTTTGCTAATGGAATATGAGCAGGTGATGGTTGAACCTTTTGAATTCTTTAAAAACTCACCTAATCCATTGCAAGTATCTCTTGAGGAATCCACACTAGTAGATTTGAAGCCATCAAAATCTATACTAATGGAGATATTTGAGGAGCCTAAAGAAAACAATGTTTAGATTCATGAAGCTTTTCAGAAACTTGGTTATTCCCTTGACATTCATAGAATTTTGGCTGATGATTTCCATGGCAATTGGCTTGAGCAGCAATTGCCACGACAACGAAGGCTACATCTAACCATGATGGAGGTCGACGAGAATGAGGTAATTAAATGGTTGGGTGTTGATATAACTTTTCCTATTAATATATTCATGCCTTCAGGAATAGTAACAAGGTGGAGAGTATACATGGACTACAAGGAAGGCACTTCCACCATTGTAACGCAAAAGGGAGTAGCTGCAATAACATTGACCCAACTTTTTTTCAGCAATATTGTCACTCGATGGAGGGTACGGATGGACTATAAGAAATATCAGAAATGATCCTTCTAAAGCTTTCTTTTTATCTATATTTTTATTTTCATTTTTTATTTCTCTATTTTGATAATTATCCTTTTATGTTTAATTTTTTAGGATAAGAATTTCAAGGGATAAGGAGTCTCCTAGCTTTCTTCTTCCTTTGAAATCTTAAGTTTTTCTTTCTTGTTTCACTTTATTTTTCCAATCAAGAACCCACAGGAACCACAAACCCATGGACAATTTCCAATCATGAACCATGCTCCAACAATTTCCAGGGCAACTAAAAATGCCGCGGCAAGTTCACATACCTTGGCAAGCCTCGATAAGATTGCCGAATTACTCAACCTTTTAGTGCAACCATTGGAGTGACTCGAGGCCTGACAACTGATGTTCATGAGGTACATGAAAGATCTTGATGTGGCCATCACACGAGTCATCTTGGAGAACTATCCCGACAGTACCATTCCCTTCTTGATTTTTCTTGACGAAATAATGGTTCCCGATGCACCACTAGCTTTGTGACAACAACCACCACGAGCTGGAAAATGTACCAAAGCTATGGCTTGAAGGAAATTAGTCATACTAGGTGATGACCTCACTGACTAACTCATTTGCATCTTAATTTTTTTCTTTTATTTTTGCATGCATTGAGGATAATTCTTCTCTCGAGTTTGGGGAGTCTTGTTTTTAGTGTTAGATTTTTGCATTAGTTGCATTCATCTCATATAATTTGCATATTTTACTTGCCATATCTTTTATCGGATTAAACTGCCTAGACCTGTCAGATATCCAATGATGAATTTTTGCCACTGCACGTAATTGATGGAACCTTCAATTTTAGGATTTGTATGAGGAACACTTGGAATTTTACTATGATGCTGAATATTTATTGACACAGTTGTGACTTGTTGATTAAGGGAGACTTAGTGAACTTAGATTATTAAAATTGGGTAAATTGTGCTAGAGGTGCCTACCCGGCTCTAACCTTAAAATAAAATTGGAATTTAAGATAATTTCTTACTAGAGGTGCCCGAAACTGGCTCTAGTTGTCACACATTTAAAATCACTAGGAAATTGGCTCTAGATGACTATAATTAAACAAGAAATTACTTATTGTACTAGAGGTGCCCGAAATTGGCTATAGTAAACTTAAATGCCCCGGTAATTAAATTGATAAAACCTATTGTTCACATGAAATCTTATTAGTTGACTTGTACACAACTCCAAACACACATTGTCACTAGCATTATAGTTTAATTTCGAGTAATTTTTGTACCGTTCAAAAAATCGAAAGGTAATCATATTTTGTGCCACAATTCTAAGGGTTGAAGTCAGTGCAAAGCATGTTTTTGATGGTCGAAGCCTTGGCAGGTAATTTTAAGTTTTTGCATTGCTTAAGGACAAGCAATAGTTCGAGTTTGAGGGTGTGTTAAGTGTGAAAAAGTACTATATTTTCTACCCTTTTACTCATGATTATTGTTATAATTAGGCTCATTTTAGGTGCGTTGTAGTCATTCATGCATAATTTCATAGTTTCCTTCGTTATAAGCTTGGTTTGCGTTTTGGTTGGTTTTTGTAGAGAAATCGCTGTTTTTGTGTGTTATTTTGTGCATGACTGAATTGCCATGACAATCGGGAATTGCTGTGCCAATTAAGGAAGAAAACTGAAGGGTCTGCCAAGGCAATCGAAGCTGATTTCTAAAAGCCATGCCGAGGCATGTCAGGACCAGTCTACCTCGATCGGGATAAGCATGAAAAGCAAGGGATAAGCTCCCAAAATCTGGATATTCCACGTAGAAAAATGGGAGATAATGACTCATATTTGTGAGGAGTTTGAGGATAAAGATAAAAGAGATTAATTATCTCTTTTATCCAATTCAATTCTAACTTAAACTCATCCTTATCAACAACATAATCTGCAGGATTAAAGAGTTTAAATCGGATGAGGATCTTATCTCCATGGAACTCGAATACAATTCAACCTCTCCTACCATCATAAACTGATCGTGTCATCCCCTATAAATAGAGAGGTTAATGTATCCTTCAAAAGAGAGCCGACTAGAGAGAGGGCTGATCGCAACTTCATCTTTTTCTTCTTTATTTTTCATGCGATCCATGGCTGAGACATTTTCCGTTGTATATCTTTCAAACCCAGCCATGAATTGATGTAAACTGGCTTGGGTTATTTTGTTTATGTGGTTGTGAAAAAAATTGGATTTGTTTAGGTTTTTGAGTTGCAATTCAATTTCAAAGTTTGTTCATTCTTGGTTCTTAATTTTTGATTGCGAGTGAATTGGGAGAGGATCTCGTGAATTCATCCATTTATCTAATATCGTGAGAGTTAGATTCAAGAAACGAATGAGCATGGTTTTCATACAAACGAATGTTGGTGAAGACTAATTCGACTTGGGATAAGTTTCGAATTTCAACGGCTAAGAGGGGCGCAAGATTGGTTGTTGTTCACCCATAGTTAACGCAGGGATGTATCACCAAGGCATGCACAATTAACAGTGTTTTGAGTTAGGGATAACGATAAGCTATTGAAGAATGCTTCGCCGAACTTTGAAGGAAGTCGCCCAGTTGCCCAGGCAATTGTATCATTCCCAGTTGCCCAGGCAATCACACCATTCCCAGTTGCCCATTCAATTACAATTGCCCAGACAATTCGACTGATGCTAATTGTTAAAGACGATTTACTATTGCAATCAATTACCACGATGGTCCATTCAATCATCACGCCAGGACTCACAATAACCCGACCTATTATCTTAAATTGATTACTCCTTTCTATTTACTTTATTTTGTTTAGTTTATTTTACTTGAAATTTGTCACCTTCAACTTTATTTCTTTTATAGTGTAATAACTTAAGCAAAGTGGCTCAAGCCAATCCATATGGAGACGATACTTGATACATATCACTTTATTACTTGCAACATGTATACTTGTATCGTTTACGTTGCACTTAAATCACGCAACAACGTACGAGGTACGTTTTTCACAATAATCCATAAAAATGAGGGTCATTTTCATTTAAAATTTGATTTAAAACATATATAAGATATATACAAATATATATAAGATTATTAATACATATTTGAAATATAAACACAAGATGAATAATTATAATAATAGTAGTAATAGTTATATTAATAAAATAATGATAATAATGATATGTAACTTATAATTATAATAATAATAATAATAAATTATTTAATATGATAATAACTATAGTATATAATATACTTATATTTATTCATGTACAAAATACTGAAAATAAAAATAATAATAATTATTATCATAAATTAAATATAATAATAATAAAATAATAAAGAAGAATAGAAAATAGAAATAGTGACTGAAATGAAACAAAACAAAAATTAAAGGCCAGAAATGTGAAAGAATGAAGCGGAGGGACCGCAGGCGTAATTTGCCCATTCACCAGAAATGCGTGGATCCTCCTATCCGGGTCGGTGCACAGGTCGAGAGTACCAAAACGACGTCGTTTTGATTGAGTTATAAATACCCTTTTTAAGCCAAAAAAACTATTTGATTTGACAATCCAAAAAACCCCTCCTAATTTCTCTCAACCCTCTTCCTCTGCCTTACTTGGCCGAGCCCAACGCCGCGCAAACGTCTGTCGTGCATCGCCGCTCACCAGTGATAGCCACCGCCGTCTACAGTGGTCAGACAACATGCAAAAAGTGGTTTGATTCGATTTTGGGTGCTAATCTCAAATCCAAGGTTAGTTTTTCATAAATCTAATCATATTTCCCTAGATCTAAAAAACTCGAAAGGTTTTTAAATGATTTTGTTTACCTTTTTTGTTCTTATTTTTTGCTTTTTCTTTTTTTGTGTTCGATTGCTTCTTTTTTCTAATATTTGGTCGTTAATCTAATTTGTTTTTGTCTGATTTAACCCCATTTTATAGGGTTTTGAATAAGGGTGAGGTGGAAGGGTTCGGGACAAATGGCGGTTTTCGATTTGAGGCGGCAGCGACGATGGTTACATTTAGATAAAGATAAGGGGGTTTTAGGGTGGTGGTGGCAGAGGATGGAGGATTAAAAGGGGGTTTTTAGGGTGGTGAATTAGGGATAATCATTTTAGTGTTGGCAAGGGCTTGGACGGTGAGGCAGCGTCGCACGGCTTGGACGGTGGCAGCTTCAGGCGAGCAGTGGCGACAGCGACAACTTGGCTGGTTGAGGCGGCGGCTGATGGTGTTGCTAGGGTTAATTTAGGTTTAGGGTTTTTTGTGTATTAGGGTTTGGTTTGGGTAATGGGTTGGATATTGGATTATTATTGGGTTTGTATTATAAATGGGCTAAAGCCCGGATAAAATGGGTTGCTGCAGGTTACTCTAGGATTGATTCTCCAAAATGTCACAGCCCACACATTAGGTCTGGGACATTATTGCAAGTACCCGTCAATGAGATTCTACGCGGAGCATCGAGCTTGCCAAGACCACCAGACTTAGCCCATCACTTAGAGAATGTTAGAGAGCTCGTTCACATTCACTTTGTGGAAATGGTAAGTGACAAAAAATCAAAGAAAATTGTGGAAGAATCTTGTCATATTCAATGTGAAGACCTATCCAAGGAAATTTTCCTACTACTTGATGTGATTATATAGGATTTGGTATATTTCCCTTGGATTATAGGATCTTGTATATTTTGGGTTAATCTCAGCTGTCAATGTAAATTAATCTAGGTCATTGATTGTGTGGGAGCTCAACTATAATAAAAAAAACTCCCTATCATTTGTATCATCTCATTCCATCCATTCTCACTTAGAGAAGAATAATACAATTATGAGCATTTACTCTATTCTCTTTTGTTCTTAATTCTTTTAGTGTTCTTGCTGATATAACCCATGGCCTAAAAATTCCTACCTAGTCTATAACACATGACCTAAGAGAAGAAAGAAATCTAATGAAAATTTCTAACCATATGATCTTCGAAAAGGTTAAAACAATATACAAAACTCATAAGTACACCCTCACAATAGTTTTTATAAACAAATGGAATGTAAAACAATATTTCGCTATGTTAGAACCAAACCATAATAGATATAAAATCTAAACCCAAGATCTATAATGTCAAATCATCAAGAATAATAAACTAAATAAATTGAATGCGGAAGCATACCTGAATTCATTGATGGACTAAAAACCTTGAATCTTTTAATGGAGATCGCCTAGAAAGTGGTTGTGATCTTCCAAGAAGATAGGTTAGCCCTTGCCGTAAAAACTCTCTGACGGGGACAAGAGTAATACAAGTTAACCTATTTCTTGGGGACCACTACCTCTTTATATAGTTGGTTATTAAATCAACTATTAAATATTTATAACTCTGCCCCTTATTGAATTATAAATATATCTTATGGTATCTACACTTTTATTTCCATGACACTTTAATACCTATGACACGCCTAACATAACTGGTCACTTAATTTTGTGTCATGCTTTATAATAGCATCATACATTTTACATATGTGCCCACAATTGCGGATTTTAATCCAACAATCTCCCACTTTGGCAACATATGTTTCCTGATAAATGTACAACCTTATGAGCTCAGAATTTGCTATTATATAATAGATATTCTATAACAATCTCGTCCATCAACTATACTCATATAGAATCAAAGCAGCATTTGTCGTATCAATCATGACTAGACTCATCAATGGTCATATATACAAATATAGTCAAATGACATAAATCAATCATGGATGCGTAGCATGGAAAATTACATGAAATGTGAATCGTACATGTTATTTCCAACTGGTCCTCCTAAACCTTAGTGAGATCAAACTTTACTGAATTCAGAGTGTGCATAAACCAAAAGAACTTTATTTCTGCAAAAAATAATCTTAAAATAACTTTAAACTGAAGTAACCAAAATTGTGTCTAAACCAAATGAGCATTTTCAAAATTACAAACTCCCACTAAAACTGAATATCCTTAAATAACAGTACATCCACATGAGTAGTGTGTTCATGAAAGACTAGGGTGACAATTTCTTAATATGCACACAATTATGGAGTTTGTACCAACATGCTCTATAGACACACAACCACTCTGAATTTTCTTTAACAATTAGGAACTTAATATTTGTGTTCTTCAAATTTGAAGTGTTCCTATTATTTATAGAATAAATTAATACATATTTATTGTCACAAAATAACTGAAGTGGTCTTTGTGCTCAATCTATAATCAGCAGCTCATGTGACAAAAAATTCTTTTGCATCAATATTCTAATAGAATCGAAGTCTATAAACTTGATGATCTCTAACTTACCAGATCTTCGATATGTGAGCATGTAATTTTTGTTCTCTAAAGATATCTTATAACCCTATTGGTTGTTATCCAATAGACCATACTAGATTTGCTTAAATATCTGTCTAACATTCCAAAAATGTACGCACTACCCAAACGCATACATACTTGAACATAAATTAGATTCTCAATAGCTTATGCATATGAAATCTTTTGTATTTCTAAATTTCAAGGTTACTTTTAGGGCATTAAGTAAGACTAAATTTTTCTACTTTAGCAATATGAGTATTACTTTGTTTACTCCCACTGAACTTGTAGTATATACAATTGTCAACCAAATTTATCTCAAAACCGGAAGAGATAATTAATATGAAATTTATAATTTCATTAATAAGAGTCCTACTTAAGCTCATAGATGAATTTCTTTAATTTACATATCATTGATTTTGTATCATTAGACACAAATCTATGATTGTACCATAAATTCATTTCTTCAATGTAGCCATTGAAAGACACAAGCTTAACAGTCATCTTATGTAGCTCAAGATTAAAATAAGCAACAAGCATCATGATTATCTTGAAAGAGTCTTTCAATGAAACTTGAGAGAAAGTCTCTACAAAATCAATGTCTTCTTTTAGAGTATATTCATTAGATACAATACACGTCTTATACTTATCCACATTATCATTTGCATCCATCTTGGTTTTAAATATCATTTACAACCAATTGGTTTGCACCTTCAGGTAATGAGACAAGTTCATAAATTTTATTGTCTTGCATAAAATTATACTTTTCTTGAATGACGTCAATCCACTTTTGAGAGTTAGAACTTTTATGGTTTGATAAAAAAATGATTAAGTCATTTTCTATCATTCCATTATTATCCTTATTTTCTAGAGGAAATACAATATAATAATCTGGAATAGTATTTCATCTTCCTCTCGTGGACCTTTTTAATGACACTTGTTTTTTTTAAGGTTGTTGAGTTTGTTCTTCTAAAACAATTACCTTATCTTGAATGAGAGTTGTTCAACATTGTTTTGTTGAGGTACTTGATTCACTTCTTGATTAATGATAGGTGTGAAAACCTAAACACCGTCAAAAGTGATAGTAGGAATTAAATTATAATTTAACTCCTCCTCAATAGCAATGTATCTAACCTTACTTCTCCCTCCAAACTCAACATCCTAAAAATCTTATAGATCTCTCCTTAAATAATTCATAATTGTGGGATTATAAAACTTGCAGCCCATGTATCACTCAAAATAACCAAAGTAGCTGCTCACTTTTGAAGTTAAATTATTTCACATATGTCCTAACTTATACAAAAGAATCAACACTTTGTAACTTATTGTTGTTTCTTTTGACTAGGACCCTTAGCAACTTTATTCCAATATTTTCTTTTATTGCTCTTATTCTTAGAGACACTAACTAAATGAGCACTAACCAAATAAGTACTTTTACACTTATAATGCTTCAACTTTTCTTCCTCTTTAGCACAATGAGAAATGAGCTCAGTTAGAGTCTATTTCTCCCTTTGACAATTGTAACTTGAATTGGTTAAACCGTACAGGAAGCGGTGCCAAAATCATAAGAACAAATAATTGTTAGAAAGTGCGATCTTATGTTCCTTAAGTTTTGAAGCAAAATTAATAATTTTCATAATCTACTCCCTCACATTTCTTTGACCCTTATACTTCATAGACATCAAAGAAGGCATAAGTGATGTCATCTTAGGCTTAATGTTTTTGGTAAAACATTTCTTAATTTCGTCAAGGAAAACCTTAGTATGAGTAATCTCTTTAGATTTGTGATCCTAAAGACTTATAGAATGTTGTTCTTTATGATCATTAGACTCATGCAATTTGAACAATTTCAAATCTCAAAATTCCTTTTATGGGTGCTTACCATAGTGAGATGTGCAAATTGTTCTTCCCTCAGTGCGAAGTCTATGTTCATACAACCAAATATTATAGGTAAGTGTCATTTCTATTCCTTGAAATTAGTTTCACTAAACTTGAGTGTAGAATGTATATTAAAAAAATATTGTGACAGACAAAGATAAATTAACTAAATATAGAACAAAAATAAATAAAACAAATAAAAACAAGCTTCACATAAATATTCATAAGTAAACAATAAATTCAAAATAATGGCTAGTTTCCCTCAAGATACCAAGCACAACATTAATATCAAGTCTTTGGATAGTAATATTAACTGTAAGCGGTACTCTTATTGTAGCAATCAAACATTGACAATAAACTATGTCAAACAATAGATTAATCTTTGGACTAACGTATTGCTCACACAAAATACCTTATAATTGTCACACATTTATTGCCACAATTGTCGTTGTAATTCTGCTAAATATTAATTTTCCTTTGGGCCAATTAATAAACGCGTGAATTACAAAAACCCATAATCATCTTAATATTTTAAATAAACTAATCTATAAAAAACGGTCACTTTGGTGACATTATGTTTCAATTAATCTATTAAAATATTAGACATCCGAAGCCAAAACATGAATTTAGTTGTTTCAAAATATTTTTCTTAATTTTATCTTTTAATTAAGTTAAAAGATAACTAAAATAATAATAAATTTGAATAAAGGTAAACCTCATATCAAGATACCAGATACTCCATTAATATTTCATCTTTGGACAAAACATTAAATTGCAAGTGATATCTTGGTACAATAATCAACCATTGATAATAAGAACATGGCAAACAGAAATCTTCCTTTGGGCCGATTTATTGCTCACATATAAAATTGAATAATTATCACATGTTTATTACCATAGTTGCACATGTAATAATGTTAAATATTAACCTTCCTTTGGGCCGATTAATACTAACATAATCCAACTTACATGCACAAAACCTTCTATATTTTAAAATAAAATAATTTACACAATAGAGGTCACTTTGGTGACTTAATGTTTCAATTAATTTATCTCAAAATATATACTATAAATATATCAATATTCAAATTTAAAATTTTGTAATTGACAAAACTGAAATTTGTGATAACACTTAAGTTTCCGAAATAAGCCAAAATAAGGTTGCTTGAATAGGGCTATCAAAAATCGAAAAGACGAAATCTTTGACTGTTTCTCAAAAAAAATCTTTAAGCATGCATTTACCAAAATAAAACTTGAATTCAAAACAACCAATCTTTAAATTAAATATATATATACATATCATACGAATGAGTAATTCATAAAATGATCACATTAAACTTTAGTATATCCATAATAACCTAATGATCAAAGTTGAAATTCTTGATCAAACTAAATAGGATATAATTTCATAAGATTAATGGCATGCTTTCCAAAACCAAATGTATATTCCATAGATAACATTAATGACATAATTAAGCATAATGTCAAACAAATTTAAGCAAAATATTGTGTACAGAACTAAACATGATTCAACAAAATTCAATCATAATTTATTAGACATAAACCGAATCTAAAGCTTCGATATCAGTTTATTGGTTTCTCTTCAATATATACAAGGGTTAAGAAGGTTTGTATTTACACTCCTATCAGCTTAAGGCTGATCGTTGTACTGAACATGACGTCTCTGCGTGCTCAACCTATTGAACAAAAGGAAGTGAGGGAAATAACCAATGCTTTATTTCAACTTGTCCATTTGAGTTATAATTTCTAATTCGTGTTATATAGTTTAAGCATTACGAAGCAAACTTATTACTTCCTGTAATTTTTTAGTACATTATTCTAAATGTTGCCAACCTAGCGCACTTTCAATTAATTGATTTCTGCAGGCAGAAAAAGTTTTCAATCAAGATTTCTACTTCAAGAAAACTGTCAAATATGTTGGAGAACCAATGACTCATCTGGAATACATTGCTTCCTCTGCAGTATTTATATTTGATGCTTCCTCCATTGAACTGTTTCTCTGTCTTTCCATGCGATACAGCTAAAACAAGGCATTATATCAAGAATACAATAGTTACCTCAGGAACAGGTAGATTCATCAAAGGATTCTCTATCCTATCTTTTGCCATCTGATTCATTTATGTTCGTTATAGGATAAAAAGATGGTTAGAAATCCAACCAAATACAAATTTGGATGGTGTAAATTCCGCACTTGTTCCCTTCAATGGGATTTCTTATAATTTGGATATGCTATCTTAGGATCAATCTATTTGGAATAGGTTTACATAGTCATGGTATTGCCTTGTAAATTTCTGACTTAAGTGTGGAAGTCAAATTTCCAAAGTTACTCCTATGTATAAGTGAATTTAATGTACCACAGGTACGTGCAGCTATCAAGGTCAAAGCCTCTGCAATTATTTTGCTTCACTTCATCCGGAAGAGCTGCAAGGTTACATTTATTATTTTGTGTCCACTTTGTGTGTATGCGAGAATCTCTATATCAGTATCTGTAGTTTGTGTTCTTATGTCTTATCCAAATGGTTATAATCGGGGGTTTCTACATGTTATTGCATATTGATCTTCCTGCATGGCCTGCGAACATTATGCTTATACTTCTTTCTTAGCTAATTGATTGCTAATTGCAACTGCAAACGTTTTTGTACCAGGCTGATTGCAAAGTACAGGCCATCAATGCCCGTGATATCTGTTGTCATCCCTCGGCTAAAGACAAATCAACTACGCTGGACTTTCACTGGTGCTTTTGAGATATGCTACTGGTGATATTTTTCACATTGCCTACGTGAGTGAGTGTTTCACAGATGCGAGAAACTTGAATTACATTTGGGATGGATGTTTTAATGCTTTTAACTTTGTTTCACAGGAGTTGAGTTTCTTCCTTAACTTATTACCAAACTGATTTGTCAAATGCTTTTAACATTTTATGCGACAGATGTTTCAAGATAGAAAAAAAAAGATCAATCAGAAGACAGTTGTTGCATAATGGAATACCGAATACTCTGCCGTTCTATCGCCTTTAATTAGCATAATTTCTATAGTGAATAATTCTCATTCTGGTATTTCTGGTTATTCAGTTGAAAACTCGAAATTAGGCCCCTCATCACTCCGTCTGCTTTGAATTGTTGCAGGCAAGGCAATCCCTTATTGTCAGAGGCCTTTTCCCCATGCTGGCCGACCCTCGACATCCGGTAAGGTTTATTTATGCTTGTTTGTGATGTTCCTCATTCGAAGAACTAAATAGTAGATGCTTCCTTATTTAGAGCACTAGTTTTCAATATTTGGATTGACAATTTCCTTGAAGAAAAGCCAGGTTTCTTTGGGACCATAACATGATATCTCATGAATCTCATAAAGAAAGCAATTGAACGCTTTTGTTTTACTGTACATGGGGTTTTTGCAGGCGGAGGCGAAAAGTGCCACAAACGAATCGGTTTTAAAGGTTGCTTTAGATCATGGAAAGGCCTCAGGTGTTATAAAGCCACGGGACCGAGTCGTCGTTTGCCAAAAGCTTGGTGATGCATCAGTTGTAAAGATCATTGAACTTGAAGATTAAAAATAAACCCTGAGCATGAGTATGTATAACATAGAACCCTACTCATGGCGTCGTTGGAATACCTTCTATTCCTCGTATGCGAGTTCACCATGACTCTATACCTTGTATACGAGTTCGCCATGACGAAATAAACTGCACATTTATAAATATATTGTCAGACTATCGATGCTTTTTGTGCATACTTCAGTGAGCTTTGCGTCTCAGGAGAAAAAACAGATTAGAACTATGCAGAGGTTGCAAAATTGAGAATGATTTGTAGCTCCAAATAACCCAACTTAATTAGTAAAATTAAATATTTTAAAGTTTATTTTTGATGAATCACTTTATTTTAATAATGAGGTTCGATGATACGAATTTCATTATTAAGGACCTGATCAATGATTTTTTAAAATTAAATTAGGAAATTAAGTATTCTTAACTCTGTGCAATAAAAATAACTAAATACTTAATTCGATAAAATAATAAATTTGTCTTAGGTATCAACCGGCCTATTAGCTCAGTTGGTTAGAGCGTCGTGCTAATAACGCGAAGGTCGCAGGTTCGAAACCTGCATGGGCCAAATTACTTTGTGTTTTAACTTATTTGCAAACGACGTCGCTTACTGCATCTCAAAGCTCTCCGGCTGCAAAGTAGGTTGCACTTCAATCCTAAGAAAAACCAGTGACATCGATGAAAAATCAACCCCTAAAACTTATTTGCATCACAATTTTTTTTTGATTAATAGGTAGTTTATAGACTAAAAAGAATAAAAATGATAGTTTAAGTATTTATTTTGACTAAGAAATATTTTAGAGACTTAAAGCTGACCATCAATGATATTTTAGAGACTTGATTTTTTATCTAAGCCAATTTAATAATATGTTAAAATAAGAAAACAACTTCAATATGATTTTCTTTGTTGAAACCAAATCTAAAGCTTTAAAGTTTTATGTCAATTCTTTTCTTTAGCATAGTTTTTGAAAATCACCATACTCAACTTCAAATAAAGTTGTTAAATTTCAATTAAAGCTCGAAGAAGAAATTATATGCTTAGACACAAATTTGACATGATTCATATTATTAAAAAAACAAATTATATAAATATTTAATTATAATTGGATCAGATTAACTCAAATTAGTAAGAATATATTTTAAATCGTATTTAATCTAAATCAAACTTACTTAATTGAATGGAAAATTTGATCAAACATATGTCTAATTTGAGGTTGGATAATATGTGGTTCTTCTCAACTCTTTTATTTGTATAATGATGTTATTTAATTTGACATTCCACTAATATTAGAAAACAAATTATTCTTCTACTGTCCTTATCAAACTTAGCTAAACCAAAGGATTTATTTATTTAGATGAAATAAAACTAATTTGAAGATTCAGAAAAGTCGGGTGTGTGGCTGTTAACCACAATGTCGGAGGTTCAACCCCTCCTTCTAGCGTTATTTTTGATGTTTTCTCTCCTTTCCATTTTACCCGAAGCTAATAATTACTTGTCATTAATAAAAATTTTACAACTTCAAAAACAATGGCTTATTAGCTCAGTTGGTTAGAGCGTTGTGCTAATAATACAAAGTTTCAGGTTTGAGACCCGCATGGGCCAAAGTTTTTAACTTGTTTTCAAACGACGTCGCATCCTTCATTTTAACACTCAATCCTCCATATTTTTTTGTCAAATTCTTTTGTAGTACTTGTACTATCTATAAATTCTGAATTTAGTACTTGTATTTTATAACCTGAATTTTTAATATGGACTTGAATAATATAGAGACAATGTAATTAAATTTCTTGAATTTGAATAATCAAATTGAAGAACATGAACTAAATACACAAGTAACCTATAATATAGGCACTAATGACATGATTTGATTTAATAGATTTTACAGTTACTATCTTTATCTGGATCAAAATCAAAATTTAATTATATGAATTAAAAATGATTAAATCAAATATATGGACTAAACGAGAAGATTAAATCATATTATTAGTACTTGTATTATGTTTCGGTTGTGGATTTAGTACGTGTACTATGTATTGAGTATTTCAATTTTTTGTATTTTTAAATTATTTTAAAAAAATTGAGGTTCAAAAGTAACATTAGGCCAGAAAGAATTTACACAATAAAAGTTAAGTTCCAATTAATGGGTCAAGCACTCAAGCTGTCCATTAGATATTTTTTTACTCATTGTCATCTAATACAACTTCAATCACCATTCGTAAATAACTTATGTAATTTACAATTTTTTCCACAGAAAATTATTACATCATGAGAAAATTCAATTACATGTGCCACGTTATTATTGGACATCAATCATTTTGAGGCAAAATTAGATGAAAAATGATAGTTTATGTTCGATAAATATCCTTTGTAATTTCACAATTTTATGTTCGATAAATATGTTTTTAACATTTTATTATCAAGTTATTTATATTGATTGAATGTTAATTCGATTACACCATTATTATTGCAGCATACCATATATCCTAAGGAATACACATAATGTAAAACTCATCGTTTTACGCGTTTTTTAAATCGAT
Organism: Hibiscus mutabilis; assembly: GCA_019671005.1. Classification (NCBI taxonomy): domain Eukaryota; kingdom Viridiplantae; phylum Streptophyta; class Magnoliopsida; order Malvales; family Malvaceae; genus Hibiscus; species Hibiscus mutabilis. The sequence goes on from CM033711.1 coordinate 16,716,386, forward strand.
AGATGAGTGAAATAGATGGCTTGAATTAACTCTTTACCATATTTTTTCTTTAAGTGATAATCTTCACATATTTTACTGTTAATCTCAGTCATCCATTTCACAAATCTAACAATTTAAAAAATTTATAAAATTTAAAATTCTTACACTGTAAATAGATTATATTCCATATTCTAAATATAAAGTTGAAGTGGAGAAAATTAGAACCCGAGGCCTAGTTGACAACTTCATTCAAGTGAACCTGTCAATATTAATCTAAATCCGTGCAGTATACAGTAATCATTTCATACATTCCATTTCAAGGTCAAAGCCCCTACTTAGTTCCTAGTTATTTCTTTGCTACTTCCAAGTGCTTCCGCAAAACGCAACTCCGCCGGGCCAGGACCCAAAATCCCCTTCTGCTCACTTATCTTCCCTAGTCCATGAGGTGGAGGTGGAGGTGGTGGAGCCGGAGCCGGAGCCGGAGCCGGAGCCGAAGGTGGAAGTGGAGGAGGCGGCTCTGCTTGTCCATTCTTCTCATCCTCTACCCATCCAACCCCTTCCCATTGGCTCTACAACAATGGAACCAAATATGGTAAATATACAACCATGTATATCCTTGAATAGAAGTGCGTTGAATCTATATGCCTCGTAAATATGGAGGATTGCTTGTCATATATGTGTCGGACGCATATACTTTTAGGAAAACGAAAGTGTCGGATCAACATAAATCTTGTTGACAATTTGTCATAGTCCCTACTCCCTAATGATCTCATTGACAATCATGTCAAAAGAGAAAGTAAGATCCTTCCCTTCTAAAAGATACAGAGAAATTATCCAATCCAACTACGGTCAATGACATATGGAATTTGAACGAAAATACTAAATTAGAGGCCTTTGCGAAAAATAAAAATGCATCTTGATCTAATAGATTAATGGCGGAAATAGTTACCTCGTCGTGGTCGTAACTATTGTCTGGCAATAATGGGGTTGCGAGTGGGGGGACAACATCTGGGTCAGGTTTTTGAAATATAAAAGTTGTATAGAGACCTGCAGAAGGAAACCAGCAGCAAAAGAATGAGATCCTGAATAAGAAATGCTGAAGCAACAAGAGAGGTAGCAAAGAATCACCTAAAACATCATAAGATCGAGGAAGAAGTCTCCCTCGTGGATCCAGAAGATTGGGACCAGCATTCATCATCATGCCTGAAAGCAGCGATCTGAGAAAGAATTGGAATTAATAGTTAAGAACACCAAAACATTCATTGAACTCAGTAGTGGAAAATTTTTGGATGAAGATTTCACCTACTTGTTATCATCATAAAATTCGGTTAAGTTTTGAATCTCCACATATTCAAGACCAGCTTCTCTGGCCAACCTGAGTTGCATAGCAGTTTAGACGTTGATTGCTGGATTACATAAATGTCAAACTACAATGGATAACATATTTATACGATTAAACAAAATATGTTCAAAGTTGACTAATGACATAAGTTAAACTTCCCGTGCCAAAGGTTAGTCAATGAACAAAGAAAATCGAAGTTAACCTGGCCATGCAAATTTCCAGAATCATAGACTAAAAAGGGCATACCAGGAAGTAATATGGTTAAGTTTAAGGTATAATCAACCTGATTAAGCTTGGAAAATGAACCAAGCAATTGGTCTCAGCAGAGACATCAGTTGAAAATTTCAACTGGTATTTCTTTCCAAACAACGGAAACCTGGATTGAATAGAATGATGCAAAAATGTGTCGATAAATAACCCAAATATGAAAAAAAAAATTGAAGAGCAAACCCGAATATGATAAATTAAAACAAAACTTAGAAACATCTAAAATTCATACATACTTCTCTTCCTCAATTTCAAAGGTGATCATGTAACTCTCAGACCGAATGCAATTGGGAACAATGTTGGGCTTCATGCTGCTACTTCTGTTGTGGTACGCTTCAACATTCTTCTGGTACTTTGCCCTGTACATCCATAATAACAAATTTCTTAGGCTTTTCTCCATATGGCAACTCCATGAAGACAATATCTCATGTGGCAAATATGGAAATGAATACAACGTGACAAAGGTTGCTCATGCACCAAAGAAATAAAAAAAAATCCGAAAAGATAGAGCCATCATCAAGTAGAATATTGACCAACCTTGGTCAATATAAAAGACGTCAAGGATCTATATGATGCAGAACAGTTTCTGGTTCCCTAGCCTATATGGCCAACATTGAAACCAGAACTTCACCATAAATACATCTGAAGTGTGAAGCTTAGTTATGGATGAATCTGACTGTTCCACAATTACTGAAGGCTAGAAATTTCAGAACGCAATCTAACTCACATCAGCATATCAAACACCAGTATAGATTATTATTTATATTCACACTCTTACTCTAACATTAAGCTGGTAAAAAAGCATCGAGATCCCAAATGAGCTTGCAAATTCATAACCTACATGTGTGGCTGCACCCCATGCTCAAGAGCAAGGATAGAGCAGAGCATGCTGAAATAATAAAGGTCATACACGATACATCATTTTTCTCTGAACATTTAAGTGTTTTAACATCAACCAATTGTTGAAAACTGGGACTCTCTCTCCTCTAGAAGTTGAATTTCTGGTCTGCACCTGATTATGTTTGTTCATCGGGATATATATATTAAATAATCAACTAGATAATAACAAGAAGAATTTTCTAACCAGAGAGAAACTAAAGCACATTAAACGTTTAAGCAATCATCAAATCCCAGAAACAGGTGCAGCAGTAACCAGAAGAAAAAGATAATTACAAGGCCAGAAACAGGTATTTGCCAATCACTATTTCATACCATATGGTAGATGAGTCGGGAGTAATACCGAGAAAATAACCCCCTGGTTTCAACAAAAATGATACATTACTTAGAAGCCTCCTTGCTTTCTCTTCAGTTTCAAATCCCAACTGCAAGTAGAAGAATAGAAATGCGTTTCAGATTCATCATATTTGTTCTCATGACAAATCAAAACCCAATGTTCACAACTTAAACTACATACAAAGTACCTGCAAATGCTGCAAGCAACAGACAAGATCAGTCTGAATGTCTTTCTCTTGCAACAAGGTTTCCAAATTATCCTGTCAAAGGAATATGCAGTCAAGGGCAGGAGAAGAAGAAAACATTGAGTAGATTCACCTTTTTAAACTTAAGGTTAAACTGCAACTTTCACCAGAATATTACACAATCGAATAAGACAGGGCAGCTTCATTCAAAGACCAAAAGAATAGATCTAAGTGCTTTTCAGCTTTTATCGCAAAGTAATGAATAGGTCAAGTCCTCTCCTATAAACCACCACAAAAATAACATTCCCATATTTACAAACAAAATGCATATAATTGTGCTACAGCCTACAAGGATGAGGAAGAATGCATCCTAAGGAAATTTGTACCAATATTGCAGAAACAGACGCTCTGGGTAAAGAAAAAGAAGTGTAACATTGACAGAAACATTTTTAAACAGACCTAAAAAATTCAAAGAAAATCCATCTAGTTTCTAAGGGGAAAAAGTTGCTCCTCATCTATTTATTCATATTCGCATGGAAAGAAATATGCATATTCACCAAATGGGGCATAGTAAAAGAAGCTCACAGTGCAAGGATCAGCCTCAAAGAACTCAGAAGTGAAGCTTTTCCGCCGACTCTCCCATGCTTCCCTCACTTCATTTATCCCAGATGACACAACATCTGCAATTAACATCCATTTTTAACATTTACTGTCAATCACCACAAATGCACATATAATCACACGAATCACAACCAACCTATCATGACCGTAACTCGTGGTTTCGATTTCCAGTGCAAGACTACTGAAGAGTTACTACGGACAAGAAAATCATCCATCAAATGATTCATTTCATCATCAAAATAAGCAATTCAAACCCATTTTAACAATTACCATCATCACACAATTACTCAACCATAAGTCGATGACTATGAACCTATATATTGAACAGTTGGCATTTACACTTTACATTAGAAAAAGCAAAAACAAAATAGAAAAACTAGCAACCAAACAAACCAAAAGAACCCTAAATTAATAATCGAAAATGCTAAGCTTAAATGGGTGCAATGGTGAATATACTTGAACTTTACTTGAAATAAATAAATAAATAAAGTAATGAGGAGAGGGTGTTTGTGAAAATTCCATACCAATTCCAACATAATGACTGATTTGAGCTCCATCCCATTTCTCTGCATCAGCTCCTCCGCCGCAATACAAGTCGCAGACCTTCAATATTTACACACACGCGCAAAAGGTTTAAACTTTAAATATTACCCATTTGAAAATAGGAAGTAAGGAAGTGAGAGAGGTGAAAGAGAGAGACGGTGGCATATGGGTGGACAAAGATTTTGATGAGGGCAGTTTTTGCGAACTCGTAGAGTCTATGGTGAGTCGCCTCAGCTCTGGGAACCGGATACCCGCTCATTTCTTTGTTGTTTCTCCTTCTCTCTTGCCACCCACTTCAGTCAAATGGGTAAAATGAGAGGAGAAAAGCAACAATTGGTTAAATTCTCTTTTTTAAGGCTAAAATATTAGGTAAACTAACTTTTTTATATTTATATATTTTTCGTTTTCTATTTTGATCGTTCAATTATACATATTGTAACAAATTTTATGAGAAAAGAAATAATAAAAAATATAACATCAACTTTGAGTTAATTTTTAACTATAGATACCACAATAAAAATAAAATGTAACACAATATTATTTTGTCAAAAAGATATTTAAATAATAAAAAAAATACGAAAATAAGTAAGATACTAATTAGATAATTTACTCATAAGAGTAGAGTACAAAATATAGTCTCTAGTTTTTATATTTTAGTTATTAAACTTTAAAAATATGCCTTAGTTATTAGACTTTTGAAGGACGTAAACATGAATTCATTCTAAAGTATTTACATCGAAAACTAGTTAACACATCTCATAATAATCCTCCTCTCAATTCATTTAGTAGACCAGCATATTGTAAAAGTGTTATCGATAAAAGAACATTCCAATAAGTTATATGTTTTTCTAGATTAATTTTAATGATCATTTATCTATTCTTTCTTGTCTCTCTTCAATAATATTAAATAATAATATATATTTTTTTATGTCTTATTGTTGATATTTTTTGGACAAATTTTTTAACTTTGATTAAATATTTTAAAATTTTTTAATTAATTAAAATTTATAGAATGTATATTTGAAAGGGGTAACTACACAGATGACCACTTAAATTTATTAAATAAGTTACTTATTTCATTAACCAAATTTAATTTGTTTTCTTTCTCCCATCAATCAGGTGACACATATCACAACCTGATTAGAGGTGAAAAATAAATTTATTAAATTAAATATAAATAGTTAAAGTCCTCCAATAAAGGAGTGACACGTGTTACCACCGTATTTAATAATTGATTTATTTTATTAAATTAAAATTAGAATTAAATTGATAGATTATATAAATAACAGAGATCAAATGTGTAATTATATCAATTTTATTTAACAACTACATTGCCTTTCTATTTTTTTTAATGGTTGGTGGTTTGATTAGACCCAATTAAATAATTACGTGATAAAATTGTCAAAATTAAAAGTATAGTGAACGAATTAACACCAATCCCGTAATTAAGTGGTCATCTATGTAGTATACCTATTTAAAAACTGCTTCATGGAAGGTTTAGAAAATATATTTTTTTATATTTTTATCAATAATATCGTACAACAGTTTTAATGGGACGAAGTTAATATATAAATAGCATTAGTCTGGGTTGATTCAGTAACTCAAACCAATTGGAAATCAAATGACCGGGATTTAAACCATATGAATGTAACCCCTTCTCCTTGTGATGGTACCAAAAACAATAATGTTCATAAACCTAAATTGAACCATAGTTTGACATTTCATTTTATTATTAAAATTTAGGGTGAAATTTTAATACCATGTAAAATAAATTTTATATAAGTCTATATATTTAAAACTCAAAACCCTAAATTCATAACCCTATACCTTAAAAACTAAACCATAAATTCTAAACAGTAAGCTCTAAATTCTAAGCACTAATTTTAACTTATAAACCCTAAAACTTAAACCCCTAAACTATAAACATTTAACAAAACCCTTGTTATTTAAAAGTAAATGTAGTCTTGACTACAACAAAGGGCTCCGGTAGAAAAGATGATGTTCATCCTATTCCTAAGAAACTCCGATTCGAACACGTGTGTATTGTCAAAGGACTTAAAAAAGGTATGAACGAATACTACAAATGCACAAAGCACTTAAAAAAAGTATGAACGGATACTCCATATAATTACACCAGTATATTAGAAAAAATTTGTCAAAAGGAGATGGATGCCTTAGCTTAAAGAAAATTTCCAATGGCAATTGGTACAACATATAGTGTTGTAGTGAAGCAATATTGCAGTTTCTTTGAAGATCCTCTATAGAATTTGATACAACACTCAACTCACTAGCCGTGAACTACATCAAATATACACGCAATCAAACATTACTGTTTTCTTAGAAGATTTCAATCCCACTTACATCTTTAGTTTATTTCTCGGCTTTCGATGTTTCAATTCGGGTGGCCTTCAGAGCTGAAGCTAGATGGATTAACACCATACTCACTGGTGTCTGCACTGTATTCACTGCTAGCAAGCTCTTGGCTTTCCAGTGCCATCTTCCTCAATTTCTTCATATCTTCCTTGTAATCAGCACTTTCAAAGGAACCAAACACTCTGCTGTGCCCGGGAGTGATTCCCTCATTTCAATCATCCGGAGAAATATTTCCTTCCAGAGTTCAAAACACCTGACATTAAGAATTCAACAGTCATCTCAGACATATTTTCAGACACAAGAATGGGCACAAGCTGCCAGTCGGGCCATTTCATTGGAACCATAGTCCTTCTGTAACCTCGAATCAACAAATGCATCGGAATCTCCATGTTCCAAAGCTTGTGAGTGCAAAGGCCTTGCCTAGAATTCAATAAAAAAGATCTGTTATTCATCCAATGCCAGTCAAGCAATAATGAATTAGGGGATCTGAGAAAGGCCACAAAATTTGTTAAAGAAGACGAAGATCAAGCATTTGCATGTCCATGTTCTAGTGGGGACTGAACCTTTATTTTGAACATTTGAAATGAAAACATCGCTCGCTCGTTTAACACTAAGAATCACTTAAAACAGGAAACCTTTCATGATTGACTAGATTATATATATACACACATCAAATGAAGTAATACTGAAAAATAGTACAGACCCAATCAACTATGCTATCATCAAAGAACAGCAGAGTCTTACCAACGGGGCGGCGTCCAGTAATCATCTCCAGAAGCACAACCCCAAAGGAGAAAACATCCGCCTTCTCCGTGAGCTTCCCACTGGAGGCGTACTCTGGAGCCATGTAACTGCATGTATACATTCTTGTGAGAAGGGATGCATAGATCATTTGCCCATATGAACAGGGCTCTAATGGATTCCACTCAGGGAGTCCTCATCACTGCTTTACGCTTCATAAGGGCTAATTCTGGCTCAGGCCGGTCCACCTGCAAGTTAACCCCTTGCAAATGATCTTTTATCATGTGCCACTTCTTTTCTTATTCCGGCCCTGATGAATTTTGAACTTTCACCCCATCCTATGATTCTTTATAGGCTATTTCCTCTATACATACATATATATAATAATAATAATAATAATGTAGGCAAGTGAGAAAAGAAGCACTTCTTGATTGAACATGGTTTCATGGGAACAAAAATAAACTTATTATGCAGATTATCTAAACAAAGCAACTACAATCACTATATAACCAGCAAGGATAAAAAGAAAATGATGGAAAAAATTTCAGCACCCTACTTTCAGTGTTTCACTCACTCTTCGAAGACCCACATAGAGATGGCCATTTTAAAAATGTCTTATCCACTACATCCTAATTCTCATCATTGTCCGTACTGCATTTGATGGGAAAAATCAAATAGCTTTTTCAGTAATGGAAGGAGAGCAATCAAAGCAAGCTGAAGCTGTTCCGAGCTATTTAGTCGTAAACTGACTTGTCCTGCACCTTTGTTATTCAGATTGGCACGAGCTATTAGGTTTGTAGACCGTCCAATGGGCACTTGTGACTGTATATTGCATCCGATGGCAAGATCTCCATGCCAATCCATGATAGATAGGCCAAGTGTAGACAAGGAGCGACCCAGAGGGTAATCTTTATCCCTCAATTGGGCTTCCAAGCTGCCCCCATAAGCAAGATCACCACGACCGGTCATAGCACCCCCAGTCATGACTACCTGGAACCTCTTATTAGCAATCAATTTGTCTTCAACTTTCACTCCAGCTGACAATGCATCACCCAAAAGTGTAACCGAGATTCCAGCTGTAGCCTTATTCTTCTTGAGATTACTAAACCTGGTCTCACCGCGCAGTGTATAGGCTAAGTCCTTTCCAACAGTCTGCATATCAAAACCCACTGAAGTTGCTTTACCTTCCCCATGCTTTAAAGAACTGGCCAATTCCATTTGGACATTGGCATCCCTTTTTTCCTTGGTTATCTGGCCAGAAAATGAAATAGGAAATTTATCTTTAGCAACAAACAGTCTTTCTGCATTAATACCTTCGTAACCCACATCATGATCCCAACCATGAGTATCTAGAACAGGCCTCACAAGCCATGGGTTGGAGGAATCAAGGGAACGATAGCGATGAGTAGGATTATCAGAATCAAAAGAAGCAGGCAACGCCAAATCTGGCATGGGAACCGGAACAGAAGAGGCAGCACTATTTTCTTCTTCTACATTTTCAGCATACTCACTTGGCAGATCCTTAGCTGCAGCAGCCATTTTCCTCATCATCTTTCGCCGCTTTTTCTCTTCCTTCAGTTGCTTTTTCATAAAAAGTTTTTCCCTATATTCCAACTCATCAAGATATGACTTCTTCTGAGCTTTACTAAGCTTTGCTATTTGTGCTTTAGTCAACCGCTTGAAAGGTGGCAACTCATCATACTCTTGTTCTTCCTCAGAGTCTGAGGATTCATCCAAATCATCATCTAATCCATCCTCATCACCATACTGCTCTTCAGGCAGCTTAATTTGCGGTCTTGATTGAAGAAGAGATGAAAGAAGGAAAGGTAAAGGAGGTGCTCTTGTTCGAGTAGCAAAAGGCTTTCCTGGAGGAGTATCTTGCAACTTCAAAAGTGTATTTGCTTCAGCCAGAATTTTAGATGCAAAGGAAAGCAACAACAAATGAGGCTTCCAGACCTGACCATTAGGCAATACTCTCTGGCCTGCCCTATTTGTTCTACACGCAGAGTGATTCTCCACTAACGAAACAGGATTCATGAGCCGCATATCCCCAGCTGCCTGACGAATAGCCTGTTGGACAACATGAGAACGTTGAGTGACAAACATGTCATAACTAGAAGCAGTACCATTTGGACCATCAGGTGGGGCAGAAGCTGCATGAGTCAGAACCACAATTGCATTAAACCATATAGATGGACCAAAGATCTCAGTGATGGTACGCAAGAGGGGCATATCACCAAAATCCCTGGTTTGCATGTCCAACCTATCAAGGTATAACACAATATCTGGAGGAGTTTTCTTAATGAAACTTTTAACAGAGCGAAGTATCTTCTCATTCTGGCATTGGTCAGACCAGGAAGTAAGAAGCCCAGGTGTGTCAATTACACGAACCTTAATACCATGTACTGTACCCACAACATCCTGAACCTTCTTTGTACCTGTCTGGAAAGCATCAGTACCGAACTTGATTTCATCAAATATTGAATTAATGGTAGCACTTTTACCAACTCCTGTCTTCCCAAGGACCATAATTGTACAGGAGAAATCAAGGGGTTCATTTCCAGCTGCCTCAAGCTGTTCTGCCATAGCACTTGCATGGTCAAAGCTAAAGGCGCCAACACGGCCCCCATTTCTACCACGGAGCTGTTCAGCTAATCCAAGTCTGTACAGAACCTGTGCCACAACAACATTATGGGGAGTCTGCCCAAGACGATTTGCAAGCCGCAAAAACTTAACCCTAATCAACTGAAGCTTTTCACGTGTCTCGTCAGTCTCCTCAGACTCTACATTACCAGGATCTTCAATTTGTTGTGCATGTGCCTGAGAGACATTTCCATTTGCTCGAGGCTGCTGCACCACCCTGGGTGCAGGTTCCAATAGTGGAGCAGCACGCCCAAGACCAGCAGGATGAGAAGGGGCAGCAAGACTTGTAGATTTAACAGATGACGACGATGCTGGTGCTGGCAGAATTTCACATTCTCTAGTGACATAGGTGTTTGGCTTAGGCTCCTGATCTATGTCTGCTTTCTTCCCAAACTCTTCGGTTTTTGCAGACAAAGAAGATTCTGGAGCATGTTGCACTTCCTGCTCTTGAGTCACTCTGGTGCTGTGCTTATCTTGATGATCTTTCTCTGCTTTCTCTTCAGATTTTTCAGTCACAAAATCAATATCTTGAGCCATGTCATCAGGAAGCTGAGATTGAAAATCATCATGAACCTCTGTTCTCATATCAGTTTTACCAGCCTGAATTTGCTCATTGCTCTCATTTGTGGACTTCTCCGAAGAAGATAAATTTCCAAATATAGAATCAACTGTCCCTTCCATATATTTACTTAGCTCAGACGGCGTATTTTTCAGTTCATCATTTTCATTATGCTTTATGTCCCTTACATCTGATGAATCTTTTACTTCACCATTCATGTTATCCTCCGCCTCCTCAGCAGCAAAAGTGTCACCTGCTTTTTCATCTTCATCCCCACCATCCAGTGAATCAAGATCAGATGCAGCACCTTTTACTTCCCTACTCTCTGCTCCCTTATCTCCCATATCAACATTAGCTGACTTAGCATTCACAGTTTCAATGACTTTGTCATCTTGAAGCTTGAAAATCATGTCAGCTGAAGCATCAGCAGATTCCGGCACCCTTTTGTCTTGATAATCAGTAGCCATTACATCCTCTCTTGACTCATCACCCTTGCCCTCTTGATTCAAAGCCTCAAAATTAGATTCTGCTTTCACATCTTCCTCCACCTTATCACTTTCCAAAGTATCTAACTTTTCATCAGCTAATGTTCCCTCTAAATGTGCCTTATCGGTATCACCTTTTACAGGCATCTCAGTTACTGTATCAGACTTGAGATTTCCTTTTTCCTCATCCCTCGGAACTTCCGTTTCTCCGGTACCACTGATTTCAGGTACTTCCTTCCCACCATTCAATTCATCAGTCGTCTCATTCTGCTCAACCACCAACTCTGCAACATCCGCCCGAGTTCCAACCGAACTCAGAATCACATTCTCCGGAGCTCCAACCTCGGTTGGAACCTCAATAGCCTCTTGAAAATTTCCAATTGAATCAACAACTAAACCACTGTCACCGACCCCGGATTTTTCTGCCGGTTGTTGCAAATTCTCCTGTGTTCCAATTGCCTCATCAAAAACCTCATCTTCTCGTACCTTTGTTTCACCCGAATCCCCGACAACCCCCATATCCACTTTCTCATTGGCAGCCCTTTCTTCCGCAATCTTAACAGAATCATCAATATTTGCTACCCCATTTTCCATTTTCACGAGTGTTGCTTCAAAAACCTAAATTCACCAAAAACCATAAAAAAATGAGCCCATTCAACCAACATCTCAATTACCAATCAATCATAAGAAACACCCACAAATCCAAAAACCCAACGATTCCAAAAACCCCCAACACAAAAATGCTAAACAGACATCAGATAATTAATAATAAAATAGAGGTTACCTGGTCTTTCTGATGTTGGTATAGATAAAGGAAGAAGGAAAACGGGGTACGCGTTTTAGCAGTACAAGAGGATCTTCGATTACATATGCTTTGGCCTTAGGGTTAGCATCAGAAAGGATGTATTCGTATTACAAAACAAGAAGAAGAAAAAAAACGGATGGAGATGGATGTTGGGTTGTGATCCAGCGGTGAGAGATGGGTTCATTAGTATGATCAGAATATCTATATGGTAGGGTAAGTGTTCGATCGAGTCGAATCGAATTAAGTCAAAAAATTTGGAGTTATTCAAGTTAACACATTATATTTTATAACTCAAACTTTATTTGAATTTTTTTTATTTGAGTCGAGTTTATAAAATTTGAGTCGAGTCGAGTTTTTAAATTCGTATATAAATTTAATTCTAATTATTTACTATGTTGTAGTACGATTTGATTCTAATTTAAACGACTTCATCTAATCATATAAGATATGCATATATTTTTTTTCATATGCCATATATTTCTTCATATTTATATAAAGGCTAAAACGCTTATTTTCCCACAAAGTTCAACCCCAATTAGCAATGTTGTCTTTCGTGCGAAAACGCGTTCAATTAGGTCTTCTATTTCGCACATTAAAACAAATTAGCTCATTGACAAAATCGTTAAACTGGTTGTTACTTCGCTACCGCGTCAGCCGTTCGTGCCACATGACAAGTCATGTCGGCATTAAAAGTCAAAATGCCGACATGGCAAATAAATAAAAAATAAAATTCCCCTCCTATTTTTTTTCTCTCTCGTAATTATTGTTAAACAATACTCAACTCTCTAAACACTCAATCTGCTAAAATAATTCAAATTCATTACTGCATAAACACTTTTAACAAAAACGATTAAGCTCTTATAGGAAAAAATGAAGAATAGGTTCCGAAAATCGAAAAGATTAAATTTTTTTTTGAAATTTAAAGCGTAGTTTTGAATCGGTAAGTTTTGTTTTGGTTTTGAAAATATAGGTTTTGGTTTATGGTTTCATCTTTGATTTTGGGAGTTTAGAGTTTTATCCATGTATTTTAATTTTTACAGTTTTAAAAAAATAAAGGAAAGCAAGACTACATCGAGGTGGGGTATATATTGCAGCATAAAGTTGAGAAAAGTGATTCTTATATATTTTTGTCTTGGTTGAATATTCTATAAAACAAAAGTGAAAGGGACATTGTAAGATGGTCTCATGTTATTATGTTTTGATTTGTTTTTTTTTTTGTTTAATACCACTGTTTAATTTTATATGAATAGTCAAATATTATATTACTTTTGAGTGATTATAATATATATGGTTTTTAATATATGTGGCGTTGACCATATGTTTTGACCCTATTTTTTGTATGCAAGATGGACAGTAATCCAAAAACATTTGTATTACATTATTTTATGGTGGAAAATTTGTAAGTTCACCTAGTTTCTCGTATGTGGGTAATGGTATTGAAAATTTTTAAGTTGATCCTGATAAATTGTGTTATTGGGATATCACTAGTAATGTCAATGACTTAGGGTATAAGGATGATGTATAGGTGTACTATAGGATACCAGGGGTAGTCTTTAATTCTGATGCATTGGTTCTGATACATGATGATGATACAGTTAGACAATGTTTGGATATTTTAAATAATATGAGTATTATAGACATTTATGTGGATCATATAAAAAATTATAAACACTTGCCAAAGAGTTATGAAGTAGGTGAAGACAATAATGGAATGGGAGAAGCCAGTAATGAAGTGGGTGAAGGCATTAATAAGACTGGTATTGCTAAAACATCTCATGTAGAAAGTTGTTGATATTGAAGATTTAGGAAAAGTATAGTGTGAAGAAGTTGTAGTTGGTGAAGAAGAAACATCTGCAGATTCTAAAGATTTATTGGTTAACATTGATTCTGATGTGGATGAAAAGGTTGAAGATATTAGAGGAAACTTGAGAGCTGGTAAAACAAGGACTTCAACAGAGAGCTCAACAGATAATAATGAAGGTGAGGATAATAATGTAGATGCAATTGATGGTCAGACATTTGTAAGAGATAATACACTAGAAAGAGATGATGTAAGACAAACTGAAGGCAAATTTAAAGGTTATAAAAGTGACTAGATCGAGTCTGATGATCCAGGAGAATATAGAGAAACTGATAAGAATGGTAATGATGAAATATGTGGAGCATATAAAGGCAAAGGCAAGAAATCAGTAGGGACCAAATACGACCCCACATGGGCATTTCTTTTGTGCAAAATAGGACTTAGGTTTGAAGATCACAAACAATTCAAGGAAGCAGTGCGAAATTATGCCATTGCAAAAGGTGTTGTTTTGAAGTTCAAGAAGAGAGAACCAAAGAGAGTGAGGGTGTGTTGTAAAAATGGTTGCCCTTGGACCCTATTTGCAAGCATAAATAAAAAGTATGATTGTTTTTCTATGAAAACCTATCATGTTGTCCACAAATGTTTTAGGACAAATAAAAATCCAATGATGAATTCTAAGCATGTTGAGAAGGTATATAAGGATAAGATTTTAGTTGAGCCAAAAATGAAAATCAACACTTTGAAGGAGCTGTGCAAACAGAAATTAGGGGTGTATGCTAGTTATAGCATGTGTCAAAAAGCCAGAAAAGATGTGCTTAGAAAGCAAAAAAATTCTTATGTTGAGGAGTATGCAAATCTTTAAGGGGTATGCTGCTGAGTTACTTCATAACAATCCTGGAAGCACAATATCAATTCAAGTTTATAGGGACAATAACCACAAAGCTGTTTTTTCATAGAATGTACATATGCATTGCTGCTTTAAAGAAAGATATTAACTAAGATGTTTCTCATAGTTGTTACAATCCTAAGTTTATTGTTTTTATAGAAATATTTATGCTAATTAAATGGATGCATTGTATTTTTTAGGTTAGAAAGAGGGTTGCAGACCTTTTATTGGAGTTGATGGTTATTTCCTAGAAATTATCACTTAAGGTGAACTAATTGGTGTTGTTGGCAGAGATGGAAACAATCAAATGTTTCCAGTTGCATGGGCAGTTGTTGAAGTAGAAGGAAAGGAATCATGGAAATGGTTTCTAACTAAGTTGATGCAAGATATAGGCCATCCAAATGGTGAAGGTCTCACATTAAGGTCAGACCAACAAAAGGTATATTTTTAACTCAATTTGTCAGCATTTGTGTCATAACAATTCATTTATTTACTAACACAGTTTTATTTGATATTGATGTTTAACAGGGTTTAGTGCCAATTATAAATGAGTGCTTTCCATTATTAAAGCATATGATGTGTACCAGACACATTTATACAAATTGGCACAAAAAATGAAAAGGGATGAACAAGAAGATCCAATTTTGGAACTATGTAAGATAAACCTTTGTTGAAGATTTCGATGATCAACTGAAGATATTGGAAGGAATGAGGGTCACCTCTACTAATGACCTGCTAGGAATTCCTCCACATCATTGAAGTCATGCCTATTTCACATGAGAATTCAAGTGTGATGTGGTGGATAACAATTTGGTCGAAGCTTTTAATGGGTGGATTTTGGATGCAAGATACTTTCCAATTATCAGCATGTTAGAAGAAATCAGAAAAATAGTAATGCAAAGAATGCATGTGAAGAGAACTTGGTCAAGTAAGTGGAAAACCAACATTGCACCTAAGCCTCTATAGAAGTTTGAGAGAAATATGGATCATTCCACCCAATGTAGGCTGATTTGGAATGGTGATAAAGGATTTGAGGAAACTGATGGTGAAAACCAACACACAGTTGATCTAAACAACATGAGATGCACTTGTAGAGAGTGAGAGCTAACTGAAATACCATATTCTCATGTAATCTGTGCTATGCACCATGATTCCAAGGATTCTCAAACTTATATTTTCAATTGGTACACCAAGGAAAGAATTGATGCCAGTTACAGCCATGTTTTACAACTAGTTAGGGGAAATATATTATGGCCAAAAACGAAAGATGGTCCAATTGGGCCTCCTAAGTTTAAAGTCATGCCAGGGAGGCCTAAGAAGAAGAAGAAAAAAGATAAAGATGAGCATGTGAAGACTAAATATGGCAAGGCTAGTAGATGAGGATATAAAGTCATATACAGTATTTGTAAGCAAGTTGGGCACAAGAAAAATAAATGTCTCCAAAAGGATAATGTCAACAATAATGGACATGTATACTTTTTCATTTTTTACTTACTTGTATACCGATAATCAACATCTAACAAATGGTTTTCTATATAAACTAAGATACTAATGTTAATGTTGTCCACAAGAAAACTCATGATGTGCAAAATTCACAGTCTTCTACTAATGTGCACACTAGCACTACAGCTAATGCTGGATCAACATCCGTAAGACCTGGAATCAGTAAAATGCAAAATTCACAGTCTACTGCTACAAATCATGAGGTTTTTAGAAATTTAAATAACATTTTTGCTTTCTTAACATTACATTACATTACATTACAATGTTATAATCAATTTTGGATGCATCTCAGAGTGAAAACACTGCTCCAACCACAAGATGCATGAAAAGAAAGATAACAGCTAACAAACATTTTAGTAATACTTCTACATCCAACAAAAAGAAGCAAGTTGGTATTGGCTTGTATACAAACCCCAAAACTGGAGATCAAACTTATAATGTGAGTTGGTATTGGCTTAAATAATATTTCTACTTGTTTAACTTTGTTTGTTTGCTATCTACACCTTCAAGGCATTTATTTTAATTTTTGATCATGCAGCCTGATTTGCCTAGTGAAACAGTTGTTACAACCGCCATAAAAAGAAAGATTGGAGCTCATACTTCTAAATATCAGCATACATGGAAAGGATCCGGCTTGAAATGGAAAAGAAAGCAAGTTGTTATTACAAGACAACTTCAACAACAGTTATCTGATGAACGTAGTCAACAAAAGAAAGTGGTTGAAAAAAAAAGCAACTTGGTACACAATCAAGTCAGACAGATATAAATCTCAATCCTTAAGATGATGCTTGAAGTTATATGAAAGTTATTTGACTAATTTATTTTGTTATTAGGGTGATCCTTATGAAGACCCTTAAGATTATATTTTGTTCATGAAATGACTATATTTTGTCAGTTGAGCTATGTTTAGGGATACAAGGCAAAACTGATTATATTTTGTGTTCATGGAAAATATTTGAAACTCAATGTACTCACAACTAATGTTACTTTTGTTCATAGAAAAGATATAAAAGCTTTAGTTCAATTATTTTTCTTTTGTTTTGTGTTTACTGTTATACTAAATTCAATAATTTAAGTATGCACTAATGTAAGTTGGTATTAGAGTTTTTTCAGCAATACTAATTTCAGTATACACATGTTCTAAACACAAGAAAAAAATTGAGTAAACACAAATTATAAGACAACTAAACATATTCCATTACCATATTCCATTAAACATACAATTGAAATATCATCAATACACATATCACCCAAGCTACTACCATCTCTTTTAGTAGCATATTTTTTCCCTTTCAACTTTCTCCATAGCCATAGTCATCTGTTTCTGCATTTCTTTCGTCTTTGATTTTAATTTTGCGAATGCATCAATTTCATTGGTTGCGTTCAATTTTTTCAATTCATAATTTTTCTTTTTCAACTGGTTAATGAGGAACCTAGCTCTTTCTGACATAGGTTCATCAATCCACCTCACGAAACTACAAGTATTTGTCCTATAGTTTGGGCATCCAATGAACCTTCTCCCTAAGTTTTCAGTATTTTTCCATGCAGTCCACATTTGACATTTGTCACCACAAGAACACTCATTTTTTTTACCATTGTGCTCCCAGCTCGATCCTGAACTCAATTTTTTTCGACGACTTCTAAAGGATGCGCAGGATGATGATGCCATCTTTAAACAAACAAAACCAATCAAAAATGTCAAAGAAACGGAACAATCCTAGATTTCAACCCAACAACCCAAAAAACCCAAAATAATTTCAAAAAAGAAACGATAAGAAATGGTGTTTCAAATTTCAAAATACCCAATGAACAATAAGAACTGTCGGGGGCTTCTAAATTTTAAAATACCAAAATAAAAATAGGTGTTTAGATTACCTGGTAATGAAGCCGACGCCAGTGGAAGAAGAAGAAACGAAGAAGAAACAATGGAGATGAATGCTTCTGTTTAATCAACGGGAGGATTCGATTTAGAGAGAGAGAAAAATAAGGGGAACTATTTTTTTTATTTGCCACGTCATCAACAAAGCCACATCAGCATTTTGACTTTTCAACGCTGACATGGCTTGCCATATGGCACGGACGGCTGACGGTTAACGGAGTAACAACCAGTTTAACGGTTTCGTCAGTCAACGTTAGTCAATGGGCTAATTTGTTTCAATGTGCGAACTGAAGGACCTAATTGAACGTGTTTTTGCGCGAGGGGCAACATTGCTAATTGGGGTCAAACTCGGGGGGCAAAATAAGCCCTTTAGCCTTATATATATATAAAAGAAAAAAAAATTGAAGGACTCGACTCGAACTTAAAAATTAATCCACTAATTATTAAAATTTTTGAGTTATTCGAATTTCCATTTTACAACTCAAACTTTATTTGAAAATTTTTCGAGTCGAGTCGAGTTTATGAAATTTTGAGTTAAGACGAATCGAGTTTTTTTGCCTTGAGTCGAGTCAAAAAATTTAATTTTTTCGAGTCGAGTTTTTCTCACCCCTATATAGGGGTGCTAATTAAGTTGAGCAGCTTGCGAGTAGTTTGAGTTTCGGTCAATGCTCGACTCGAATTGACACAGCTCGAGACCTTAATGATTCATGTTGAGCAAAGCCTAACTTGACTCAATAAGTTCACGAACAGTTCGAGTTTGATATTTTTTTGTTAAATTTATTAATTTATGTTTATATTAAGCAAATGAGCTTAACAAGCAATGAACTGAGTCGAGCAAAACAAGGTGAACTTTTGTTATTTTTTGTTAAAAAGCAAGATAAAGATTCTGGCGAACTTAACGAACAATGAGTCTAGTAACAAGTCTTTTTAACGAGTACAAGTCAAGTAAAATTTTATCGATTATTGAGTCAAATCGGACAAGAATCAAATACTCTTCGAGTCGAACCGGACATTACTCAATTCATGATTAACTCGCTCGATAAACACACCGAATAATGTGAAAATAAAATTAAAGTTGAAAAGGAAAGGAGAGTGGAATTAGGTTAATTGGTAGGTTTATGTATCCGATACATTTGGCATTAGAAAAACGGTATTACCGTTAGGTAAGGGAATTATATGGTAGGGATCAGATCATGCCTAATTACAGTTTAGTAGGATACCCCTTCTAGTTTTTTTTTGGTAATATGCATGTCTGTTTTACGATTTATGTTTGGGGTGCGAGATTGTCCTTTCCAATAATATCATCTCTAAAATTTGAACTCGTGTATACCCTTTCTAGTTGATGTGTTAAAAAAATAGGTTAAGACATTCTACTCGAGTCCTTAAGTATCAATTAGGTCTTTTTAATAATCTTTTTTCTTAATTTAGGCGTGAAATATCAGTATGTACCGGATGTAGAGCATATTTAAAATATATGAATCAAATTACAAACATACATTTACCTATTATCTTGGGTATAACATGCTAAAGAAATATACAATGTCAATAAAATTTAGGATGTTTCTAAAATTTAGTAATTAAAATCTGAAACTGAACAAAATAAAAAATTGGACTAAATTTTAAAAATTAGAAAAAATAGGGGTTAATTCGTGGTTAGAGAAAGATTTTATGGACTAAAATGAATAATGATACCAACATATTAAAAATATTAGACTAAAATTTAAAAATTAGAAAGAAATAGGGGTCAATTCCTAGTTAAATAAAGATTTTTAGGGAATAAAATGAACAAAAATAGTATCATATTAAAATATCATACTGGATTTTAAAAATTAGAAAGAAATAGGGGTAGATTTTGGCTAAAATAAATTTTAGGGACTAAAATGAATAAAAATATCATTAGATTAAATATATTAGAATAAATTATAAAAGCTAGAAAGAAATAAGAGTCAATTCCGGGTTAAATAAATTTTAGGTACTAAAGTGGACAATAATTTTATCCTATTAAAAATATTAGACTGAATTATAAATATTAAAAAGAAATAGAGGGATATTCTGAATTAAATAAAAATTTTTAAAGACTAAAATAAATAAAAATAAAAATATAATAGAATTATCGCGCAATATACCGATTTAATTTAAGTCAACTGATTTTTTTTAACAAATTGACATGCATATTTTGATATTAACGGTTTGAAACAACTCGAGTAACGATTTAAAATCTAAATAACAAAATATCTAAGAAAATAATAATTCGATACAAAGTGCATAATTTAAGTAACAATAGAGTCTTTTAACCTTAAAACGAATGGGTGTAAGAACAAGCAGTTTAAAATTTAAACTGTTGCTCTGCCACTCAAAATCTCCTATATATATATATATATATATATACCTAATAGAAACTCCTTGTCATTGAGCGTTTTTTGTCCAACGGTTAGGATAATACCTTTCAAGCAATAGACCCGGGTTCAGTTCCCGGCAAAAGCATTTTGTTTTTGCTTTTTTGCATGAGTTATTGGACAAAACACTGAATACATGTCTAGATTTTCCCTTCATCCCTAACCAACCAAATATAGAAGCAATGCCAAAGAGAGTTCTTCACAGATTTTGTGTAGGTAGCTCCCAAGTGAAGGCCGCCACTTCAGCCTGCTTGCAGCTCCCCATCATTCTCGGCTGGCCTTTCTCCCTTCACCTTCAGACGTCCTCATTTCCTTTTTCTTTTTGTGAATGTTTAGATGTTTTCCTTCAACTGGTTCGATTGGAATTCACTTCCCTGAAAGCTATTATTCGAATTTGAACTCTGTTTTGAGAGAAGGAAGAGTGACCCTCGCATTGACTAGGGTCCTGGGGATATGGAGGAGGGTTGTTTCTTCCTTTGTTTGATCTTCTCCTTTTGTTTGCATGCTTTTCGGTTCTCCCAAAAGATGGCATGGGTCACCGCCTACTATTCCGACGGACTTCCAAGTGGGCTGAGGAATTCTGTCTCCTTTCCGACGTCCTCAATTAATCCTCATTATTTAGTGGTTTCTTCAGCAAGATGAAAAAATGGTTGGGTTCAAACAATCATCGTGACTTTTCTCCTGTCGTCACTGTCAGCCCGACCCCTTGTATCACCCATCGAAAACCACCCTTAAATGAGTAAGCAAGGAAAGCTGCAGGCTTCGACCCTCAGAACCAGTAGACGTATAAGAATTCTGTAAGCAGTTTTCATCAGATTTATATTGCTTGTCTGATCAAAATCTATGAAGAAATATGCAATCCATTTGCATTTTTCCATTACATCATCTTTATTTATCATATGGAAACTAGAAAAAGAAATTCATGCAAAATTTTACATCTAAAGCAATTTGGTTCTCGTGAAGAAGTCAAATGAGTTGAACAGAATTCGGCAACCATTTCTGTAACCAGGCTTGCACAACAGTTTTTCTGCCGCAATTGAAACTCCGGGACCAATAAAAACGATCGGTTTGAGGAATTATTAACAAGCTTTCAAGAGAGACACCTCTCCACCATAGCTGAATCTCTTGGGATTTCAGCAACACAAATGTTATCACAGAAGCAGCCTCTGAATATCATTGAAGTTTGCTTTTAATGCTGAAACAAATGCACCTGCAACAAATGTTGCAGAAATCTTAGGCAGGTATCATACTGAGGTATTTTTTAGGCCTTAGATTCGGGGTATCCATCGTCCACCGGAAGATTCATATTTATAGCAGTGGTTAAAAGACTAGCACCATCGCATACCTCCAACTTTGCCGTCAAAAACACGATGATCAGCAGATAACGTCAAGTTCATTTTTGTCACGACCGCAGGCCTCTCAATCCCTGCGCAGGAATTCAGTAAATGGAATGCAGAACACTTTGAAGCATAAAGTATAAAGAAGCATACTGGACAAGGGTAATTTACCATCACTTCTGGCCACCGGTTCAACAAATTTGTTTCCTCTACCAACAGCGAGGATACCAGCCTGCCAACAAATGAAGGGAGATTTATAGAACCTTACAATGTCTGGATCACTTTATAGCAGCAACTATTACAGTGGTTTAATATTATAAAAATATCGCCTCTAGGAAGAAGTCCAGAAAAGAAAAACGACATTAGTAGTAGTTCTCCACTGTTCTCAATCAACAAATGGAAAAGATCGAACTATGATTTTTCGTAGGAAAAAAAATATCATTAGACCAGCTAGTTTAGCCTTTTGAGGACTGAATGTAACACTATTCATGGATGGGATAAGCCAAAGCTATATTTTAATGTTCTCCAAGAAAGGCACAGAATGTTGTGATAGACTATTCCGGTGGGTGCACGTGTGAACAAGCATGTAGCACATTCTCAGCATATATATGTACAAACATGTGCATGCACAGGTGTGTGCAAGAGAGAGTACCTGCGGGGGATTTATAATTGCACAGAAATGGTCAACAGAAACATTCCCAGATTTGAAATGCTGCAGAAAATGACAATTTCTCAGTATTTCTTTCAACTATTAAAAAGATAGTGGAAAACTAATATCCCATATGTATATAATAAATTTCATACCTGAATGTTCCTCCTTGAAATTCGTTTGGTAAAAGCTTCCCAACCCGTGCTTTTTCAGCTAGTTTCTTGACCTGAAGGCCAAGTTAAAGAAGATAAGCATGATAAAACCAAAATCAGATTGTAAATTGACTATTACTAAAATATTAACTGAAAAGAAACAGGCCAAAAGAATGAAAATTAGCACATAATTCTGACCTTGTTGGCCATCATCTAGTGATACGTGCATAGGAGGGATGAATCGATGTATTTTAGACAAGACATTGAAACTGTGGATCGTATCATCTAGTACATTGCTGATTGCAGATTGTTTTAAACATCTAGTTTAACTTAAGCTACATCTATACGGAGTTTCTGATTAGTCAACATATTTAAAGAGATGGACTGTATCAGTATGTGTTATGTACCTAGATCTAAACAAGCTCAAGATTGAGAAAGCACAAGCTCACATGGGTAGAGGAGCCAAACAAAGTTGCTAAACTAAAATGCAGGTAGAGGTTGAAAGATGAAAGTACCTCCGAGGAGATTGATGAAATGGATTTCTGATCTGCATTCCTTACAATTGGGGTCATTAAACCCTGCAACGCAAATAAAGTAATAAGTAGATTGGTCTACATAAAATCGGAGAACAACATGTTATAGGAAGCATACCTTCTCAGTAGCAACTGCAATTGATATGTCAACAGAATCACACAAAATTATTTCCCCTTTCTCAACATCCCAATAAGCTGCAGTCATTGACATGGCAACATTTTTAGTTAGAAAAGGCCAGAAGGCTATAAATTTTGTTGAAAGCTAAATTGCTACTGAAGAAAAAAGAATTATGTATGTATTGTTCTCTCTATAAAAAAAGCACTTATTATAGGTAATCTGATGCTGGGATTTCTTTATAAAATACTAGTAAGTACACTCAACACACATGTTTGACCAATTAATACCTTAGTGCCCTTCCGGTTTGAAACTTATTCAATGCAACCATACACTATTGACACAAAACAAAACTTTTCCTCATTTGGATGTTAGAGAAGGCTCATCATACACCCACATAGTACTAATGTAAGAACTTAACTTCAGATTATATCAAAGTGAATAAATAGTTTATACAACATTAAAACGGTTTCCAGAATTATCATTTTGAACTAAGCTGAAAAACATTTATAGACCAGTAACTACAAACTAGCTGTTGAACTACTTACTGATGTATAAGAAACAAAATGACCACACAGTCTAAAGGCATTTCCTTCGTTAAGGAATGCTAAGTTCTGACTTGGGACTTTGCGCGTGAAAAAGCAAGCAGCGCTGTGAACTGAATGAGAGTGGATTACACCCCAACTAAAAATTCAGACACCGAATCAACAGTAAAAATATGCATAAAGGTAGAAAAGAATAAAACAAAATATTTTCTTATGCAAAAGCACAGAAAAATACATTTTTGGACGTGCATCGGTTTAAAAATGTGTCACTCCCAATGTTTACAGCTGAAAAACAGGTTGGAATCTAGTCTAAGAGAGAAATATCACCCAACATCTCCAGGAATCTTTACATTTTACAATAGATTGTGCTCTTATTAGTTGCCTTGGCTTGGCTACCCATGTTTACTCGGAAATCTACTAGGACCAACTTTAATGAAATTATGTCTTACCATTAGCTTCAGGTACATTTTTCAGAGCAATTGCAACCGCTTTTATGACAATGTCATTGACTGAAACTTTAATATCATGCTTCTCTGCAAATTAAGAAAACATAGAAAGGCAGTAAGGCAAGCTACCGACAAAAAATCAAACTGATGATACAGGGAATTATTCGATACCTTTAAGCTCCTTCCTAAAAGAAAGAAGAGGATCCAGTACAACATCTGATGAACACAAGATAACCGTTAAGTTCGAAGATTAAATGATACTAAAACTTGTTGATAAACATTCTACGTTCCTACCCGAAGATAAATACAAATGTGGTGTAGTCTGTTTAGATTCCAATAACCTCCTTGCAATAACCTGCAGAATGAACACAAATGCAGCAAAAATAAGGAACCAAAGTTTGCTATTTAATCAACTTTCTATCATTAACTCATTAAACCATATAAAACAACATATTTAGTGATAGAGACCAATCAGAACAATATTTGAATATATAGTAAATAAAAATGTGTGAAAGAAGAAATACAAGAAAACCAAACAAATAGATCAACTGGAATATGTCTTAATAACAACATTTGACAATATAAAAGGTTGTCAACACTCAACAGAACTTATAGCAGCAAGATACAAATTTTCTTCAAACTGCTTAGATTTCACAACAAAGAATCAATAATAGGACTTTCCTTGAGCTTAGATATTTTATTATCTGAACAAAAATTCTAACTACAAATATTTATAGAAAACCATCAGACACTTACATACATGAACTTGAAGGAAGATTAGCAATGTCAAATACTTCTTTTGCAATAATAGTTTGAGAATACTGCTAATTACATGGCCATTCCATATGCATTTGACTCAAACAAAATATGGAAGGCATGCCTGAAAATGGAACACAGCAAAAAACAGCACGCTCCCTCTCTCTTAAATATCTTGATTTGTTCACATAGACATTTCAAAACATAGTGAGGTTCATATTCTATAGATTCCTCATTTCATTTCAAAGTAGAGCAGAAAAAATAAATAAATAAAATAAGAAAACTCTCTCAGTCAAATCTCTGCAAACCAAGTCCATTGACTGTTGCTCCCCTTAACTTCGATCAAATGTATTCATGTAAAACTCCCAATTTTTTGGCAAAGTAACTAGCACCATTTTATTTCCAACACTACCATCTGCCTTTAACATCAGTTATTAGCACATACATATTAACTTTCTTCTCTTGAATTTGTTATGCATATTTTTTCCCAATTTCCTACATCAAGCTACACTTAAGTTTTGATATTTATCTTTAAATATTGACCTAGTTAGAAAGTCCAATGCCAAAGTCTCTTTCCTTTTAGTTCCCTTCTGTAGGTTAATATGTAAATAATAAGAGTTGTAAGTCAATTCTAACTAAGTAGTTTAGAAGAGTTGTAAGTCTATCCTAACTAAGTAGTTTAGTTAGAGTCTAACTCTATCCATATAAGGGATAAGAGTCTTAGCCGAGAGAATTCTACTCAATGTAAAACTCCTTGTAAAAGTCTATAAGTAGACTTTATTTTTCTGTAAATCAAAATAACAAGAGTAGAAAACTTCTCTAACCCTATTTTCTACATGGTATCAGATTAGGAAGATCCTACCTATCCAACAACCTTTTTTTTTTTCCTTCCAATCTCTCTGTCGATCAAAACCTTACATTTTCAATGGCTCATTCGCACCCCTCGCTTCAAAAATCGCTTCTCAAAATCATCCTCGTCCCTCCGAGTTCCAAATTTTCGATTCATCTCTTTCTCCAATTACATCCTACAAACTAAATGGAAACAACTATCTCCCTTGGTCTCGATCGGTAAAAGGTGTATATTACGGGAAGAAGGAAAGCTTCCTATCTCTCGATTCAATGCCTATTCCGGAAGAATCTGATCCAGCCTATTCTAACTGGTTGAGTGAGAACAACATGATTATGTCATGGCTAATTAATTCCATGGTTCCCCGAAGTTGGGGAAAATTTCATGCTCTACCAGATCGCAGCAGAGATATGGAGTGCAGCCCGAGGATACATACTCCAAAGGTGGATAATACACCGTAATTATTTGGGGTTGAAAACCAAATTAAGGACCTCGGACAAGGAGATTTGTCCAGAGTACACGATATTTTGGAGTTCTCACTAAGTGTTGGCAACAAATCGATTTATATGAGGCCAATGAGTGGAAGTGTTCGATGATGTTAACTTCTATAGTAGAATCAAAAATCGAGAGGAGAATCTTTCAATTTCTTTCTCGACTTAATGGTGAGTTTGATGGGGCAAGGAGCAGAATTTTGGCTACTAAATCTCTACCATTGGTTCGGGAGGCCTTTTACGAGATTAGGAGAGAAGAAAGCGGACTCTCCTTGATGGTACCAAATGCTCAACAAACAGATGCTTCGGCACTAATTACAAACTCTAATCACGGGAATAAACAAAGGAGGGGGAGACCATGGTGTGAACACTTGTAAAAAGGCTGGACATTTGATGGAGCAATCTTTGGAAGCTACATGGAAAACCAAAGAGACCGAAACCCTAAATCCAGTTTTGAAGGAAGCAAATGTTGCATATACGAAACATAATTCCAAAGACTTGAAGACACACAAGCAGATTGCGTAACTTCAACAAATACTCACCCAACTATCGTCTAAAACTCATACTACTACGCCTTAACAACATCCGAAGGTAGAATTTCTTGCTTAGCAACAATTAATTCCTTACATTGGATAGTAGATTCGGTGCCTCGACCATATGACAGAAATATGAGTCCATTCGAAAAGTATAGCCATCACGATTCTCCCTCCTCGATCAAGATAGCGGATGGTTCCCTCTCAACAGATTAAAGGGAGTGGCTCTATTGAATTAAGCAAACATATAGTATTATCTCGATGTACTTTATGTTCCTAAATTAGCTTGTAATTTATTATCGGTGAGCAAGTTGATTAAGGATATTCACCGTAATGCTAATTTTGGGGTTGATGGATGTATTTTTTCAGCACGTGGGGCTCGAGATGGTGATTGGCGGTGCTAGGCTATCTAATGGCTTATATATCCTTGATGGAATATCCTACCGAACTCCTTCATTCCCGTTGCCTTCAAACATCGGTTTCATCCACAAGCTTAGGTTCGGATAATATTATGCTCGCATCTTAGATTAGGACATCCCAGTTTTTTATTACCTTGCAAAGTTGTTTCCAAATCTCTTTATCAATAAAAATCCCTCTTCTTTTACTTGTGAAGTATGTCGATGGCAAAACATACCAAAAAACCATATGTTTCTTCTCCTTTTAAACCTACTTCACCATTTGCTATTATACACAAAGTGATATTTGGGGCCCTTCTAAAGTTCAAACATTTAAGGGTCTAGGTGGTTTGTGTCTTTCATTGATGATTTCTCTAGGACCACTTGGACATATTTAATGAGAGAAAAGTCTGAGGTTGAAGTAATTTTTAAAACTTTTTATCAAATGATAAAAACACAGTTCGATAGAAATATCAAAATGGTTAGGAGTGATAATGGGAGTGAATATCTTAGCAAGTCTATTAGGTGTTTCTTTCGAGAAAAGGGAATTGTTCATCTCACCTCATGTGTCAATACCCCTCAACAAAATGGAGTGGCTGAGAGGAAGAATAGACATCTAATGGAAGTAACTAGGTCCCTTTTGTTTTCAGCTAATGCACCTAAATATCTTTGGGGGAAGCTCTTCATCGCAACCTACCTCATCAATAGGATGCCTAGCAAGACTCTAGGATTCAAAATACCCACCAAAGTTCTGTTTCAACATTTTCCACACTTTAAACCATTGTCCTCAGCTCTTCCTCTTCGAGTCTTTGGATGCACATCTTTTATTCATGTGCACAACAACAATCGTAGTAAACTGGATCCTAAATCATTAAAGTGTGTATTTATAGGTTACTCCTCGAGTCAGAAGGGTTACAAATGTTATTGCCCACTAATAGGAAAACCTATATCTCCTTTGATGTTACCTTTTTTGAAAATCAACCTTACTTTGCGGGGCGACATTGAGGGGAGAGACCTAAAGAATCTCACCCATACAGTCCTTTATTCCTATGCCTATCCTTCCCGAGCCACACCTTGGATATCATTGAAACTGTTGTCCCCAATCTCAGAGACACAACTTCTCCACACCCAATACACCTTCTCCACAGCCTAAACCCTCCAGTCCCTATACAACACCTCCTCCTACACTCGAACTATATCACACTCTCTGTGACTCCACAACCACCAGAGAAACAACTCAATGTCTATACAAGGAGGAAAAGAAATCAAATCAAGATGTTGGTCACCTAGCACTTGCCAGAACCGTTTTGAGTTACGATGCTATTGAGACAGGAGGTAATATTATTTCACAAGATTCTACTCAAACTTAGATGACTTTCCTATTGCTATTAGAAAAGGGATAAGGAAATGTGTTGCTCATCCTATCAATAAATTTGTTGCCTATGGGAAGTTATTATCTGGTTTCAAAGCCTTTACAAACCAAAGCATTGATAGTGTGAAGATCCCCAAGACAAGAGAGAAGAGGCGTTCAAAGTCCCGAATGGAGGAAGGTCATTGAAGAAGAGGTCAAAGCACTCTGAGAAGAATAATACTTGGTGTTTGACCGAGTTACGAGAAAGGGAAAAAGGCTGTTGGGTGCAAATGGGTATTCACAAAAAATATCACTCGGATGGGAGCATTGAGAGGTCAAAAGCAAGGCTAGTGGCTAAAGGGTTTACTCAATCCTATGGAGTAGATTATCAAGAAACCTTTGCCCCATAGCTAAGTTGAATACCATCAGTGTTATTATTATCGATAGTCTGTTAACAAGGACTGGAAGTTACACCAATTGGACATCAAAAATGCTTTCCTCAATGGAAGCTTGGAGGAAGAAGTATACATGGAGGTTCCACCAGTTTGGAGGAAAAGACCACGAAGAGAGGGACAGTGTGCAAACTCAATAAATCTTTGTACGGATTAAAACAATCCCTAGAGCATGGTTTGACAGATTTGCTAAGGCTATGGTTCAAAATGGGTACAAGCAGAGTCAGGCAGACCATACATTGTTTCGAAAGGTTGCTCCAGATGGTAAGAAGACCCTTCTAATTGTCTATGTTGATGATATGATCATTACAGGGATAATCTTGAAGAAATAAAAGTGCTAAAAACTGTTCTAGCTAAGGAGTTCGAGACTAAGGATTTGGGAAGCCTTAGGTACTTCTTAGGAATGGAAGTAGCAAGATCGAAAGAGGGGATTGTTATAAACCAAAGAAAGTACATCCTAGATCTACTTATAGAAACTGGGATGCTTGGAAGTAGACCAACCAAAACTCCAATGGAACCAGTTTTAAAGTTCAAGAAAGGTGAAATGGGAATCCAAAGTGAATAAAGAACCCTATCGAGACTAGTTGGGAAACTAATCTATCTCTCACTTACCAGGCCGATATTGCATACTCGGTGGGCATAGTTAGTCAACATATGAGTGACCCTCGAGAAGAGCACATGGATGCAAATCAATAGAATTCTCGAGATACTTGAAATTTACACTGGATCTGGACTACTTTTCAAGAAACATCGAGATAGGACAATAAAGGTCTACAGTTCAATTCAAGGCGGGAGAATTGACAGATAGAAGATCCATTAGTGGCTATTGCACATATTTATGGGAAATTTGGTCACCGGAGAAGCAAGAAGCAAGTCGTGGTTTCTAGAAGTAGTGCAAAAGCGAAATCTGAGCCTTGGCTCTAGGGATATGTGAAGGAATATGGATCAAGAAACTTCTTATGGAGATAGAATTGGATGGAAAGGCGAATTTGAAGTTTATAGTGACAACCCGGTCAAGAAATGAGCATTGCTAGAAATCCAAAGACAACACGACAGACCAAACACATTGAGATTGATAGACACTTCATCTATGAGAAGGTCAACAACAGGGTTGTAAAACTTCACTATATTCCTACTAAAGACCAGCTAGCCGATATTTTCACCAAAGCACTTCCAAGAGTGAGCTTTGAAGAAATGTCATCCAAACTGGGTGTACATAACATATACACACCAGTTTGAGGGGGAGTGTAGGTTAATATGTAAATAATAAGAGTTGTAAGTCAATTCTAACTAAGTAGTTTAGAAGAGTTGTAAGTCTATCCTAACTAAGTAGTTTAGTTAGAGTCTAACTCTATCCATATAAGGGATAAGAGTCTTAGCCGAGAGAATTCTACTCAATGTAAAACTCCTTGTAAAAGTCTATAAGTAGACTTTATTTTTCTGTAAATCAAAATAACAAGAGTAGAAAACTTCTCTAACCCTATTTTCTACACCTTCTAACTGGTCAATGAAGCATACCTTGCGAATTTGAGTATTGGGCAAGTCTTCAAAAGAAACTGACTGCTGTGGACGAGTCTCTGACTCGGGCCTCCCTGAAGGAGATTGCTGAGTGCTGGTTTGAGGTGATGGTTTTTTTTTCAGATGGTGAAATTTTGGAAGATCCTTTTCCAGACTTAATTGCAGCCAAAACATCCCCTTTAAGCAAAGTACCACGAGGACCTGATGCCTTCAGTGATGATGCATCTAATCCATATTCTGAAATAAGCAACTTGGCTGATGGACTGATCTTTGTAAAACCAGACTTCTGCTCTTTAACTTCACTTTTGGATTCTTGATGTGTTGGTTCTTGCTTTTTGACAGCTGAACCACCAGCAACAGAAGTCTTCACGGCTTCAATGTCACCTGGATCTTCAACCTTGCAAAGTAACAAGCATTATTCCCCACATGCTTGATGTCCTTACCAGTACTTGACATCGGAAAATTCCATGACTCGACATAAAGAGGTCAATTTACAACAATACGAAATACTCAACTTAAAAGCACATAATGACAACTTACTGTTATTGCAATAGGTTGTCCCACAGCCACATCCTTTGAACCTTCAGGAGCCAGTATCTTTGCAAGGTAGCTGCACCAAACAATTTATCATTAACATAAATTACTCACAGAAATGAAAACCGTGTCAATCTCACATCTAGGTAAGTGTTTCCTTTTCTATTAGCCCATAGAAAGAACCCTTGCTTCTTGATTGAACTGTGCGCAACCTGCTTTTGTGGTCAATTTCATAGTATTTGACTTATCTAACCACATAAAAACAGTCCAACTTTTCCCCAAAATGGAGTTTTCTCAATTTGGCATCTTATGAGTATTTTTACAGTCTGTCTTATTAGATATGACATCTACATATGTGCTCTATGGAAAACTCATGCTTATGCCTCACAACGATGTTTATGCCCCATGATTTTGGGGGTATAGAAATAACTGCCTTGGTTTAGCTAACAGCCAAGTGTAATAAGCATATGCATTCCCTTGAAAACAAGTATAAAAATATTAATAGTTAATACCCAAAGGTGCTTATCCCCTTAATTCATATTGAATAATCCATAAGCAACATTTTGGATGACTTAAGCTTCATACTTCACTGTTTCTCATCCTTTTGGATGGAGAAAATAACAAATGATCAGCTGTAGAAATTAAGCTAGTGTGACATCTACACTATCTATGGGTGTCACTTCTGTGCTTTCCCATCAGACTTGGTACCAGCAATAAATTCCAAAGCAAAGAAAGAAGATTACCCCTCTTCAAGGCTCTCAATTCAAGGGTTGCTTTGTCAGTCTCAATCTCACATATGATGTCCCCCACTTCTATCTGCTCACAGAGTTAGGCATATCGAGGTGAACAAGGTCATGATTCACTCAAATAGAAAGAGAGAGCATTTTAAAGTAATCTAATAGTGTGTGCTTATAAAACCAACCTTATCCCCTTCTTTTTTCGGCCACTTGAAAATGTTACCCTGATTCTGTATATGAAAATATGAAAGGGCAAACATAAGTTTTGCAGTAAAAAATGTCAGAAGAGTAGGTTCATGTTTTAAACTAAATTATCTTACCATTGTGGGAGAGAGTGCTGGCATTCCAATAACAATATGTGGAGGAAGATCTGATGCATTGACATTAGTAGCACTTGATTTGTGTTCCTCTTTGGAGCTTTCGATATCCTTAGTTGCTGTTTTCTCCTTAACATCTGATCCACCCCCAAGTGTAGAAGGGATCTTCTCGATATTTTGTTCATCCTCAACCTCTTCAACCCATTCAAATGAGTTTTAACAAACTGATTATTGAGTAGTTGGTACTCAACAAAAATTATTATTAAAACTTATAAGAAATGAAAAAATAGATATCAAAAGCTATTCACTGTAGAATAAGATAAAAAATTTATTGGTAATCAAAAGGTACTTTTCCAGTGAAGTTGTTGACACTTTTTACGAATCTTATGAACATGAGTCTTATTTATATTGTTGTTAATCCTTAACCATTATCGAAACCTAAGGAGCATAAAAAGGAGTGAATAACTTGCAGAAATTGGTGCACAGAGCAGATGTTCCTTAGATCAGAAAGGAGCGTGGAAAAGCATGATACTGGAAGATAAAAAAATCCCCAAACTCCAAGCAAGACTATTTTCTTCTAGAAATATTCAAATTGAATTAGATTAATAAATTTATTTATAGTATGCCCCTAAAGGATGGACAAAAGAATAAATACCATTACTGCAATGGGTTGCCCCACAGGCACATCTTTTGAACCTTCAGGTACTAGTATCTTGGCCAGAAACCTGCAGATAAGCACTCCAACCATAAACAAAGGAAAAAGAAATCTAGAATAGTTATGAAATTCAATAATTCAGATATGCCCTTTGGTTAATATATACAAGATGAAACGCCACAAGAAAATTGTATAAAGGGTTCACATGAAGCAATAGAAAGTAGTAAAGTGAAACTGAAAATCCCATAGGCAGAGCAAAATTTAGTGGCATTACCATTAAGGAATAAATTAGGCCATAAATCAGACACTGTAGAAGTTGAACAAAATTAAAGCAGTGAGAAGAAAGAATATATTCACCCTTCTTCAAGACATTCAAACTCACGTGTGGCTTTATCTGTCTCTATTTCACACAGTATGTCACCTGGCTCAATCTGTTAGATAAGTATCAATGATGAAAATGTCACAATGAAAGAATTAAATCAATTAATTCTCTGCACCTTATCACAAGATCTTTTCTGTTTCTTTTTTAACAATCATCTTTAATTTCTAGTTCAGATGTAAAGACCAGAGTCTGTACAACCTACACCTTCCAGTAAGTACTATATAACTGACCTTATCTCCTTCTTTCTTCTTCCATTTTGCAATGTTACCTTGGCTCTGCACAGAAGCAACAAGTATCACAACCTTGAACATTGGAATACAGGAGACAAAGCCAGGCTAAGGCCCAACTATATATTACCATTGTTGGAGACAAAGCAGGCATCCCCAGCACCGTATGCTCAGGAAGGTCTGTAATAACATAACTTTAATGATAAGCAAGGATACAAATCTTTGGCAGATATCACAATAGAAGGACACATGCATAAACTACTTACCAAAAAATAGAGAGGAAGTATTTACCATTTTAATAAGTATACATGAATCTAGAACCTACTATAATCTCTCTCCATACTTTTAAAGCTAGGCTAAGGCCCAGCAGCCCACCAATGAGTTATGAGATCAGAAAATCTATTTGACTTACGTTACCAAAAGTGATACATTCCAAATTGAAATATTGATAAAGTTTACATGTAAGCTGAAGAATATAAGTAAAAGATTTTCAAACAGATCTTGCACAAAGACAATGTACTGATTCAGCAGTAGTCTAATCAGCATTTGTCCTTTGACAGCAGAGAGGCAAACACAACATTCGACCAATAACCTAAAAGTAGGAACAGCTAATTCTTTAGCCCCATAGTACATACATCACTCAGGCTAGGAAGTTAAGTACTGTTTGGCCAAGCAGATTTATAACTACTGAGAAATCTAAAATAATGAACCATAGTATCATACATAACCTTTTTATATACCACATGATATAGTTCAATTGGCTTTTAGAATTTCCACCACTCATCATGCACAATTGTTTCTGATTAATAAAATATAGATGCTTCTTACTTCAACATATACAAAAAATTTATGAAAGTTTACCAGTAAATAGCTCTATGCCTAGATATATTCATGACTAACAGTAAGACATAAAACCAGTAAGTACTATTAGATGAAACCCAGCATTTGCTAAGTGCTAGGTTATGGCTCTACTACAAGAAATTCATGCAACAGCAAAAAAACCAAAAAGTACAATAATCGAATCAATAAGTAAATTTTTGTAATAGATAGCTAGAAAGATTAAACAGTCAAACTATTCTAGTTGGCAATTATTTTATGACGCAGATACCAACCATAAAAACATATCTACTTTGCAGTTACTTGAAATGAGCAAAACCACTCTGAGGCACTTTTTCAAGACTTTGAAAACAAATGTTTTGGAGTAAAGATATCATATACCTGCAGAAGAGAAATACCGAACTCCAATCTGCAAAACATATTACATCAGAACACAGTCGTATCGTGGAACAATACTATTAATAATTAAACACCAACCCTGAGCTTTGATGAATTACTGCAAACTCCAACTATGCTGGACAAAACATTGGGCCTGCTTTGAGGGGAAGAAGAGGGTAAGATTCAGAAAGTCTGCAACCCAGCAACATATATTCCAAATAAAGACCTAATAAATCAAATTGAGTCAACTTCAACACGTTTTCGTTATTTACACAAGATTGTACTGGTTTTTGGTTGAAAAATCAAGAAGGGAAAACAAAATCGACCAACTCAAACCTCGTTAAAAGTTATTCCTTGAAGATACAAATAAAATTGGTATAGGTCTTAAAGTAGGTACATTAATGATGACGAAAGTAAAACCATTGCATAAATGAGTAATAAATCATGTAAAGCAATAGTAACAAAATTTATTCCTGATATACTTAATAGGAGGTCAATAGATGCAAACCTTAAACAAGATCCATTCCAGTCCTTGAAAGGCCTTTCCACATTTGAAGCGCTGTAGCAGCAAATCAACAAGGACATAAGCAAAAGAACTGAAACTCATGTGAAGGTGTTACACTTAAACACAAATTAAAGGGCGTATCATCTGATATAAGTGAAAAAGAGAAGCAATATTTGAGAATCAGATTCCTACCTCAGAAGAGTGAACTTAAAAGTAGGAGTGAACAAAACTCTACTCGAAAAAATCGAATTTTTTGACTCGAATCAATGCGGAAAAACTCGACCCAACTTGACTCGAATCATAATTTCATAAACTCAAAGTTTATGTTATAAAATAGGAATCGTCAACTCGACTAACTCAATTTTTTTTACTCGACTTGATCGTATACTCACCCCTACTTAAAATGCCAAACTGTTATTTTTCACTAGGAACAAAAGGATATAGTTTATTTTGGATATATAAATCAAAGCATTAACTAGATAGAAAGTACATAATGCATAATGTAACATAATAAATAATATCAATAACCATATATAATATGTGTATATATATATAATGACAGTGAGAAGAAAGATTATCCAGTAACATTTTTCTCCATAGTTGTGAATATCCATTGCAAAGTTCAAATTACGTTATTTCAAGCACCACTGCAATAAAATTCTCCATCTAATTTTTCAAAACAAAAATTCTCACAAACCCAACTCTGAATATCACTATCTCCAATTAACAAAAGAAGAATATTAAAATTCAATTCTCCATGAGATTCCAAAACTAAAAGTTATTACTTTTTTTCCAAAAAAGATTCCAGTCAGAAGCATAATATGATTATCATAGCGAGGATCCAATACCGTTCACAAAACACAGAAACAGACGGAAAGAAATAGGAAAAAATACCGAGAAAGTGGTCTGGGCGAGGCGTAGGAAGATTGAAAACGAGCCCTGAAGAGAGAAGGGACGGCTTTTGAGAAAACCGGGT
Organism: Hibiscus mutabilis; assembly: GCA_019671005.1. NCBI lineage: Eukaryota > Viridiplantae > Streptophyta > Magnoliopsida > Malvales > Malvaceae > Hibiscus > Hibiscus mutabilis. Next base: position 16,752,295 of record CM033711.1, read on the forward strand.
TCCTAAGCCGTGAAACTACCATTAAAATTGCTGTGAGGAAAAAACTGTGAGAATTAACAGCTTCAATTCTATCGAAGTTACAATTTCATGAAGGAGGAAGAGAGATTTAACTGGGTTTCTAGTGTTTTATTGAGTTTATGCTTTGACTGATAGATCAAAAGGAAGGTAACATGAAAAAGTTGGTTGGTTTGTTCTTTAGATCGAAAATGGCCGCACAAGGGCGCATACATGTTATAACTATACAATTTATTACTATTATTATTAGGGGTAAACTACATTATATACCACTAAACTTTAGTTGTTGATATATTGTTTATATCATTGAACTTGTTAATTTAATCAATTATAGTACTGAATTTTTATTTTGGCTTCAATTATATTACTGGATCATTATCTCAATAATGATGTGATAATGTGGATGCTGAATTAAAATGACGATGTATTTGGTGTGATTATTTTGATACTCAAAACCACGTCATTTTAGGCACTAAACTTTAAGAGTATATCAATTTTGCCAATAAACTTTAATATTATTTTATTTTTATCACTGAACATTTCGGCCAATCGTCGCTCGTCACTAGTCATCATTCGTGATAAGGTCGGTATCAAAATGTTCGCATTTCCCTCATCTTTTTCTTCTCCTTAGATTGATTTTTCACGAAACTTACTTAAAATCAACGAAAATCTATCAAAAGGTCTTACATAATAATACTTCGATCTCCTTTGATAGTTATCCCATGAAACTAATTTTGAGGTATGTTGTTCGTTAAAATAAACACGACAAAACCCTCAAATCAGAGAAAGCCCACAAACCCTCACAAATGGTAATTTTTTGTTTAATTTCATCGATTTTAAGTGGCTTTCATAGAAAACTAATCCAACAAGAAGAAAGATGAGTGAAATATAAACATTGTGATAATGTTCTTGTTGTGAATGATGACTGGTGATGAGAAACGATTGATCGACAGTGGCGACCGAAATACTTAGTGGTTAAAATAAAATGATTTTAAATTTTACCAAAAAATTAATACACTCTTAAAATTCAGTGCCAAAAATGACATCATTTTTTGCATCAATAATCACACTAAAACTACATCGGTTTGTCTATATCATCATGTTGTTAGAGTTCGTAGTCCTATTCTTAATGGATTAAAAAACATTATGTTGAATTATGTCATCGGTCCATGTATTATGCATTAATTGTTTATTTAGTCTCTAAACTCTATTTTGATTAAATTTAGTCTCTATACTTATAAAATTTTGAAATTTCAATTCTCAACTCATATAATATATGAACAATTTGACTAAACTATAAAGACTTAAAAAGATCAAATTGGAAAATAATAACTCTTTTTAAGAAAGTGAACATCAGTTGAATTTACAACTTACGTATAATACAAGGACTAATATGATAATTTGACTTAACAAATATCACGACTATTACTGAGTCAAGATCAAATTTTTAAAAATTGAAAGTTCAAAGGTTAAAATTGATAAAATTAGAGTTTATGAATTAAATCTATAACCATTTTATTGTGCAAAGACTAATATGAAATTTTGACTTTTTAGAGAGAACCCTTATGTTTTTAAATTAAAAACTTTGGTTTAATAAAGAAAATTTATTTATTTCGGCGTAGTATTTTCAAGTTCAACGGCGTTTATTAATTTTTTTTACAAATTTTAATCTTACCTAAAAGGAGGAGAATGGAAACTCTAACAAAAGGAAGGAGATGTTTTAGTAGGTTTAGAACCCATAACTTAAGGAAATGTGAGGGAACAAATATGGCAGTTTGGCCAACCAATCAAATGTGCTTGCTCGATCTTTATCAAAATTTGAATCTTGACATTATGAATGGATAAAAATGATTTTGGAGGATTGCCTCAGAGTGAAACTTTACAATATTCAATCTAAATTAATTAGTCAATAAATCGAATATCAGTGGTTATAGTAAAAAAAATGATATCGTCATTATCAATTAACAACTGCATTCGACAAAGTTAACGATATACATTAAACAAAAAATATTTTTGTTCAATTTCATTATTGGAGAACTCAATTGCAAAAGATTCGAAGAAGCTTAATCAATTTGAAGTGCAAAAGAATCGAGTTTAGATCCATAAACATCTCTAGAAACACGTACCATTATAGCAGATATAATGAAACTTTAGGTATTAAAATCAACTAGGAAGATAATGTTTGAAGATTTGCTATTCTTGAAGAGCTATTTGTGCCATGTATCTATATAGTGCATGCTATACTCTCATGTTATATATAAGAATAAGTATTCGATCGAATCAAGTTAAAAAAGTTTGAGTTGGTCGAATTATTACGGGACTTACAACTCAAATTTTATTTGAAAACTTTTTGAGTTGAGTCAAATTGAATCGAGTTGTTCGAGTTTCTATTCAAATTTGAATACAAACATTTAAAATATAACACCCTCGACCCGGATGTCACAATTGGGCCTCAAGTCTAACCTAAAAACCATAAAATTTTTGCAAGTGAGTTTAGCCCAAACAAGGTATTTCCAAACATTTAGAATCCAATAGTTGAAAACGTAGATAAACAGTTTAAATCGTTGCAAATGAACTCCACTTTAATTTTAAACATTCAACTTGATTAATACAATTTCAAAAGTAAAAATTACAGACTCGATCACGTAAGGTCCTATGGATACATAGCCTATTAAACCAAAATACTGTACTCTGGAAATCACCACGTGCTGGAATCCTGAAATGATAGTGTAACACCCAAAGTGATACAAGTGACCCGATACAATCTGAGGTGTCACATTTGGGTCACCAGAACGACCCACATTAAATTTTTAGATAAAAACACATTGTGAAACCGTTTAAAATCATAAAACAAGTTCTGAATTTAAAATGCAAGTTTAGAAATTATTTATTTAACAAGACAATGTTCATAATACACGTTGTAAGACGATGTACAAACTCGAATATAAAACAAGACGTGACATACGTGCTCCCTAATTACACGGATATCACTCCACAAGCAGTGTCAAAGGAACTCTCATAATAATGTCGATAACTACACCATGAGCTTGGAAAAAGCTCAGTAATACAGAACTATCAAAAGATGTTAAAAGCACAAGCAAGTAAGTGGTAAAGCGTAATACTATCGTGGTGTTTTGGGAGACATGTTCCAATTAGAATATGATATTTCAATAAAGCGTAACAGAGTTGTTCGTTATTCGATCACCTGAGTATCATACGAGAAGCCTATAGTCGGGAGAATCAGAAGAGTAATGGATTAAGGGGGTTGAATTAGGGAGTTTAGCGTGTTCTAACAAGTGCAGATTAAATCAAAAGCATAGGAACCTGATACATAAGGAATTACCCTAGCAGGAGCATAAAAACCTGGTACATAAGGAATTACCCTAGCCGGAGCATAAGAACCTGGTACATAAGGAATTACCAGCCGAATCGGGGCTAAACCTACAGAGACCCCATTTCCTATTTGTTAGGATATTTGTTTTGATATAATAATTAAAAAATAGTTTTGGACTAAATTGAAAAGATTTGAAAAGTATTTTTAAGTCCAAACAACTTGAAAATATGTTTGATGGGTTTTTATAAGGCTTTGGAAGGATTCAAAATGTTTTAAAGCAGCTAAACTCATGTTTTCAGCAAGACCGTATCGATACAGTATACTTTGTATCAATACACCTTAGGGTTTCAGTTACAATAACCTTTCTTCTGCCAAAACCTGTATCGATACAGGCAAGTCCGTATCGATACGGTGGTCAAGTGTTTCGATATGCCTCTTGGTGTTTCAATATGTCTACGTGTCAAACCCCCCAACGGCTATTTCCAAACAAGGTCGTATCAATACACCTTCAAGTGTATCGATACACCTTCATGTTTCCAGGCTCAACGGCTTTTTCCCAAAAAAGACCGTATCGATACGGGTACCCCGCGTATCGATACACCATGCACTATGTTGGGAAAAACTACATGGAAATCAGCCCTCAATGGCTCCGATTCAATCCTAGTAGTCACCAACGGCTAGGAACTCATTTTGGGAAGTTAAAAGGACCCTTCAAGCACCAGAAAACAACTAATGATCCTCAAGTCAATAATCATATGATCAAGAAATGTCTTAGTGCTCAATTTGTCAAATTTCTTGTATGGACAACACTTGTGAGCTTAATTGTAAATGTATGCTCAAGTGTATTAGGATTTGGGTGAGTGCTTAAGAGTGCAAACTTTATACCTTGTGAGGATTTTATAAGTTTGCTTTTATTTCTCTTGTAAAAGAGGGTTTACTCAAGCTTTGGGATAGAAAGCTTTGAGTGTGTAAGGGTTGCCTCATTAGCCTAGAAAAGGGGAAGAAATTCAAGACTGAATTTGTTGAAATCCTTAGCGTGGAAGCTAAGGTAGTAGATGTAGAGTTTGGTTAGAAGCTCGAACCACTCTAAATTCTTTGTGTCTTTTTTCTATCTTTTTGCTTCCACCACCATCACCCAAATTACATATTCTCTACCACCTGGCAAGCAATTCAATTGAAGATATCGAGCTCTACAATTGGTATCAGAGCAAGGATCAATCGAGTGGATTAACATCCTATTGAGGCGATCCCGGCAAGCTCGATCAACCATTCTATCAACCAAATTTTGTGGCGCAGTCCATCGACGAGCCATCATTCTTCAACGGTGAACATTATGCCTATTGGAAGAATAGGATGATGTACTTCATCAAGGCAAATGATTATCGTCTTTGGGATTTTGTTGAAGATGGACCATTCATGCCTCAAAGAAAGAAGGCATATTGGAATGCTAACGACAAGAAAATGATAGAGCTAAACTCGAAGGTGTTACTAATGCTATTTTGTGCATTGGGACCGGAAGAGTATGCCAAAGTCTCTTCTTGTGAGAGTGCCAAGAATGAGGTACGGGACAAGCTTGAAGTCGCATACAGGGGAACAAACGAAGTAAAGGAGACCAAGATTGGTCTTCTTAACCTTGAGTATGAAAACTTCAAGATAGAACCAGTTGAAGACATCACGAAGATGTTCGATAGATTCTCCACCATCATAAATGGACTCAAAGGCTATAGAGAAATCATTCTGAAAGACAAGCTTGTCTGAAAGCTTCTCTACTCTCTTCCTGAGTCATGGGACTCAAAGAAGACCGCCATCATCGAAGCCAAGAATCTCAAAACCATAAAGCTAGATGAACTCATGGGGTCTCTTCTCACTCATGAAATCATGAAGAAGGGAAAATAAGAGGAGAATAATAAGGAAGAGATAAATAAGATAGGGAAGAAAAGACATGGAGCTAGGCATTAACGTGAATGTCATTGCTCTCGAATCCTCTACATGCCAACATGCAGAATCAAGTGAGAAGGAAAGTAAAGATGAAAAGATGGTTCATCTCTTCAAGAAATTTACCCAGTTCATGAAGAGTGAAATGGAAAAATCTAAGCATGAATCGAATAAGAAGAATCCCCAAAAGAGTCATGAATGCAAGGATATGAGGCATACCAAATACGATTGTCCTTGCTTCAATAATAAGGGATCATCTTCAAAGAAAGCATATGTGGCAACATGGAGTGACGATGAAGACTCCACCAACAATGAGGTAGCCCACTTATGCTTAATGACCCTCAATGAGGGAAAGATAATTTATAACTCATCTAATTCAATTTCATATTCATTTGATGTGTTACAAGAAGCCTATGACGAAATGGTTTTTGAGTTCAAGGCTTCATTTTTGAAAAACAAAAAGTTGATTTCAAAATTAAAAACCGAAAATGATTTACTTTTGAAAACCAATTTGGAGTTTGAAGCAAAAAAATCAAAGATTTTAAGCTTGAAGTTTTGAATTTAGAAAATTTGCTTCAAAATTTAGAAAAAAGATCATCAAAAGGAAATGGATGATCTTAAGAAAGAAAAAGATTTGATTTCCAATGAACTTCAAAAGAAAATTGATTTTGGAAAATTAAACTTTTATCAAAGACAATCTAGTGCCCCTAGATTTATTAAAGGAAAATGTTTTACAAGTATTTGGGTCTCAAAAAGACTAATTACTTCAACTAAAAATGATGAAATTGCAAAATGGATTCCTAAAGAGACTAAATTTTATGCTACTAATGCCTATAGATCCAAAGTAATTTGGATACCAAAAATTACTTGATTTAGGTGTGATGGAGAATGATCAACAAGTATGATATTGAAGGGGAGCTCCATACACACATGAAATATCACTTGAAGAAGGAAGGCTTTACATCCTACCTTTGGTTCAAGTTGTAAAAAATTTAGTTGAATTTATTTGTTTTATTTTGATTTATTTATTTTAATTCAACTAGGTAATCATAAATTGTTGGACTAACCATGTGTTTGATGCTTGAGTAAGGGGAAATCATTTTTAAACAAAACTCTTATCTTTGTCAAACTTTATTTTTAAACCTACATTGTTACATTGAACTTAAAATTACATATTTCTTTTTGATATAGCAAAAAATGGGAGAAATGGTTTGAAAAATTGATTTTTCAAATGAACAAGGAGGAACTTTTATCTCTTTTGAATCTTTAATCTCTTATTCAAAAATTATTTTATAAATGGGAGAATCACAAACAATTTTTCAAGTTGGTTTTATTATATCAAAAAATGGGAGATTGTTAGAATATTTGTTTTGATATAATAATTGAAAAATAGTTTTGGACTAAATTGAAAAGATTTCAAAAGTATTTTTAAGTCCAAACAACTTGAAAATATGTTTGATGGGTTTTTATAAGGCTTTGGAAGGATTCAAAATATTTTAAAGTAGCCAAACTCATATTTTCAGCATGACCGTATCGTTACAATATACCTCGTATCAATACACCTTAGGGTTTCAATTAAAATAACCTTCATTCTGCTAAAAACCCATATCGATACATGTTGTCCGTATTGATACAGTGGTCAAGCGTTTTGATACGCCTACGTGTCAAACCCCCAACGACTATTTCCAAAAAAAGTTGTATCAATACACCTTCAAGTGTATCGGTACACCTTCATGTTTCCAGGCTCAACGACTCTTTCCCAAAGAGACCGTATCGATACGGGTACCTCGTGTATCGATACACCCTGCACTAGATTGAGAAAAACTACATGGAAATCAGCCCCCAATGGCTCTAATTCAATCCCAATTGTCACCAACGGTTAGGAACTCATTTTGGGAAGTTAAAAGGACCCTTCAAGCACCAGGAAACAACTAATGGTCCTCAAGTCAACAATCATATGATCAAGAAATGTCTTAGTGCTCAATTTTTCAAATTTCTTGTATAGAAAACACTTGTGAGCTTAATTGTAAATGTATGCTCAAGTGTATTAGGATTTGGGTGAGTGCTTAAGAGTGCAAACTTTCTACCTTGTGAGGATTTTACAAGTTTGCTTTTATTTCTCTTGTAAAAGAGGGTTTACTCAAGCTTTGGGATATAAAGCTTTTAGTGTGTAAGGGTTGCCTCCTTAGCCTAGAAAGGGGGAAGAAATTCAAGAGTGAATTTGTTAAAATCCTTAGTGGAGAAGCTAAGGTAGTGGATGTAGAGCTTGGTTAGAAGCTCGAACCACTCTAAATTCTTGGTGTCTTTTTTTTATATCATTTTGCTTCCACCACCATCACCCAAATTACATCTTCTCTACCACTTGGCAAGCAATTCGGTTGAAGATATCGAGCTTCACACTATTCCAAGTACCCCCAATAAAACAATCAAGTAGTAATAATAGTAATCAATAGCAAATAGTGGTAGCAGTAAATATAAAGTAGCCAATTATTTTAGTGAAACAGTAACCAGAGAGCATGTCATCACATCAGGTACTAGGGCATCAATCAGACATATAAAATGATCATGCTTAAAATTAAGAAACATGTTATGTTATTGTAAAATCAAAGAATACCAGCCGTGCACATAATCAGTTCAAACAAAGCATTGAAAATGTTTATATAGCACACATAGAACACGCTAGATTGTCCAATTTAATTCTTCGAGACACTTAGTAATTACAAGAAAGAGAACACTAAACTTCTAACAAATTCGAACTGATTTCAGAGACATGATCCCCAATAAAACAAGTTCGATAACTAATAGCTCCACCCAGGTATTCAGGAATTGATCTATCAGGATCATGCAAGATTCAAATATATTAGGATTAATCTCATCATTAGGCCTACAAGGGCATTTTGGTCATTAACTTCTAGGGAAAATCTTGTAATTCAATATGATAAAGGTAAAACAATGATTTGCAACATTTAAGATTTCTAACGGTTCATTATGCCTCCATGTCCCTTCAACTAACAGATCTCGTCACTGGGTACTTATCAAGTTTCAGACAAATACAACTCACTAATATTTATTATCGTATCACCGAGTGTATTATATAAATGTACAGACCACCTTTAAAAACAACAATGAACATACCTCGAGCAGTTAAACAGGTATTCATGCGGTATTTTACCAGTATTGTAACAGTACCAGGAAATTGATTTTCAAACGTTTAAGATTATTACAATCGTTTATCCAGAAATTGAGGAAATCTAGGCATTTCTCAAACTCGAGGGTTAGAAACCTAATTTTAGAATTTCCCAACATATCGAGAATTTAACGAGATGAATTAGAGGTTCTATATAGTCAAATATGAATTCCCAAGTTATTTTCACTTTTAGGGTATATATATCTTTTTCTTGCACCTCAAAGGTATTTACTGTAAATAGTACAACTTTAAAAATAATCAACGATAATCATATTTATTCATGCATTAACCAAATATGGATAAATTTCGAAAAGCATGCAAGAGTTAGTGAGGTATTACCTCGACTCTGAGCTACATCAGTCAACCTTTGATACCCTTTCTATCGCTCTTGAACTCAAACTCGACATCCCTCAACATCTTAGACATGTAGTAAAAATGAATTTCATCAGAATCAAAAAATAAATGTAATTGTCAAATTGGATCGGAAGGTCAAACATTAAAAAGTAGCTTACTTGATTCAGATTGGCGAAACAACCCTAAAACGAACTCAATACATCGAAAAAACCAAAAATATGAGTTTTTTTAGAAAAAAGTCAACTTTCATTCAATGTCAACCAAAAAGTCAACTTAAGTCAGTCAACAGGTCGGGTGTCAAAGTCGGGTCAACAGGTCAGAAGTTATAGATTGGTTCTAGTTTGGATTAGGTTTGAACCGGTTAAGCTTGAATTAGTTCAATTTGGGTCTTAGGTCAGATTTAATTTGGATAGGCATCAATAACGGGCTCAGTCTACAGTGGCTCGGTTCAACAATACACTCAGCCCACTTCCTTTTCATCAGAACATGAGCTAGGGTTTACCTAACCCCAATGGCGGTGTAGATCATCGGTGGCACCAATTGCTTGTCGGCGTCAAGAAATTGGGACCAGAATGGTCACTTTCGGACAAAAATGGGTATTCCAGATGCTCGGTGACGGTCAGATGATCGGTGGTCAGGTTACATTCGCGACGGTGAAATGGTCACGGTAGTGGCGTCAGCACTGCCAACTGACAACTCTCGGCGGCGAATCGGCGGTAAAACAATAAAAGAGCACTTGGTTTATCATTGGACCTTTAGGCTACTCTCTACGGCGGTCGACAAGGTCTCTCGGTGAGTGGAGCACGAGGCTCAGATCAGAGCAGTGTGGCACACACGATAATGTGGGCGGTGATGATCACCGACAAGTGGTGGCGGAGATCGACGATAGAGAGAACTAAACGATATTTCTATCGTTTCACCCAAACGATGGACATGAGTGGATATCGACGGCTAGGGTTTTGATCGCACAAGAGTGGGGAGCTTGGCGATGGTGGTGGTGTAAACCACAGACCGACGGAGGTGGGTGGCCGGAGCTCGAACAGAATGGTAGGGAAGGAGATGGGTTTGACGATCTATCAAACTGATCTCCACGACGAACGAAAACTTCTCACCGCAAGTGGACGATGATGCAGGTGTCGGGGTGCGGTGACGGTTCTGACAGTAATGGCGGTGACGACCACGGTTAGGAGGTGACGGAGAACAGAGGAGGACCGGTGAGGGTAGATAAAAGGGGTTTTGGGGAAAATCTGGATATTTCATCAGATTTGAAATGGGAAACAATAATGAGGGTAATTGAGGGGTTCAGACTTTTAATTAATATTGGTTCAGACTGTCACGACAACGGTTTAAATTAACTTAGTTCAGATTAAGACCAAGAATGACCTTAGCTCGGATGGCTAGGCCTCAAGCAAATTATTCTAATGGTTATTGATTTGCAAAACCTAATTTTTCATTTATCTCATCATTTTTAGCTTTAATTAATTTTCTTACTAAAATATTTAGGGGTGTTACAGATAGTGCTCATCGATCCCACGATCAACCTATGCACAGAAACAACAATTTCGAGTGATGAGCTTACAAAGCTCAGAGGTATACATCTACTATATTATGCTTCATGCTAATCATAAGCATAAGCATGCAAGCTAGTACAAGCAATAAAGATAGATAAATAAACTTGTGGCGCTACTACTAGTCACCTAAACACATGCTCTCATTAGCAACACATCATACATGGCACACAAGACCCAACCATACTCGGGATCTCACCAGATCATCCGTGCGAAAGTACACAAGTTATACCACAAACCTGGAGTGAGGCCCGATGTCACACAGCCTCGAGAACGTGCACTCTGAGTAAGGTCGATGTCACACAGCCCCGAGAACGTACACACTCTTTCTCTAGGTGAGGCCCGGTATCACATAGCATCGAGAACGTACATCCGGCATTTCTAACCATGGTATTGCAACACTCTTTCTTTGGGTATCCGGATCCCAACAACCAACGGTGGCTCAACCACACAAGTGCCTATACTTGACACGTAACAACACACGATCTACCAAGGACCCATATGGTTTACTATTACAAAAAAGTCACCCAATATTTACCCAGTTATTACTCATTATCAAAGTGTACATTAATCATCTTTATTAATCCATATTATCTCATTAATATCCCACGTCAATTTCTATATTTTTATTAGCATTATAGATTATTTCGTTCAATGGGTACCGATACTTGAATACGAGTATCTACACGGTACCACTAGATACCAGTACTCACACGCGTATCGATGCTAATATTGTTTACTGGAAATCCTAGATTTCCACAAGTACTAATACGGGTTGACCCGTATCGATATGACCCCCAATGACGTACTAGTACGACCAAAGCTCGTACTGATACCCTAAGCATGGGTTCACACTATTTCTTTGAATTACGATTTTACAACACTTACTCGATCCCTAAAGCTTATAAAAGTCATTAGGGTTTGTTTACTAACAAATTTAAACAATTAATATTAATTACCGACTCTATGATCATTTATTTGAATATTTAACCCTTAATCATAATTCCCATCAATTTATTCGAGCAAGCACACAAAGCATCACAATTATCATCCAATCAAGAAATCATCAAGTAATCATACGAGTCTTTCAAAACGACCCTACACGGTCTCTAAAGCCTCTGCGAGTCTCATCATATTCATAGCATCATCATGCATCTCATAGATATCAAGTCGCATAATATCAATCTCAACACATACTTATTTATCGTCTACCTATTTTGCGGATACTAACACGCTAGGCAGTCACATTTATGATGCTCATAAAGCAATAGGAGTTTGATTTGTACTAACCTTAAGTCGATATTGCTAAAATCCTCATTTGAGCTTTCTGAATATTCCACTTAATCTGATATCTGATCTCAAATAATTCCCGCATATCAATTAATACCATAAGTATCACTTAAGCACCTACTTTAATAATTTCGAAAGGTCAAAAGCGTAAAAAAAGCTTACTAAGTTCAAATTTGGAAAAAGGAACTGCTCCAATGGATCCGGAACGACGAAAAACCTCAACATAGGTTCTTTGAAAAAAGTCAACAGTCAGTCAACGGTTTGTTAAAGCCCTAGCGATCTTGTGTGCCAGGCGCACGGTAAGCTGGGTGTACCCTAGAAGCGGGATATGATGCGAGCGGGTGCATAGGAGGTTGGGTGCACCAAGGGGTGTTGATTCGGTGTAGCGCTGGTGTAGGGGAAGCTGGGTGCACTCTGCCCTGCAGCCTGGCGCACACCCACACGTAGGGGCGACGTGTGGTGGCACGTGCGACACCCTCTGATGGTCGGACGACAACGGTCAACTCCAGATTCGTAGTACTTCAGCTGGTGGGCTCAGTTATGCGGTGGTAACGAACATAACTTCTTTTTCCTCCAGCGAACGACGATTTTGACAACGATGAGAGGACCACCGACTGACTAGTCTTGTCAAGCTGATGTCGCTAGTGGTGAGAGCCACGACGACTCCGGTGGCGACGAAACATCCACACTTTTTCTTTCTCTAAAATCCTTTTTTTTCTCTCTTCCCCTTATATCTTTTCTCCCCATGTTTTCTCTCTCTCCATCAATCACTAGCCACATTTTTAATCAATCTTATCCACTCATTTCTTTTCTTTCTTCTTCTGTCTTTTTTTTTTATATATTTGCTATAAGGCCTAAATCCACTATCTTAGATTTGGGCTCCCAACATAAAGGCCTAAATACCCGGGTCCGAGACTCGATTCGCTAACCCGAAGTTCGGGTCGTTACATATAATGTTATAATACTGAATGGTTTCAATTTAAATAATTTTCTATAATCATATATATATATATATATATATATATATATATATATATATATATATATATATATATATATATATATATATATATTTTCATATGTGGTATATTGTACACATATATCAGAAAGAGAGTTGAATGACTCAACTCGAACTTGAAAATCAATCCACTAATTACTAAAAATCTCGAGTTATTCGAAGTTCCATTTTAAAACTCAAATTTTATTTGGAATTTTGTCAACTCAAGTTTATGAAATTAAAATTCCAATCAAATCGAGCATAATTTTTTGCGTTGAGTCAAAAAATTCGAATATATCATCAAAATGCATGGAGTAGACTTGAGAATGTTAAAGTTTGCTTGGAAATGCCTTCTCAAACATCTTCAGCGATGTTTGTTTAGTTTGTTCTGCTCTAGATAGTGGTTAGCACCGTTGAATCAAAGCCAACTCCAAAGTCTAGTGGGATGCCGGAAAAGTCACGCCGTGGATGGATTTTCAAATTCAAACAGGTTGTCAAGAAATTAGGATATTTGAATTAAGATTGTGGGAGTTGCCTTTTGACGGACGCATGATTTTAAGTCAAGAGTATAATTTTAAGGAATGCGAACTTAAGTCATCGATAGAACATGCATAAATTATCAGGGACTGTGATTATTCCCTTCAGCACCCCTCAGTCAATCACTGTAAACGGTGACAGAGACAAAAACGAAAAAAATAACGAGTTTGATAAAAATTTGGAGTACGCTATATCAAACCATACCAGGTTAACTATCAATTTAATAGATACTTCGAAACAAATGATAAAGGTGAGACACAGTAACGTAAATGTGATCATAAATGAATGGAAGAGTAATATAATTTAGTTTCAAGCTGATTTGATAATTAATCATATTAAAAGATTTTAACTTTTAGTTTTGATTCACTATTGTTAACCGTTAGATCGATTTGGAATTAATTATATTAATCTTTTAGCAAAACATATATTTCTCACTGTTGGGATAAACCGAGCATCGTTCATTGGAATTTGACCTTAGCTATAATTGTGTCACGTCAACATTGACACAACATTTCTTGACGGGAGCTTACGACAATAATCGTAATAAAAACGAATTAAAGTTTTAGTGGTCATAATAAAAGTTCTTTATTTTAATAGCCAAAGTGAAAAATGCTTTAAAAGTTTAGTAACTATCAATACAGTTTACCCATTTTTTTCTTGCGACATGTTTCAAATATTTTCTCGTGTTTAAATTCATTCTATATTATACATGATTTATTTCAAAATTAACTTTAATTAATTTACTTAAAATTTATAGTATTTCATTTATTAAACATTAATATAATTAACATAAGTATAATTTAATAATCAATTTAAATTTTCAAAACATAGCGAGTATATTTTTCAAGAGGAATTTGTGGGGGTCACACTCCAAATTTTAAAAGTTATATATATATATATATTTTAAAATTAGAATAATGGTAAAATTATATTTGAATTTCCAACCAAATACCATTTTAGTCCCATTAATTTGTACCCTAATTTTCCACAAAACAATTATTACTGTATTTTGTTGATAGTAGGTGAAAAATAAGGGGATGGGCGGATAGTTCACCAAAAGAGGATGAGAGAGACAATCAAAGCCTAACGACGGGTGACTCTCCGCCCAATTCAGATGTGAACCGCCAATTCACCAAAAGAGGATGAGACTTGAGAGACAATCAAAGCCTAACAGATAAACGACCGGTGCTTTCCGCCCAATTCAGAAAAGATGAAACCCCATGAACCACCGCGACTGACAGTTCACCAAAAGAGGGTGAGACTTGAGAGACAATCAAATCCTAATAGACAAACGAGCAGTGACTCTTCGCCCAATTCAGAAAAGATGAAACACCGTGAACCGCCACGACATATTTAAATATTCCCCCAACCTCTCAAATCACAAATTCTAAAACAAAACCTTGTTAGTAGGATGAAGTAAACCATTCACTCCCACAGAACTCTGTTATTCTCCCATCACAAAAACAGTGAGAAATTGGATCCTAAAACTCCAGCTAATATTCAAACAATGAACAACATATCATATATCGAGATAAGGATTACCTTCCTACCAGTGCCACGATCGAAACCAACCCAAGGTGTATTCTGATGTGTTTCTTTAACCACATTTTCCCTCCTCTCGTGGCTTCCGGCTCGGTAAGTGCAATACTAATCAAGCACTTACTATAAAAACTCACCCAGTACCTTCCTCCAGTAAATTGACAGCTTCTAAAACTCCGGTAAAGGTAGACTATATATCCGAAAAATCGGGTTAGCTATCTTGGGTGGAATCCCACAGTCTCGTATATGCACCTCCTCTCGTGGCTTCCGGCTCGGTAAGTGCAATACTAATCAAGCACTTACTATAAAAACTCACCCAGTACCTTCCTCCAGTAAATTGACAGCTTCTAAAACTCCGGTAAAGGTAGACTATATATCCGAAAAATCGGGTTAGCTATCTTGGGTGGAATCCCACAGTCTCGTATATGCACCGGAACAGTATTCGAATGATGCATCCTATAAACAAGATCATTGAACAACAACAAATAAACTAAAACTAGTAATTACTTTGTTCAAAGCGGATATCTACATTAGCAATAGCAGATCCCTGCTAGTTGCTACCTATGTAGAACAGATTCATTGATCTTAAGAGAAACAAAATGAAAGTCCTAGTCAAAAGCATTCAAATCCCAACAATCTAAGTGTTAATAGTTCTCAAACTATGAAAAGCAATTATTTTTAAAGCCAGAGGGAACTGAACCAACATTGGCATTCTAACAGGAAAACACCAAATGTAGGTCTAATATCTCAAATACTTAAATCACCACCAAGCTATTATTCTCGTGTTCGATTCTATCAATGGTGAATTGATCGCTTGATAACCTCCGGCCAAATCTTGTGTCGAAACGGCTGTTCGAAAGAAAGGCGACGTAGCCGGCGATGGCCACCGAATAACCTCCTCTTACTTTATCAATATAAAAGCCTCTGACCTTCGAATTGTTTCGCGAACGCCTGTTCAGTTCAAGCCAAACAAGGGTTTGCCTGAATCTCCGTGGCTTAAGAAGAGTCGGTTCGCCGGCGACTACATCTAGGGCTCTCGGTCCCAGCAAATGGTTAAACCTAACGGCGGCTTGCTCTTTGATCAGAGAATCACCGCTCACTAAATCGACGAAGAATCTCTCCAGAATCCGATTCCTCACCAGTGATTCATTGCCACACGCTCCGCTGTCGAGGAATCCCACCTTGTCCTCTAATCGATTGACTCCCTTTCCGGTGACTGAGGTCTCGTCTTGCGTACAAATTCTAGGGATCCCGATTCCTGCATCCACCAGCAACGTTTGTTCCCTTATTCGTAAAACATCGGCCTTAACGGCCTGTCTACTGCATAAGAAAATGCTGGAATTTGATCTTGGAAAAAATCGGCTCATATGCGCGCGCATCTTTAAATTTTCTTTAAATTTATAAGGTTTAAGATATAAGTAAGAGTTCAAACTATATGCCTTTTTAGTTTTAGTTTTAAGTGACCAAATTTTTTAGTAAAAATATGTGTCTAATGTTTTATTTCATTAGTTTTAAGTGTTAGTCGTTAACGGTTATTTAAAAAAAATTTACCAAATATAACATGACATGTGACATATTTTATTTTATTTAAAAAAATAAAATTTAAAAAATTTTAAAATTTTTAAAAATTACTAAAATAGTCCTCAAATCCTCAAGGCCATACATCTTAAATCTCGATTCCAGTTTGTTAACAACGGCGTGCCTACCACTTTCGTTGTCAGACTCCCATGACCATTTAGTCCACCCTCTTGTCATCGAAAGTCGACAAACTGTGTGGCTAACGTTGAACTCGCGAAAGGATAAAAAAGAACGATGAACAACGAACGATGGTCGACCGAAAGACGAACGACGTGCGAGTCTTGCGGCAAGAGGATGAGGCTTCATTTCGTCACTAACAGCGTGATGAATAGCTACAATGGTCACCAGATTTGGAGATTTGAGGTTATTTTGTGAATTTTGGGAAATTTAAGAGTTTTTCTAAATTAAGTTAAAAGAAACAAAAATTGAAAAAAATTAAAACTAGAGCCACATGTCATGTTTTGATTAGGTAACGAATTTATTTAAACAACTGTTAACGGCCAGACACCTAAATTAACGAAATGGAACGTTATGCACTTATTTTTACTAAAAAAAACTTTAGGCACATGAAGTTAAAAAGAACAATTCGGGCACTTATTTTTATATTAGGTCAATTTATAAATATAATCATCTATTTGAAACTTTGTTACAAATATGTCATTCTGTCGTTAAGGTTAAAACGAACTCCTAATGTGGTTTGATATATAACATTTTTTGTCACTAAAACTTCTACATTCTATTAGTTTGGTTTTTAATTCAAAATAATTCAGTAAATTTAACTATTCATATTTAAAAATTTCATTAGTGAAGTGATTGTGTCTACTAGCAAGAGGCGTTAGGATCATAATGAGCTTGTTCCATTAGTTTGTTAGTTGTATAATAGTGAAGTGATTGTGTCTATTAGCAGACGAAGTTATGGTCATAATGGGCTCGTTTCATTAGTTTGTTAGATGTCACTATAGTAATGTGTCTGTCGAGCTATCTATATGTTGGTTATCGAGCTGATGGACAGAAGCAAAAAGTGCAATAAGTGGTCGGTGGGTGAGTCAGCATGATGCAATGTCAATTTTTTAATATGAAGGGTTAAATTTTATTGAATTAGGACCACATTGATATAATGTATACGTTTAGGGGACTAAAATTGACATTGTAACAAATCACATTTCAATTTTAACGTGAGTTAATTGCACCACATGTCTCCAAACTATGACACTCATTATAAATTGGTCCCTAAACTTTTAAGCATTTTAGTTTCACCCTCAAACTATGACTCTCATTCTAAATTGGTCATCAGACTTTTTAAATGTTCTAATTGCATCCCCAAATTATCAGTATATGTTAATCATATCTTGTGTTAATAAAACCGTTATAAAAATCGTTAATTGCCATGAAACACTGATGTGTATTATGTAATTATATAATATTATACAAACGATAATTTGATGATGAAATTGAAATATTCAAAAAGTTTGGGGACCAATTTAGAATGAGGGTCATAGTTTAGGGATGAAAATGGAACATTCAAAAGTTTGAGGACTAATTTAGAATGAACGTCAGAGTTTGTGGATGAAATTGAAACATTTAAAAATTTAAGGATCAATTTAGAATGAGGATCATAGTTTGGGAATATGTGGTGCGATTAACTCTTTTAACGTCAATGATTTTTTAACAAAATTAAGAATGAGACCATATTAAGAAGGGTAATATTTTAATACACAAGCTTTGTAAAAAATTATTGCACAACCTTCCTTAAAATCTAAAGTCCTAAAATCTAAACTGTATATCTTAAACTATAACCTTAAATCCTAAATTCTAAAGTCCTAAAATCTAAACTGTATATCTTAAACTCTAACCTTAAATCCTAAATTCTGTAACGTGAACCCTAAACTAACAACCTAAATCCAATATCAAAGTTTTTTCTATTAAGAATGATAAAAGAATTATGAGTTTTCAGTTAAGTTTACTTTCTTGTTTTAGTAAGGCGTAATGCAAAAAAAAAAAAAACCTCTAATGTTTGATTGAGAAGTCATTTTGACCCCTATTTTTTTAAGTAATTTAACCCTCAACGTTTCATTTTTGGTCAAAATGGCCCCTCTGTGAATGAAAATTGTTAGCCAAATGATGATAAACAACTTGAAATAACTTGACAGAATGACACGTTAGAAGAAAAAATATTTTAAATTTTATACAATTTTATAAAATTATTTTTTTACTGATGTGTCATTCTGTAAAGTCGGCATATTTCACCATATGAAAGTGTTATCGCGGCGTGCGTTGTTATATAGTTTGCCACATCATTTCAAGCCATTTAAAGTTGGTTGACTAACAGTTTTCATCCGCAGATGAGCCATTTTGATAAAAAAAATAAAACGTTAAGATTAAATTATTTTAAAAAAAATATGGACCAAAATAATTATTCAATCAAATATTAAAGAATTTTTACTATGTAGGGGATAAAGAAAATCGTTAAACGTGGCAGATCAATTGGCAAAACTTGGCTAATTCGATGACTTAGAGGTGCATATTTTCTTTTCTCCACCGGCATTGGTCATGGTACTGTTACAGCGGGATGGTAGTGGCAGTACTGAGTAGAGTTATGTAGCATTAATAGTTAGCTGAGGTTGATCTCGTAGGATGTTACGCAACTAATATCACGACTCACGAGTAATTTAATTTTTTTTTCGACGAATTTTACAAATTTTTAATGAGATTTATGATAATTTATATATTTTTTTTAAAAAAATTAAATTATTAGAGTTTTAGTTAAGTTTATTTTCAAAGGTAGTATATAAAATATACTAGTAAAAACTTTTTCAAAAAAATATATACTAAAGGACATAAACACTTGTGATATTATTTGTTTTTTACAAAATGATTTTTATTTTTTTAAAATTAAATCGGTATTGTGATATTAACTCAATAAAAGTTTTAGTAATAAAGTAACTTTTCGTCTTAAACTTTCAACATTTATCAAGTTGGTCTTTAAACTTATTTTTTATCTACATCAAGCCCCCAAACTTAACCAATTTTTCATTTTTAATTATTTTGTTGACATGACACTCTTATATTATGCATGTGGCACAATATCATGGTATAACATCATCAAAATGACCAATAATCCAAATTTAGGACTAATGTAGATAAAAATAGGGACTAAGATGAAAGAAATACCAAATTTAAAGACTAAAATCTACTTTATCCCAATTTCTATACAAGTAATTATAGATGATAAGTTAGTTGAACCATCCACATGGGGTTGTTTGAATTTCAGTAAAATCAAGATGGGAGGAAAGGTGGGTTTTCAATTTTACTTACCGAACGATAACATATTTTTTTGATATAGCTACAGGTATCCGACCTATTAATCGATTAATTCGGAATGAATTTTACGTAGACTTATTATAAGATTAGCCTCCCAACTCAATTTTTTACATTTATAACGTCAGGGTTCAAACCCTTAATCTTACTTAAGGAACATATCATCTCATTCCGCCAGACCAACTAGCTGGTGACCACCAAGAATCTCAAGATGATATCTAAAAATTAAAAATAAAATTAGTAAATTAATTGTACATTTAATAAAAGTTTTATATTAAATATAGGAAAATACTTTGACACACAAGCTTGTGCAAATTTTAGTTTATACAAGCCTTTCAAATTTTGGATTTAGGGTTTTGAGTTATGATTCAGAGTTTAGGGGTTTAGTGTGTAGGGTGTAGAATTTAAGGTTTATGGTTAGAATTTAGAGTTTAAGTTTTAGGGTTTAAGGTTTAAGTTTTATAATGCTAGGATTTGTGATTTAGGTTTTAAATTTTATAAAAGAGAATTTATACAAATTTATTTATCAAAATATAACCCTTAAATATAAATTAACTAATTGGATCATTATAATCTAAAAATAATTTCTAATAAATAAATGAATAAACTATTTTTTCCCCTCAAAGTCATTGTCCAAAATACTGTCGTTTCCCTAAACTTTCATTTAACGAAACCTTTTCTCTTAATAACAAGTATTTTTAATTAGTGTTCTTTCTCCGTTCTTTATAATGAATAGAGTATCCCCGTGTGGGGTTTTAGTTTACTCAGTTCGTTCTGAATTGCTTTTAAAACTGTTATTTTAAGTTAAATTAATTTAAATATAAAAAATACTATAGAATGTGTAGTTTTTATATCAAAATTATTTTTAAAAAATTACCGACATCAGTGGTATAATAGGATGAGATATTAAATCTCTAAAATAATGTCAGAATCATAGTTTTGTGAATGAAGCAAACTGAACTAGGAGAACAACCACATAATGAGTATCTGTAATACTCGATCCAAACTAATCAATCAACAAGTTTAATATTGGTGGTTATACAAAAAATATTTTCAAAAATAAAAAATAAACATTTTATCTGTTAAAATAAATCACTTTTGACAACCATACTAAAATTTTAATTTCTAAATGCTACCAAACTTTTCAAAAATAAATAATAATAATTATTTAGTATTTTGAGATTTATTTTTATTGTTTGAAATATAAAATAATTTTTATATTAAAAAAATTAGATATAAACTAAGCAAACTCTAACCTAATTAAAAAAAATAGGGTGAAAATGATTAGTTAACACAGATAAAAACATATTGCAACATCAAGAACATGACATGATTTAAGTGAAAATTATAAGAAAGTGGAACCAATTCTAACCTAATTTAAAAAAAAAAAAGTTTAAAAATGCGACGACAATGACAAATTCAAGCCAAAAAAGTGAGGAAAGTTTGTAGCCTCTGATTCTGTTGCAAAGCAGAAGCTTTTTCATCTGTTAACTTCTTTTTCGACATTATTTAAGTTAAATCTATACCGACGGTTATCGTCCGCCAGTATATATATTGTTTACACCGACGTATATTATATCCGTCGCTATAATTAAAAACTTTTATCGACATTATTATTTTCTGTCGATATATGTACATTTTTTGTAGTGATAAAAATAAAAAAATAATTTTGCACGGCCTTTATATCAAAAAAATAACTTAATTAAAATTCGTGAGATTGAGATGTAAATTAAAAAAAAGAGTTAGGAAATTTGGTATCTTATTAAAGTTCATGAATTTATTAGATATTAAATCTAACTCCCATTTAATTTATTAAAGAATCCAAATTAATGCAAGCTGAAATTAATATTACCATGGAAAAATAAAATAAATATTAGTTTAAGTTCGATCTCTGAACAATTTTTGTTTTTTTTCCTAAAAAAAAAAACTAGCCATTTGAATCTCACCCTCCATGTAAATACAAGTGATCATTTTCCTTGAACATAAATGAAAGTACTAATTGATTTGAGTTTGAATTCGTAAATTTTCGAATTCATGTGGAATTTATAGTTTATAAATATATTATTATTCAAATTATAAATTATTATAAAAATATATCAATTAAATTGTAATAATATATTCTTGTAATATTTTATAATTTATATTTTAAGTAATACATTTTCACAAATATAATTATAATTAATTCTAACTTTAGTTTAAATTAAATATTTTTTTTCACTATATAACAACTTTTAAATTTGGTCTAGTGGAATTAGAGGAGATTTTTAACTATACTCACTTTTTTTCAAAAGAAAAACTTGGTCTAGTGGGGGGGTGTTGAACGATTGAACCATTATATTAGAAGACTCACCGGTCATTTTTCATTAAAATTAATCGTGTTTTTCAGTCAAAAGTGTCACGTGACACGTTTTAATTGGTCATTTTTATTGTCAGGGCTAACAATTTTGAGGTAAAATAAGTAATGTTCGTAAACTTTAGAATTACTAATGACAAAAATATTGATGTTAAAATGGAAAAATAAATAAGCATTAATTGGTCATTTTTAATCTATTTTTTTAAGATTCTTTGATCAAGTAATGAGATTTTATATTTCAAAGGCAATTGTCAAGATTCGAGTTCATACAAGATGAGATAAAATGAGCATCCTTGACTATTAGACCAATTGATGAATCTCTATTTTTTTTAATTCTTAATGTGGTCTCATGGTAATATATGTGCTTTTAAGTCACGAACTCACGCGCACCATGCAGACAGAACTACTCGAGCTCAGGTTTTTTAGAAGAAAAAAACAATATTTCTTTTTGACTAGCACCATTCTTTAAGTTCTAATCACTTGTTTCTTTAAATTGTTAGTGTAGTTATTTTATATTCATTTGTTAGTTATTTTATAAAAAATAGTTTTATATAAAATATTTTCATTAACCCATATAATCAATTTAACAAAATTCAGTAATAATTTATGTTTGTTTATAATAAAAAGGAAATAGATAAGGTTTGGATTCAATCTAATCCAATACCCAATAAATTATTATAAATATTTCAAAACATTATTTAGTTTATCATAAAAAGAAAAGGAGAGAAGTCGGACAAACTACAAAATGCCAAATGGAATAGAAGAGAAGAAGGGTATTAAAATGAATTGTAAAAGTGATAGGGACTAATTCAATAAATAAACCAGAGAGAAGAATTTAAAACAAACGAATAAATAAAGCTTCAAAAGGAACAGTACTACAAACTTCAAACCA
Organism: Hibiscus mutabilis; assembly: GCA_019671005.1. NCBI lineage: Eukaryota > Viridiplantae > Streptophyta > Magnoliopsida > Malvales > Malvaceae > Hibiscus > Hibiscus mutabilis. Next base: position 16,775,192 of record CM033711.1, read on the forward strand.
AAACCATAGCTAACGCTTTTGGCCCCTCTCTCAGTCGGCCATGTGAAAAACTGAAGCTGTTTCTTCTCCAATTTTTGCTAGATTTTCTTGGACGCCAAACAGTTTTTTCCATAAACAAACCGGGAAACCAAGAGATAATAAAATCTGAGCAAAAAAGAAGGGAAATATGTTCAGATTACATAAGCAAAAGCCTGATAAATCCGGTGAGAGATTCGATTTCAAGCTCTCTAGCTTCCAAGCTCTTCAGGTATCTCTCTTTCACTCTGTTCTTTACGGAAATTTTCTCTTTTTTTTATTTTTTTCTGAATTATTGCTTCATTGTGATGTTAAAATTGAATCCGCTTTTACATCGGCAAAACTCAACTTCAAACATTTCTTTTTATTTTTTCCTTTAATTTTCTTTTTCAAAGTTACGTTCTCAATGCCAATTCGCTGCAGATTTACGTTTCCTTCTTCATGGTTGGGCGATGCTTTTATTTATTTATTTATTTATTTATTGTATCATGTCATTTACGAGTGCGTTTGTGGAAAGTTACTAATAATAGTTTTTTTTAATAATTTTTATTTTATCGATGAATTTTTATGTAATTTAATTCTGATTTCCTCCTTACACGAAGATCTATGATAGGCAGCAAAAACAGTTACATTTTTAGTTTAGATTTTCTTTTGGTCAGATCTGTTGACGCTTCAATTTGGACTTCTATAATGTTTTTCATTTTGCATTCCAAACGTGAAATTACAAAGGAGTATCTGTTTATAGATATTTTTAACTCTTTGACAATGCACATACCTTGCAAACATTGCGATTGAACCCGAATCTCTTAAGATGAACATTATCCGTTTTTCACTAGGACCACTTATTCGGGATAAATTGTAGTTGAAATCATTATACAAATTGTCGTGGTATTTTTTGAAAATAATTTAAGATTTTTTCTTTAAATTTTGTTCTGGATATTGTATGATTCCTAATAAAAATATAAAATGTGAGAACAAAGTTTAGATTTTGTTATATTAGGCTTTGCCTGGGCATTATTTATGCCAAGTAAGATTAAGATTATAATTAAGATTTGTCAAAAAATTCTTATAACAAAATATAGTGCCTATATTCCCACTAATGGTTTGATTTCTTCCGTGCATGCTTATTTCAAATAAAACGAACAAATATATATATATACACACACCATGTTATTTGGACCCGGGTGTGAGTCTCAATAATATTCATTTTTTTAAAAAAAATTCATGTATTTTGAGGACCTTTGGAGGATCATATACTTATACCCATGTCTGAGGAAACAAAGTATATATGTTTTTTCCCTTTGCCTTTCGTGTGACAAATTTTAAGGAACCTATAAGCAAAGAGTATAAAAGCAAGTAGCAATTGTAACATTTCAATGAGTTTAGGTTTTCCTTTTTAACAACAATTTTCTTTTTTTCAGGCCAAAGTTTTAGATGCTTGATTTATTTTGAAAATTTTTCATATCTCAGGCTTTTTGTTTAGTTAAGTTGGTAGTTGTACTTAGGTGATTCTTGATACAATTTTGGATTATTGAATTCTTGAAGGTTCCAAAAGGATGGGACAAGCTTTTAGTTCTAATTATTTCTGTGGATACTGGCAAAACTGTAAACAAGTCGGGCAAAGCGTCAGTGCGGAATGGAAATTGTCGATGGACGGAGAGCTTCTCAGAGTCCATTTGGATTCCACAAGGTGATACTTCGAAAGTGATTGATGAATGCTTGTTTAAGCTTGTTGTTGCCATGGTATGGTGCTTTGCCTTGATCTTTTGTAAAATTTTATCTATTGTTGTGGAATTGACTTATGTCAGGGTTTTAAATAATCAACTTAAACTGATATTATTGTAGGGATCATCTAGATCTGGATTCCTTGGAGAGGCAACAATTAACCTTGCAAGCTACATAAGTTCAAAAAGTTCAATTCCTCTCTCATTACCATTAAAGAAATGTAACCATGGAACAGTATTGCAGGTGAGATCTAGAGTTTATTCTTGTTTAACCATAAAAGTTAAAGACCGCCTTTTTCCTATTTTTAAAGGAGAGTTCTCTTTTAAATCAATGGAACAAAATAATCTAGTTTGTGAGTGTGAATTGCTTGCTGCCACTGTGTGTTGTTTTTGTTGCCAAATTGTAATTTTATTGCTTAAAGATCAGATATGTTACCATTCCATATTAAAAGTAGTGGATGATAGAAGTTAGCAGTGCTTCTTAAAGTGAATCCATGGAGAGAAAATTAGGTTATAGCTTAAAGTTCAGTTACTTTTGAGGGAGGAATTGTCATGTAGAAATTGATTCATTATTTACTTAAGCTTATTCAGATAAATTTGTTGACAGTTTTGGAAATCTAGTACCCAAACCATGGTTTCTGGTCAACGAACTCGGAGTCCTCAAATTCACTTTCTGTCTCAATCACACGTTTTCATTTAGGAACAGAAACTCGATTATTCACCGTTCTCTGATGTTATTGTTAAAATTTGATTCTTCATGATTTTCTGCAGGTTAAAATTCAGTGCTTGACACCAAGAGAAAAGCGCAGGTTTGCCGTTTTGCATGAAACCTTACACTTTATGAAATTCAGCTTATATTATGATTGTAAAAATTGCTACTGTATCTTTTAAAGGGATGAGCAATGGAAAGATACAGATTTGTCGTATTTGGAGGATGCTTCTCTGGAATATGATGACTTGGAAACCAAATCTGATGCTTCTGATGGTACATTTACCAGGAGTGTTGGATCTTCTTCTAGTAATCACTTAGAGGGTACCCTTCATCCTGGAGAATTGTCTAGTAGGGTATGGTCGCTTGATATTATTCCTAGTTGTTTTGGGTATTTGTTAAGACTTCCTTTTGACAACTTCCCTTTATGCAATTGTGTTTCTTTTAACTAATTCTCTAATTTTATCTGAAAATAGTTAAAACATTTCAATGTTGATAATTGATATATATATTTGTATTCATGCATGTGTGTGTGTGTATATATCATTTATATGAATATATGCATGCATGATCAAGTATATTTTCAATTCATTTCTTATAGACAATTTAAGATATCATGACCATTGGTGCGTCTAAAGACCTGGCTTCTTTTGTTGTTGATGTCTCAACACAGATTGTATGTTTATTGTTTAGGAACTTTACTTTCTACGCACTTCTCTATATTGCTTGCATTTATACCTGAGGCTTCATGGTGACTGAAATTATTCCAGCCAAGGTGTAGACTGTAGCAGCACATGCTATGAAAATGTAGTAGGTTTGGTGTCAACTCAAACTTATGAAAAAGAAGTCAATATAGCTGAAAGTACATGAATTGCATAAACACTAGTAGTAGGTTTGGTAACTTACAAATAATTCAACAAGCACTGTGGAACTTTGCCTCTTAGTACAATAAGCATTTTCAATTAATTTCCCGTGCACCGTCTTATTTGAGGCTGATGAAACCTTCTCATGTCTGTTCAGGAACCAAGTTTGTCAGCATCAGACTCGCGTAATAGCTTTGATTCCTTGGATGGCTCCTACAGAGAAAATTTCTCTCCTCATAACGGGGTTATGAGCAATCTAATCGGAAGACTAGATTCAACTGGTTCTCAAACTAGCTCTCCCCATGGATCTTATTCTTTTAACGACTCTTCGAGGTCAAACCACTCCTCCGGTGCACCGAAGGCCTCCAGTTCTGGAAGTCATTTTTATAACCACAGAGAAGACTTGAATCGGGCTTCACGTCTTGTTCCCTCTTCTCCATTACGTAATGCTGGTTCATCTAAAGATCTCTTGGAAGCTGCAGAAATCACAATTGGGGAGCTTCGAGCAGAAGCTAGGATGTGGGAGCAAAATGCTCGAAAGTTGATGATTGATTTGGAAAATTCGCAGAGGGAAATTTTTGACCTTTCCAACCACCAAAAGAATCTCGAGGTGGCACTTTCGACATCCCAGGCAGAATGTGATTGCTTGAAGCAGGAGATCAAACAAGTGAAGATCTTGTTGGAGGAGTCGCAGATGAAACAGGCTGCTGCCAACAATTTGAAGTTTCAGAATAAAAATACCGGTTCCGTTCAGAAGGAGTTGGAAGACGAGATAAGGTTTCAGAGAGAGGAGAATGCTGATTTGGCCTCACAGTTGAAAAAAACCCAAGAATCTAATATTGAGCTTGTTTCCATTCTCCAGGAGCTGGAAGAAACAATAGAAAAGCAGAAAGTAGAAATTGATAACCTTTCTGTTGCAAAATCTGAATGTGAAGAATCACGAAAGGATGACTTTGGTGAAAGCGATATTGTTGAACAGCAAAGACAAGATTTGCATGCAGAGAAAAGAAATCTAGAGGTCCAATTTCAGCAGCTGCAGAAATCACATAGGAAATTGGAAAGCGCTATTCAGGTTCTGGAGGAAACTCTGGAAGAAAAGAACCATGAAATGGAGAACAAACAAGCTTCAAGGAGTCGGTCGCTTATGGATTGTGAAGCTGAATGGAAGGGCAAATTAGCTGAAAAAGAGCAAAAAATCATAAATTTGGAAATGGAATTGTCCGAAGCTCTCGATGTCCAAGGTTTAAAGGAAATGGGGTCTGAAAAAGAAGGCGATTCTGATGTAATCAAAGAAATTGAAGGTCTAAAACTGAAGGTGCAGGAACTTGAGAGAGATTGCAATGAACTTACTGATGAAAATCTGGAACTTCATTTTAAGCTCAAAGAATCAAGCAAAGATCATAGTTCCACCTCTAATTCTCTTTTATCCGATCATCCAGGAAAGAACTCTCTTTCTAGACATGATCCAGAAGTACATGCTGCTGATCATATACAGATTCAATCTGTAGTTCTTGGAAATCGATATGCAGACCTAGAGCTGCAGTTGGAAGCTTTCAAGGACAAAGCTTCTTATCTAGATGATGAACTCTCCAAATGTCGTGCCAGAGCAGAAGAACAGGAGATTGAAATTGTCACACTGCGGCAACAATTACAGTGCTACCAGCAGAAAGAAATCGAGAGTAAGGACCACCCTGTTCTTACCTTTGATGAATCCAGTATTTCTGAATCACCTGAGGCCATTGATATCTCTACATTGCTTGCTGAATTACATGAACAGATTCAACTTTGTTTAGCTGAGTTAAAGAGACGGTATGCTCTTAGTTCACATGCAAATCCTGAGGAAACAGTTTCTGATGACTCGGAGATTTTGAAAGGTAAAGATTTGACAAGTCAAAAACAGCAAGTTGAGATTATCTTGAACAATTTTTTTCAGCTAAAACAATTTTTTGGCGAAAGTTCTGTTGGTGTCGGCAAATATGGTAAAGAGGCAAGTGATCTGGGAAATGAATTGTCAGACAAGATATCTGAGATAGAGAAACTTAACTCCGACAATTTGCTAAAGGACGATGAGCTTGAGGCTTTAAGACATCATCAAAAGGAGTTAGAAGCTCAGGTTTCTTCTGTTCAGAAGGAGAAAAGCCTGTTGGAGGAGAACATAGAAACCATGCTCAGAGAAGCTGCTGTTACTGCAAAACACCTGGAAGATTTACATAGCGAAATGATGGTCCTTAATAGCAATATGGATTCCCAGATTTCAGCCAACCAGGTTCTTGAAAAGAAATCTACGGAACTTGAAAGTGGTAAAGAGGAACTGGAAGTTCATGTGTCTGAACTAGAAGAAGAAAATCTACAGTTATCGGAACGGATCTCTGGTTTGGAAGCACAATTAAGGTATCTGACTGAAGAAAGAGAGTCTCATCGTCTGGAACTACAAAATTCAGAATCCCAAGGAATGGAATTTAAGGAAGAGATAAAAAGATTGGAACATGAAATGGAGGCACAAAAGGTTGATATGAGGCAGAAGACAGAAGAGATGCAAACTCGGCGGTTAGAAGTTCAAGAAGAGTGCGAATATCTAAAAGTTGCGAATTCCAAACTACAAGCTACTACTGAAAGTCTTATTGAAGAATGCAGTATGCTTCAGAAAGCAAATGGAGAATTAAGAAAGCAAAAGGCGGAGTTAAATGAGCATTGTTCGGTCTTGGAAGCAGAACTGAAGGAATCTGAAAAAGTTTTTTCCAACATGGCTAACGAAGTTGAAGCTTTGGAAGAAAAGTATTCCTCGATGCTTGAAGAAATAGCCTCGAAAGAGAAAGCCCTTAACTTTGAGATAGAAGCACTTCTTGAAGAGAACAAGAAGCAGAAAGACAAACTTGTACTTGAAGAGAGCCTGTTAAATCAAAAGTATTTGGAGAAGACAATGGAAGTTGACAACCTCCAAAGAGAGGTTGCTCACCTCACCGAACAGATATCGGCTACCCAGGATGAAAAGGAGAAAACAGCATCAGAAGCTGTGCTTGAAGTTTCTCATTTTCGTGCAGATAAAGCCATGCTTGAAGCTTCTCTACAAGATCTTCAGGGAAAGCTTAAATTATCTGAGAGCAAACTCAATGCCTTACAGGTGGAATCTGAAACCAAGACTCAGGAACTTAAGGAAGAGCTAGCTGCTGCGAAGCAAAATCAGGAAATTTTGATGGCTGACCATGAAAAAATATTAGATTTGTTGGAAGAAGTCAAATCCAATGAAGACAAACTGAAAGGCACTGTTAGAGGGCTTGAACTGAAACTCAAAGTTTCAGAGTATGAGAATCAACAGTTGGCAGAAGAAATTTCCAGCCTTAAGGTCCAATTGCAGAAAACAGCACTCCTCCAGGATGAAATTTTAGCTCTCAAAAAAACAAACAGTGAAGCCAAGTTTGAAACTGAAAAGCTCGAATCTTCTTTCCAAATGCTATCCAGAGACTATGAAGAACTTAAAGTTGAAAAAACCCTTTTAGTCCAGAAAACCTCCAACAGTCAGCAAGCTGTTTCCGAATTAGATGCTTTGAAACGTAGGAAAGTTGCCCTCGAAGAAAAGGTCCTTCGGCTGCAGGGTGATTTAACTGCAAGAGAAGCCTTGGGAACTCAGGAAGCTGCACTGAAAAACGAGCTGGCCCAAATTAGACGAGAAAATAGCCAACTCCAGAGGAAGATAAAGTACCTTGAGGAGGAGAAAGAAGAGTGCCTGAAGAAAGCTCAAGGTTTTGAAGAGGAACTGAAGCAGATCAAACAGGATGAAAGCAAGTCCAAGAATGTGAGTCTCTTCTTTACCATAATTCCGAGCCTAGTAGTTTCTCATCGATATAACTATTCAAACCCCTCTTATATGGTTCTTGTTTGGAATTTTCTCTCATATGTGCTTGATTTCATTAAAAACAAGCTCAAAAAGGTTTATGAGGAATTCTTTCTTCTGATGTAGAATAACATAGAAGAGAACAATAACCTGCAGTCAAGTGATAAGCTGTCAACTGAAATGGACCAACCACAACATATGGATGAAAATCACACACAGGTTATTCTGTCTACAGTTTTTTTTTTCTTTTTAATTCATGTTTGTTAATTCTAATCTTTTAGATTGGTCTTATGTTTCACTCTCTCCTCTTTTCTTTTCAGGTTGATAAAAATCAAAACTGCAATAACGAGACTCCTCAAGTTTCAGGAGTTGATCTTTCGTCAAAAATTCAGAATCTTGAAAATGAACTTGCAGAAGCTCTGGAAGCAAATGACATGTACAAGGCCCAGCTTAAGAGGTAGGCTTTCTAAAATATAACATCTGAAATATGGCATATACATCTTTTAGTTTTTTTTCTCTCTTTACATTTTAGTAAACAAGGAATTCCAATTACATATTTGGCGTGTTCGATCTCTTACATTATCATTTTCCGTTTCATGTCGTGCAATCAATCACCATTGTCTTGCAGCCATTTACTTTTTCAATAAGTCAATTGAGTCCATTAATTTGAATTGTGATGCCCGATTTTCCCGGGACGTATGCGTTAAACTGTTCGTATACTCCTTAGTTGCTTTGGCTAGAAAATGGAGGGGGGGGGGGCGGAAATCATGGTCATAAGCATGAGTGACATGACTGCCAGAGTAGGGTATATTGAACCAGCAGGAGTGATTATTCTCAGTAAATAGTAGCCCACCATACCAGAATGTTTAGAATTGAGAAGAGAAATCTGAGTGGTCTTTACGCATTTTGCTTGCCTGCAGTTTGTTATCCAAAGAAGCAAGCTTCAATCCAGCCGTTGCTTCGGAGAAGTCAGCAGGTGAAGGGGGTGCAAGAAAAGACAGATGCGATTGCCAGACATCAGCGTTCGAGACCGAGCTGAAAGAATTACGCGAACGATACCTACACATGAGCCTCAAATATGCTGAGGTAGAAGATCAGCGGGAGCAACTCGTGATGCAGCTCAAAGCTGCTAGTGGTCGAAAACGCTGGTTTTAATGACTATAGGATAAGTTTGGTCGCATTCTCTCTGGCTTCGGCCTTCGACACTAAGCTTGATGGTGTTGTGTAAATCATTCCCTAAGCAAAAATAGTGCAACGAATTTATTGTTCTTACATTAGGAGCCTGCCTTGGTTGAGAAGAGGGATTTATTTTTTGGGGTCCATAGAAGGCTAATTGTAATATTCAGAGATACATATACCATAAGTTATACAAATAATATTCTTATTACCGACTACCAGTTAGTTTAGTAGAATGAGATAAATAAATATTGAGATAAAAAAATTGATCAAGGATTCGAATCATGACATTATAAATGGAGCCGACTAAATTGAAAAGATCGTCCCATAATAAACTTCCACAATACTCGATTCGAAAATGTTCACCATTAAAAAGATGAATTCTAATTATTAGTAAAGTTAAATTTAAACTTGAATTCACAAAGCTATTTTAATTCAAATTTGTTTATCATCTATGATAAATTTGAGTATCATTATCCAAATTTACAAAGCTACACATTAACAATAAGAAAAATGTGAAATATTCAATGCACATGTTGTGTAGACTACACGACCCTTTCTGTTTTAGGAGTTATGTATTTAGATTAAAATTTAGGAGTTTAGTTTGTAGGATTTAAATTTTAGATTTTGGTTTTTAAAGAGTAAATATGTATATTTGTATAATTGTTTTTATAAAGCATGTGTATAAAAAAAAACTCTTAACAACAACAACAACAATTCTCCACAATGAAGGGGAGAAAAACAGTAGGAACAGAGAATTAACTACGACTGAATTTTATTTAAAAGCATGAATGAAAGAATGATGCCAATTGTTATTCCAATTATAAACTTGCATAGCATTCTAAATATAATCAGAAAAAACACAGGCAACCAACTTTAATTAAGACTCTCTACAGCTTGGAGCCCTTTTCACTACATACCAGTCTTTTTCTGTTGAATTCTTATTCTGTTCTTTCATCTCTTTACAGTATCGAGTATGCACGGATTACCTCCACAATAGGTGCTCTACACAATGGGCATTTCCCCCCACCACGAACCAGCTCATTCGCGCATTTTGAACAAGTGCACATGTGTCCACATCTGTAAAACCAATATTTTAGTGTGCAAGGCATCAAAGGAGTTTAACATCATGCTTTCGCATGTGGTATCGACAATGAGAAGATTCGGAAAAGTTAAGAAGGTAAACCTGTACAATAGTGAATCGATATGGCTATCACAACAAACACAACAAGTTCCTTTCTTTACATGACCCCAATTAGACCCATCCTCTGATGTTTCTGCACTCAAAACTGTAACAGAAACAATCGAAACTACCCTATGAATAAAAGAATCCAAAATAATACTTTGCGGGAAAGAAAAGTCGGGAGGATTTAAAACCTTTTTCACCAGCCGAACGATTCAGAGCAGCAGAGACTTCCTGCCTGACAGATCGCTGTAGCTCCACCTGCATATCCATGCAGGCTTCCAGCATCCTCTGCATGTTGCTCATGCCTTGCTGGAGTCTTGCCATATCAGCTCTTAGATCATTAATCATCTCCCACTCCTGCTGAAAATAAAAAGCCTCATGAGAAAAAAAAAAACTTAAAGATGCAGAATAATGTTGCATGGACTCGATAAGAGATGTAAGCCACTTTCAGAAGAATATTCCGCATCTAATGAACTATCGAAGACTGACAACTTAAAATGATAAAAAGAAGAAACATCATTAAATCCACCAGTTGCCTAAAGTGTTTGTTTTGAAATTGATTATTACGACTGATTTCACCTTCGGATTATCTTCCGTATTGAACTCACAATCACAATTCTTGGGGAAAACTTAATAACAGAGAATTCTATGAAGAACAATACTGAAGCAGATTCATTAGTTTTAGTAATATATAGTTGCAAAGCTAAGAAAATGGCTTACAATTTCTGATCTATGCATGCTGCGACTGGACCATCTAGTGTGATGTAAAGCATGATGCCACAGTGGCTGTGGCGGCGGCACTGGAGGAGAAGGTAGCACCAGTGAAGGTCTGTTTATAGCATCGTTCTGATCATCATTTGTTTCACCTCTCTGCTGCTCCTGATCAGGCTCTGGGGAAGCTGGAGTTGGCAAGTTTCTATGCAGGTCCCAATCAATGGGAGAATGACCCTGTCTTTCCACATAAGACTGAATTAACTGGTCTAGACTTTCCCGGAAACCACTTCGAAGAAGATTAGAGACACTCCTCCTACAAATAAATTTAGATCAACCATTAAATACTCCTATTTTATGTTAAAAGAGTAAGAAGCCAAATATGTGATCAAATACCTGATCAGAAGTTCTCTAAGTTCTATACCATACACATTATCATCTTCAGGTGGGAGAAATCTATTTAACCTTCTAACTGGGATTGCACGATGTGATCTTGGACGATAAGAAGGCCCTTCTGACCAAGTATCAACAGCTTCTTGAGAGCGATCCTCGCGCCAATCCCTCTGGCCGTCCTCTTGATGACCCACTTCTGCATTTTCATTTCCAGGATTGTCTTGGCGGTGCTCAACAACTGAACTTTCTTGCCAATTTGTATCCATTACTTCTGCATCGCCCTCTCTCCATTGATTGAACTGAGCATATGTTGGTTGTTGCAAGTTTCCTCTCTCATCATTGGCAGCTGGTTCCCGCCAATTCCCACCTTGGTTAACATCTTCTTGCCAACTTATGCTCTCAACAGCCATGTTGCTAACCATATCTCCTGTTTGATTAGGAAACTCCGTGATGCCACTTTCCAAACTCCTAAATTGTGTATGCTCGTTGTTTTCACTTTGGATATCTGGTAACATGTTTGTTTGGGGAACTTCATTTCTAGAATCATTGATGACATTGCTAGATGCTGTTTCAGAATTGCCGTCAGCTTGATTGCTGACAATTGTTTCTAACCTGTTGTGGAGTCCTTCCCTGAATGGTAAAATAATTAGCAGTTATGGAAATCAAGGTATAAGTACGAGAGTTTTGTGCTTGAATAAGCTAAAAAGAGCTTCACACAGAATTGTTCGAGCCATGATCTAGAGGGGCAGGTAGATGAACTGCAATAAAAAACCATACGCACAACATTTCTCTTAACCCTGATATAGCAATTTTTATATATATAATATGCTAAGTTCCTCAGGACCTCAGCATGTATGATGTAACATTATTGCCACACAAAGAACCTTTCAAAAACTATTAAAACATTTTTATTAACAGTGAAAACTTCTTCAAAAGCTTCTTTATTTGAGCATGAGTAGAAAATATTCATACCTCAAGCCAGATACGGTGTTCCGCTGTCTTAACTGAATCAATTCACTTGCTGCAATTGAGGATGATCTTTCCTGTTCAACAAGTCTTTCATTTCGTAAGAATCTACCTCTGAGTAGTGTCTGCAAAGTTAAAAGCATCGTAAGTAAGCATAAAAAATATAGAAAGGCCCTTAACTAGACAAAATGGAAACACAAAATATATGAGCATCATGACAAGATGTGAGATTATGCAGCATCAACATATTTTTCACCTTAATAAAATTAAAATTTTACGGGGGGAAATGATGTTACTTTTACTCTTAACCCTGATATAGCAATTTTTACCTAGTCTAGCAAGAAGAAAAAGCACACATCCTCTTGGATGTTTAAAAAAAATATCCACAGCTTATCTGAATATAATTCCTAGAAAGAAAGAAATGTATTGCAGCATGCACAAATAAATGGGAGCTAGTACCATCTTATTGAACCACAACCATAACAAACTTCATGATAGCCAGCTAACCTGAATGCGGTTGCGATGAGCAAAATCAGATACAGCACGGTGCTCCAACAAACTCTGAAGTTCCCTCTGTCTTTCCCTTTCAATCCTCACAAGCAAGTCAACTACAGCTTGTCTTCCACGCAACCTCCTCAAGTCCCTCCGAACATGCTCTGGTTGGCCTTCATCATGCTCAGCAACAGAGCCTTCTTGAACAGGATCGGCTTGCACACTAATTGTCACTGGCTGATTTTCCCTCCGTCCCCCACGAACACCTCGCTGCTGACTTGTCATTTGCACCCACTCCCGGACAATTCTAACTCTCTCACGCTCAGTTTCACCAAGCCATTCAGCTCTAGCATTGCTGGGCCTTTGGGTAACGTTGGACGAATGTTCAGTAATCCCACTCTCCCTCCATCCCCGAGCAATCTGCCTCACCCTTTCTCTTTCTACCTCACCGAGATCAGGAGACTGCTCACTACTAGACCCATCATCACCCCCACGACCATTCTGTAACACACCCTGATCATGTGCCCATGTTGCATACTCATTCTCACTCTCACTCACATCACCAACACTCGCATGATTCTCACTCCCACGACTCTCAGACAAAGTTGTACTAGATACTGTCGTATTATTATCAGCACTGCTTTGCCTCCTCAACCTTTCCCTCACCCTCTCCCGTGCCCTATTCAACATATGTTCATCCTCCAACTCCCTCCACATCTGCAAAATCGACGAAGCACGAGTACTACTAGGCCTCTCAACATCCCCCCCTTGTCTCCTAGAAGCTTGTGACTGTGACTCTCTTAAGAACGAAGAGTCAAGCATCGAAACAGTATGTAAACCAGCTAAAGCCATCAATTCAGACTCCCTGTTCCTCCTCTCCATGGTGGTTATCATTACCTGAGCCTGTCTGGCAGCCCATCTACTCAAAATCCTAGAATGCCGCCTTCTAGCAGCGGATGATTCAGCTAAATCATCACCTTCAAGATCAGACCTTCTCCTCCTCCTAACAAGCTGATCACCCGCATCATCCTCTTCATCAGGATCTCTACTAGAACTGCAGGATGCAAATGACATACAATCATCTAAATGCCCTCTCATCAATTCCTCCAAACCCCTTTCCAATTCAGCTCTGGCATCATTAGCTGATTCTGGTTTTTGTTGCGAAGCTTGAAAATCCGTCATTTCCCCCCTGCACACAATCCCTTTTTCCTAATACAAATAACCCATTTGCTTCATTTGCCTTAAATATCACCCAAGATCGCAACCACGTAATATATATACCAAAAATTAGAAAACCATAACCTAATCTGGCTTCCAAAATTCACTAAAAAGCAAAACAAAAAAGTATGCCCTATACCCTAAATTCGGAAAAGAACAGAGCTCAAAGTCATTTCTTCACCTGATAACAATTACAAAAGTAAATATATAAATATATATATATATATACACAAAAAAACCCAAAAAATAAAGAAAATGTAAAAAAATTGAGGAAAAATCGATTGAAAATGGAGGAAAACTTAAGGCGAAAGAGACTTACCTGTGAAATTTTACAATGAAAAGAAGATCCTTTTTCAATCTTTTTCGCGTTACCGTGTATTGAAATGTGGGAATTTTCCCCCTGAAATTCAAAATAAGAAACCAAAACACAAATTTTATAGGGAAAAAAACACAGAAAAAAATGGAGGGAGAGAAGGATCGAAGCAGGGAATGATTGGACATAATCACTTATAAATTACAATTAGAGAGAGAGAGAGAGAGAGATTTGTTTTTGGTGGTTTTTCAAGTAATTTTGGTTTAATTTCTAGGGTATATTACGCTTTTTTTTTCCAGCACTCAACTTTGGCATTGTTCTTTTTTGGTTACTAAAGTTTAAAAATTCTCAAGTTGAACAATCAAAATTTGAATTATTGGTCACTCAACTATTACATGTCTAACATCGTTTGAATTTTGATGATAAATTTATACAAAAAAACCCTTGAAACTTTCCTCTCAATCTCATATTTTTAAATTTCTTTGATTCATCAGTGATATAGTATTTTCTTCTAAACCTGAACAATAAAAAGGTCATAGAGGAGTGAAAAGCAATATATATCGATTTCACACTTATCTAACAGTGGAGGTTGTATTAATATAGGAAAAGTCAAAGCTTTAACTTATATTTTGTCAATTTTAATGGAATTTTGAAGAAGGCCAAATTAAGAAGAAAGATGGGAGAAAATGGAGATTTTAATACTAGTTACATCGTAAATGATAGTTTATGACGGAGGAGAAGGATTAAGACTATGAGTAAGAAAATGTTGAAATTTTAGAAATGAAAAGTTTTGAAACAATATTGTTTTGGTGATGTTATTAAATACTTACTGGTCAAGTAATCAAAATATTAACGATTCAAAAATTGAGTGATTAAATTAAGAATTTTTAAGTTTAGTGACCAAAACAAGAGTACAGTCAAAATTGAGTGATGAAATGCGAAATTTACACTAATTTTTATTAGGGAAGAAGAAAGAGAAACGCGCCGATTTCACTAAAGAGTGACACGTGATTAAACATTTGGGGTTAATTTTTAATTATACATTTGGGAATCAATCACTTTACGCCACGTCATTATTTATTTGTCTCAATTCTTTCTTCACGCTTGATGACGCTACACCACTCTTTACCCTTTTTTTCTGTCTCTATTTTTACTTTATTTATTAAATTTTATCTCATCGATTCTAAAAATCGAATTTATTTGGTAGAACAGAGGTAAAAAATGTGTGTTGTATTAAATAATATTTATATATTAAAAAGATGAATGAAATATAGTTGTTATTATATCAAAATATTTGATTGATGAAATTAGTGATAAAATTAAGTTATGTATTAATGTATCCTTTTAGCTCTAAAATGTTAGCTTTGTATTTTCTCCTTATTTTGACACTAATTATTATATAATTTTTAGTGTATATGGTTTACTATTTATAATTTAGCGTTTATAATTTATGTTTAGGGTTTAGGGTTTTATAATTTATGGTTTATGATTTAGGATTCATGGTTTAGTGTATATGCTTTAGAATTTAGGGTTTAGTACTTGTATATTTGCATTGATGTAAATATGTAAAAATAGTATGAGTTCTTAGGGTTTATGATTTGTGGTTTGAGGTTTAATATTTAGGGTTTAGAGTTAGAATATTTACATTGATGTAAATATGTGAAAATAATATGTGGGTATAATTGACAAAATTGACGTAAAACTAGTATTTTAAATAAATACTGCCAATGACTTAGTGATAAATATCACTCAACTTGCTTATTAAATGATACGATGTATTAAATATCATCTCTATCAAACACATAGTTATATGTATTTTTCGTAATAGATACGTATTAAATAATACATCGCGCCAGTTATAAACTAACCAATATGACGTTTGTGTATAAAGCTCATATAAAATTTTATTTATTATTTGAAAAAAGTAGAAAATTTTTATTTAACAAATAATTATGATTAGAGTGGTAAGTAATTTCTTTATAAATTCAATAGTTTCCATTTAAATGTTGAGTAGTGATTTTAAGTTATTTTATTTAAAGATGATGTAAAAAATATGAAAAGATAAAATAAAACTTATATAATAATATTAATTATCAATTTAGTCATTTTCTAAATAAGTTGGATAATTAGTTAATCTAGGACACCAACTTAACAATAGATTTTATAATAATAATAAAGATAAAGATGGAAATATACAAATTGTCTATTAATGTTGGCGGCTCAAAGATTTAAAAGACTCTTTTTAATTTATTAAAATGAGATCTTTGAGTTTTATTAACATGTTGTGTGTACGATAAGTTGACTTTTGAATAAAAAATAAGTAAGTACAAACCAACAATCAGGTCCAGTGAGATGATGCACTAAATTCTTCAAACAATGTCAGAAGGTTAAGTCTTGACATTGTAAATAGATAAAACTAGATTAAAAGGGTTCTCATAATAAGCCTCTACAGTACTCGATTCGAATTATGAATTAAATATATAATTTCAAACTAAAAATCTATGAACTATAAATGTACAACAACATTTTATTTTTCTTATGTTCTACGTCATTAATTCATTATCAAACTTTTATTTTTCTCATGTTCTATTGTAGCCGTTCAAAACCATCACCGAATATTATTATAAAAGATGTATGAATTGACAAGTTAATGTCAGCTTAGTTAGTACCTTCGAAAGTTTGTAGGTTTGAATGTTCTTTTGTTCAATTGGGTCTAATTTAGGGTTATATAATTTGTTTCATGAAGATCAAATAAAAGGATTAGGTGTTGTTCAATTAATTTAAAAAATAAGTGTTAAATTTGATAAAGATCGAATTATATTAAGAAATGTTTTTAATTACAAAATATATGTTAATATCAATACAAATTGTTTTTTAATATTTTAAAATAAAACAAATTTTAGTATGTTAATATTAATACAAAATTGTTTTTAATATTTAAAAAAAAATGGATTTTAGAAGGTTGACTTAAAGTCAAGGTTATGCTTAGATAATATATATGAGTAATTATTACATGCACAAGCGCTTATGCAAATTTTGTTTTCAGCGCCTTAGTTTTAAGGTTAAGAGATTCTATTTAGGGGTTTAAGTGTATGCATTTTAAATTTAGGGGTGTGGTTAGAATTTAGGTTTAGGGTTAAAATTTAGGGTTTATAGGTTAAAACCTAAATCTCTATCCATATTACCCTAAACATAATCCTTAACCTCTAAATTCTACCCTAAACCTTAAATTCTAAACTCATACACTTAAACCCCTAAATAATCCGCTTGTGAAAATATTTCGTTTCCACTGTCATGAGATATTTTCCCATATATATAGATTATTATCATATACACTAGTGGTGGAAAACAAAGTTTCTATCGGGTTATTTAGAGGTTTAGGGATTTAGTTTAAGGTTTAAAGATTATGAGTTAAGTTGTTGGGCTTATTATTTAGAGTTTATGGTTAGAATTTAGTGTTAGTGTTTAGGTTTGGGTTATAAATTTAAATTTTAGATCTTGACTTGAAATAGGCATGTTTGTGTTAATTTTTTTATACTGTCAATGTATCAAATATTCACTATATATTATGAACCGTTGAGCAAGACATGTTCGATTCGATTTGAATCCTATTTTTTTAACAATGGCATCTGAATTTTATTAATCAACATGAAAGATATTACAAATACAATGCATAAAAAAGAGATAAAAAAGGACTAGTCCGCTAAAAATCTCATACAAATGTGCAAAGAAAAGCAAACCCTTTCATGAGATTAGCATATCATTAAAATCCAAAAATCTTTATAAATCTCCTTGTTTCTAGCCAAACGAGACGTTTTACGAGATGAAAAGGAGTGGTGAGCGAACCAAACTATCAGACAGATTGTTCCGCTACACAGTTCTGATTATATCGGCTAACAAACCATCAAACGAGTGGGGATCAATATTTTCTATGACCACCGACAGAATCAAATCAGAAAGCTAGCGCCGTGAGAATCTCTATACAAGCACCAAACGATCGCAATGATATGTTGAAATCGTGCTAAATGACAGATGAAACAAACCACAAAATCCAATGAAAAACGTGCCACAAAGGCAGAGGAAACACGTGCTACAAGAGTAGAGATTTTTATTAAAATTAAAAAAATAAAACATGAAATAACAAGAAAAATAATGAATACTGATGGTCGACAACCACTACTAAGATTGGTTACCGCCACCAGTCAAGCAAAAAGAAAATAAAAAAAACTTGCGGCGATTATAAAAAGAAAAGTAAGTTTAAGAAAAAAAATTAGGTTATGTTTAAGAGAAAATTAGGTTTAAGAGAAAACTCTAATCTAGTCGAAAATTATCAGATTCGAGTAGTTTGACCACCTCTATTTCCAAGATTGAATTCGGCCCAAAGTGGTAAAAAGGTGAGCATTTTCATTATTCATATTTTATAATTTATCTTAAAGGTTATATTTTAATATGTAGCCTGAGTAAAAAAAAATTATGCAATTATTTTTTTAAATTTAAAGCTTAAAACTCTAATCTTAACACTCTAAATTTTAAATATTTAACGTTAAACTCTAACCTTAAATCTTAAATTTTAAACCATACAACTTAAACTAAATCTCTAACCCCTAAATTTGACAAGCACGTGTAAACTAAAGTTTGCATGGTTGTGTATCAAAGTTTCTCTTTATTATAATATATATTAGGGAAAAAGTTTGATGCACAGACAGTGTAAACTTTAGTTTACACTTGTTTTTTAGTTTCAAGGGTTAAGGTTTTAGATTAGGGTTTAAAGTTTAGGAGTTTAGGTTGTATGGTGTAGAATTCAAGGTTAGTATTTAGAATTTAGTGTATAGGATTTAAGGTTTAGGGTTTTGTTTTTAAGGTTAGAGATAGAAATTTAAGATTTAGATTTTTATAGTGTAAATACACAAGCTTGTGTAAAATTAATTTTACACAGTCTGCGTATCAAAGTTTTACCCTATATATTATAGTTAAATTTAAATAAAACATTTTTATTGTTTAATTTGATTCTGGGCCAGCCCGAAGTTAAATTATTTTTTTATCAGAATCAAGTTAAATCCGAGTTAAGCAAACCACCCAACCCAATAACAGATCTTAGTCCTGCAGACATTTACAAATATGTAAAAGAAATATTTTAAATATTATGTTATATAGTTTATAAGTGAATTTTTTATATTTATACCAACAAAGTTAAAAGCAAGTTCATGATGATTGTTCAATCTGTAACATCAGGACTTACACTTTTAGTTTACTGCCATATATTAATACAGAGCTGCCATTGTTACATTTTATATTACAGTTACTCCTCACCCCCTAAACCCTACAAATTTACAACTTCCTTCCCGGGCCGGCAGGCCCCCGGAGTAGGGAACGGTGAAAACGGAAAATGTTGCAAGTGTTGGGGCAGCATCAGTGACAGATATAACCGAGCTTACCTGCCAGAATTCCAGGACTGAGTTCTTTCAATCATTGCCAGCATTTAAGCTACACGGAAAGTCACTTTGGATCTGCAGCTTCTACCTCAACATATTTGATACATTGCACTCATCTCGATCTCAAGTATCGGTGCCTTGCGTTCATGTCTGTCGTTTATTCCGGCAGTTTCACCTGTCGAATTCGCAGGAATGTCTATATGAGTGCTTACATAGTTCGGCAACAAACTGAACACAAGCACAATTTAAAAAAAATATTGTTAGTATTCATATCCACAACTATTTACTGAGCAATTTAAGGCTGTCAGCTCAATCCCTTTAAGTTTAAATAAAGCTCGACCAAGACTCTTTCGGCTTGCCTATAATACCGGCTTCAAGAGGAAATACCGGAATAGAGTTAAGAGTACATACAACCTTACTCTGCTATGGTACATGATGACATGAAAAATATGGATGCCAAAATTCAACAGAGTAAAAAGGAAGTGAAGTGTTTGTTAAGATTGAGGTGGCAAAAACACCGTTCCGACACCGTTGAAAACATCTTTTGTCTCATTTCTTATATACATTCCTGATGTAGAACAATAAAAGCTAACTGAGAGATTAACATATTTAAGATATTATAATGTTACTCTGTTGTATTTATAGAGCTTAATTGTAATATTGCATAAGATATGCTACCATGTTATTCAGCTAAGGCAAGTTCATTAGACACAAAATCAGTTTTGTCAGAAAACAAAAGAATGGAATATCATAATCAATTGTTTATTAAAATGTAAGAACTAAAAACCCATTTCAGATGTTAGATTATGAAGACATAATTCTAATCTTTTGGATCAGGAACTCTACCGCTTGTACGCACGCACCTCTTTAGCTGGGCCTTATACAAGTCATCTACCTCTAAAACTTCTGCAAGCTCAACTCCCATAAATTGACTTTCCATATTGCTGTTCCGCTCCTTACCAACCTGATACAGAAGAGAAATGTGAGTTTTTATAACTTATCTGAAATAGAGAACCTAAGCAACGAATGGTCGCTTAATGCTAACGATTCTGATCAAGTAGCAGGAATCGGTAAAAACTGTAGCAATATTAACCTGTATGTAGGCTTGCTCGTTTTTCAGAAAAGTTTCCCGAGTTCCCAAGGCATCTTCAAGGGAAACTTTATCACACCTGCAACTACTAGTGATTTTCTGAACGAATAACGTTGTTTCAGCCTCAAGTTCTTCGTAGTCCCTTGATAGCATCACAAAAGAAGTTTCCAGTATTTCATTTTCGAACTTGATTTCACTCATAGTTTCCTTAAGAGCCAAAATTTCATCCTGAAGGAGTACCTTTTTCTGCAATTGAGCCAAAATTTCTTCTTCCAAAAGCTGGTTCTCTCTTTGGAGATTTTCTGATTCTTTCAATTCTACTTCTAAGACTGTACACTGAACGTTTAACTCCATCGTTTGTTTCCTTATGTCGTCATTTTCTTTCTGCAGCATACTACATTCTTCAACAAGTTTAAGATTTTCGATTTTAAGATAATCGCACTCGTCTTGAACGACTAGCCATTGCCTTTGCATCTCTTCGATCTTCTGTCTCATAATAACCCATTGCACCTCCATTTCATCTTCCAATCTTCTTCTTATCTCATCTTTGAAATTCATAGCATCAAACTCTGGAATTTGTTGTTCCATACGACAGTACTCACTCTTATCATTTGGATGCATTAATTTTTCTTCTAAAGCACATAACCCTTCTGATAAAAGTAGATTTCCTTCTTCTAGTTCGGATAAAAAAAATTCTATTTCCTCCTTTTCATCTTCAGGTTTTGAAGGTTTCTTTGCGAGAATTTTCTCAGCAGAAATCCTTGAATCCATATTGCTATCAAGTTCCAACATTTCACTCCGCAAATCATCCAAGAATTTAGCCATAACAACAACTTCTCTCCGCATTATTTCCATATTTTCCTCCAACTGACTTTTCTGCTCCTCAACAGAACAAATATGAGCTTCTAACTCTTTTTGCCGATGCCGCAAAGCCTTGAGCTCATTATCCTTGACCAAATTGTCCGATTTAAGCTTCTCTATCTCGATTAGCTTTGCTGACAATTCCTTTACCAGATCACTATCTTCCAGACAAGGAGGAATCTGTTGTGTTTGACTAATCAAGTCCGAACTTCTCAAAATTTCCAAACTATCAAATCCATGACCTCCTTTAGAATTTGCAATTGAATAAAGAGTCCACAACTGCTTTAACTCGGTTAAACAAAGTTGAATCTGTCCGTCAAACTCAGCAATAGGCAATTCGGAAATTCTAGATTCTACAAAGGCACGAATAAATCTATTCTCAAGATTATGGATCTTTAACAAAAGATCAACTCCTGTAACATGTAAATCTTCAATATTGCAGTTATGCATTTTATCAACCTGAAATGGAAAAACAAAAAGGACTCAAATTTATTACTAGACTATTATGGATAATCCTTTCAATAAAATAACTGTCAGTCTAAAAATAACATGAGATAGTACCGCAATTACAGGTGAGCAAAATTTAACTCGACTCGAAAAAATCGATATTTTTTTTTAATTTCGAGTTCGATTCGAGTTAAAATTTGCCCAACTCGAAAAATCGAAAAATCGAATTTTACAGTTTTACAATTTAGTTACTAATTTCATTTTTCATCAATTCCTCCTTCATTTTTAGTCTATTTTTGACCAAATTTGAACCGCATATTCGTTTTAAGTCTATTTTTGACCAAAACTAAACCACATGATTCACTAGCGCTATATAATATTTATTTAACTTCAATTCATATTTTTAACAAATATACTCTTTTTACAATTTAGTCCTCTAACTTTACATTTTATTCAATTGGATCATTCAACTGAATTTTTTGTATTTTTTTTCTTTACATCAATTCATTGACTCATCTATACTCCTATCAATACTTTATCCTCAAAAGTTCTTTATTTAAAAATAATATTATAAATATATTTTAGAAGTTTAGACGATATTTTTATTAAATAACATTACGGATCTTACTTATACATGTGAAAAATAATATGAAGAAATATATATGCATATCTTATATGATTAGAGAAAATCGTTTAAATTGGAATCAAACCACACTATAACATGGTAAATAGTTACAATTAAATTTGTATAGGAATTCGAAAACTCGACTCGAATTTTATAAACTCAACTAGAATTTCGTAATCTCGACTCGAATAGAAAAAAATTCAAATTAAGTTCAAGTTGTAAAATATGACGCGTCAACTCAAATAACTCGAAATTTTTTTTCTCGACTTGACTCAACTCGATCGAACACTCACCCCTAACAGCTGTAAATTAAAATGTCCAAAAAGAGTAGAAGATATGCATAAAACAATAAGGCCTTGCTCGGTATAGAGGATGAAAAATTAGTTAATCAAATGATAAGATTCATAATTATTTTCTTACTTTGAATCTTAACTATTTGATTAAATAACTTCCCATCATTACTTTCAGGGGCTGAACATAAGGGAGGGTTTTGGAGGCGTGGATCATGCCAACTTTTTTTTTCAACGGTAATAGAATATTTTTTTAGATAAAAAAAGATAAAATTAGTTCTTTAATTCTTTTAATCTTTTTAAAATCTTATTATGGCCTCCTTAATATTTTTAATCTCATAGTCGCCCCTTTGTAAATTTCTAGTTCCTCCCCTGATTCATCTTTTCTATCCTTCATACCGAGCAAAGCCCAAAAGAACAGAGATGTGTAGATCATCCTCAAAAGCCACAAAATTTCAGGCTTCTCAATTTGGATTTTCAATTCATGATTTTAATAGCAAAAGCAAACCTTTTTAGTTTTTACCCCTTTATTGCAATGCAACTTGTTCAGGAATTTGAACCCTCAACAAGTCTGGTATTGACCCTCCGAGTCGGGGTTTTGTCTCCCGACTCCACAACCCTACCGGGATACAAACAACACTTCACATACTTCTTCTTTAGTGGAATCGGAACTCGGAAGAAAGAAAAAAACCTCGACTCAAGGGTCAATAACGGACTTATTGATGGTCCGAAAGCCTCAACACAACTTCTAACCTTAAAAAGTGTATTAACAGCTATGCTAAATACTAGTCTAAAAAAATTGTGATTTCTTTAGTTCCTTCAATCTAATAACCGATAATCATGATTTCTGTCGAGTTAGTTATTCTTTTAACTATTTTCAGTTGGAAAATGCGAAGACAAAGAAAAATAGATATATATAATTCCTTAACAATATCAGTTCATTCTAGCATTAAAATCTTTCACTACATCTCTAAAGCACAACCAGAAAAAATTAAAGAACAAAAATCAAAGCAATGTGCTTAAAATTAGGGTAAATAAGAACACTGACATTCTCAAATTCGCGCCGATGCAGCATTTTTTGAACAAATGTGGCTGCTTCTTCTGCTAACTGCTCGCTGTTCTCCGTTTCGTTGACTGCATTTCCTTGTTTGAATTCGTCTAAACAATCTTCAGCTAAAACAGGTTTCTCCAGCTTCGCCATGGCTAACCCCTAAAACACTAAATAAATGGGGATTTGAAAATTAGTTGGCCCAGACCAGTGTGGGTCTCGTTTATTTTTCTAAGTTTCCATTCATGGGAATCTGAAGGGATTTTGAAGCAATTTTCCTGATTTCCCGCTACGATTTTCAAATCTGAACGACGGGGCCCCTCATTGTTCTTACTGTTTAGAGAGACTATATTCAGGGTGCAGGGTTCAAATATTTGTGAAGCATTATATAGTGCATCAAATATTAATTTATAAGAGAAATATATTTTGTACAACTTTTTTTCACAAACGAATCCAATTTAGTGTTTATGATCTATAATTCAGGAGTTTAGGTTTTAGTGTTTTGAATTTATGATTTAATGTTATAAATTAAGGTTTATAGTTTATGGATTAAGGTTTATGATTTTGAGTTATTGTTAGAGCATTGGTGGTGTAATTTGTACAAGCGAGTCTAATTTAGAGTCTAGAAGTTTGAGTTTATGATTTAGAAGTTTACGTTTTAGAGTTTTGAATTTAGGATTTATTGTTTATGAATTAAGGTTTATAGGTTTGAGTTTTAGTGTTGGAGATTTAAATTTTATATTGTGGACCTTAAATATACATGCTTGTGTTAAAAAATTACATTGAAAGAGAAAATTTTGTTTTTCACAAGCAGTTTAATTTATAGTTTAGAGATTTAGTTTAGGATTTATGTTTTTAGGATTTTGAATTTAAAGTTTAACGTTATGATTTAGAGTTATGATTTAAGGATTATGAATTATGTTTTTGGGTTTAGTGTAGAATCTATATTGTAGAGTTTAAATAAATATGTTTGCGTTGAAAAAATTACATCAATAATGGATTAAATATTAACTTTTAAGGATTAGTGACGAAACTAGAATGAAGAAAATGAGACAAAATATAATTAACCATTGAAAATAGGAACAAGTTTAAATGAATTGAATATTAGGGATCCCAATATGTAAAAAAAACATTACATTATTTAATTAAAAATGTGAAAAACACAACCCCAAACCCTCGTATACCTCTGTCCCCAATAAAGATGAGGGCTATGTTTGGTAAACATATTCTTGAGTTAAAATTAAAGGTTTGAAATATTTTTAGAGGTTTGACCAGTTAAATTTGTTAATTTAGATGTTTGGTAAATAGCGGATTGTAATAGTGGATTAGGGTGAAACCTCTCATTTTGAAAAATCTCATTTTAGGAGCTTTTTGAGTTAAAAGTTTAAATAAAATACTTGTAAAGACTATTTTATCCTTAATAATTATAATTTTTAGGCTTATATATCATATTAGTACCTAAAGTATACTAACTTTTCATTTTGATACCTAAAATATTTTTTGGTCAAAATAAGTACCTAAAGTATATTTTTAGTTAAATTAGGTACCTAAAATATACTTTTTGGCCAAATAGGTACCTAAAGTATTTTTCGTTAAAATAGGCACATATTGTGTTTTTTAATTAGGGTAATTATGCTATACGCAAACGCTGGTGGAAACTTTTTTGCACAAGCGCCTTAGTTTTAGGGGTTAGGGACTCTATTTAGGGTTTAAAGTTTAGTAGTTTTGAATTTAAGGGTTGTTGATAGAATTTTGAGTTTAGGGTTAAAATTTAAGGTTTATAGGTTAAAAACCTAAATCCCTACCCATATTACCTTAAAAACTAAACCCCAACCCTAAATCTTAAATTATAACAATGAACCCTAAATTCTAAACCCCTACAATAAAATCCTAAACTCTAAACCCTAAACTAAAACTCTAAACCTATAATTGAGGCGCTTGTGGAAACAAAAAGTTTATACCGCCAGTGTATAGGATAATAATCCTTTTAATTAATGTCATATGACAATTTTTAAGAACCTATATAAAAAATATGTATACATTAAGTGCCTAATTTGACCTAAAAATACTTTAGATACTTATTTTGACCAAAAAACATACTTTACTTACTTTGACGAAAAAAATACTTTATGTACCTATTTTGACCAAAAATTATACTTTAGGTATCTAGTTTAACCAAAAAGTATATTTTAGGTACTTATTTTGACCAAAAAATACTTTAGGTACCAAAATGAAAAAGTTGATATACTTTAGGTAATAATATGATATATAAGCCTTTTTTTAAAACAACATAAATTTGAATATCAAATAAAATTTAAAAAATAATTTTTAAATAAGAAATTAATTTTTATCAATAAGTAAGTATGATTTTATTGAAAATAAGAAGCTAATCTATACATTTAAATTTAATAATTATTAAAATTATACTAAAAAGAATTTCACAAATAAAAAATAATATATACATCATTCATGTTTAATAATGATATTAAAAAAATTAATTTTCATAATCCAATTAATATTAATAGATGCAAAATATTAATAACCAATAAATTATTTAAACAAGTATTGAATATAATCATGTCCTTATATGTCATTTTGCTTGTTCAAGTAATCAAACAGCTATCAGTTAATTTTACCAAACAGTTCTATACAATCATCTAATGCAATTCGCTAGTCAAATCAGCTAATGCTATCAGCTATCAACTAATGTAATCTGCTATCAGCTATTCACTAATTATCAAACAGGGCTGAGATATATTTCATGATTCAATTGTTTACATATTAATCAAAGCATTTGTAACTAATATTTTAAGAATTGTATTTTAATACACAAACTATGTAAAAAAATTACATGACTCTACTATAAAAATTAAAACCTAAATTTCAAACCCTAAAACCCTAAACTCTAAATTCTAAACATAATCCCTAAACTCTAAATCCCAAAACACTAAATCCCTAAGCCTAAACCTTAACTTAAAACTCTAAACTCTAAAATTAAAAAACTTGTGTAAACTAAAATTTATACTTGTATATAAAAATATTTTTCATATTTTATTTAATATCAAACTAGTAATTCACTTCAATGAACTGTAATTCACTGTTTTGATTAGGAGACTAGTTTTTCCTTATTAATTAAATACTTTACCCAATTTTAGTATTTAATTTTAGTTTAAAGGTCAATTAGTATACAAAGTTGTTAAATCATTAATAATGTGATGATATGGTTGTTTCTTTATTTTTTAATAAAAAATTATTAACTTTTTCAACTGTTGTTATCGGTCAATTATAAGCCATCACCGGTCATTACTTATACAATAGAGATACTAGAACGATTACTTTTCCTCCTCTTTCTTATTCACAAATTGATTTTCCGTGAAACTCGTTCAGAATTGATGATTCATCTAAAGATTCAACGTTCTAATGCTTTGATTTCCTTCAATGACCGTAATACTAATTTTGAGGTATGTTATTTATTTTCTCGAAGTAATATTTTTCACCATTCAAATTTTGAACAAAACACTCAAAAAATTTTCAAATTGAGAAAGCCCTAAAAAATGATAGATTTTTGTGTTTAATTTAGTGGAGTTTGAAAGAGTTTTAGAAAAAATCAAATTAAAAAAAAATGACAGAAAACGTAGAGATGAGTTTATCGATGTCTAGATAGTCGTAAAAGACATTAGAAAATGATATTTTATAACGACGAATGAAATAAATTAATTTTGACGAAAATAATAATGACTAATGAGATAGAGTAAAAACTGTTATTTGACTCTCACATCAGTACCAGGTCGTCCCAACCTGTCACGTCATCTGATCATTAATGGTTTAATAGCTCAATGTCCTACTTGAATTTCATACTAAAATGTAATGTTAAAATTGAATCATTTTAAAGTTTAATAACAAGTTTATATAATTAATTAAAGTTTAGCGACTAACTGTATAATTTATCATAGTATAAAATAAACTCGAGCGAGTCTTACCCAGCGAGTCTTACCCAGCGAGCCATATAACAAAAATAAACAAACAAAAACATTCAGCTCAGAGTCTCAGACCGAAGAAGAAGAAGGCGCTACGAACTGAAAGTAAATATTTGAAATGAAATTTTGTAGGAAATAAGTTTTAATCATTTTTCTTGTTGATTATTTGTTTCCCATTATATTAATTAGAGGAATATTTTGATTAATTTTCATAAATCATAAGCTCAGCGTTCTCTGTTTTTTTTTTTTGTATATTTATTTGTTTTATGTAGTGTTATTGATTTATTGTTTTGGTTTTGGTTTAGGTCTAGAAGAGGAGAGAAGTGAGAATGGAATCGACGGAGTCGTCTTGCGTGTCATCACCGGAGGCGGCGAGGAAGAGTTCTTCGACGCCGCCTAGATCGCTGACTTCTGGTAATTTCTGATCTGATCTTCCATTTTCTCTGTCGAAGCTTTTCATTCTTGTGTTTTGTTTGTTTGTTTGTTTGTTTGTTTGTTTTCTGCTTTTGACTTAAATTACGTTAATCTTGATTTTTTTCTGTTTATAATGTAATGGTTAACGTGTGAAATCGTTTGGATTTCGAATTCTAGAGATTGCTCTAAAGGTTGAACGTTTCATGTTTGTTTCCGGAATTCCTCATTGACAACAAAATCAAGATCTCAGAACTAAGTAACTAACTCTTTTCGCGTTCTTCTTCTTTCAGAAAATGGTGAGAAGCCTACATATATCAGGTTTCTTGTCTCCAATGCTGCATCTGGTTCTGTAATTGGAAAGGGAGGTTCAACAATTACTGATTTCCAGTCAAAATCAGGAGCTCGAATTCAGTTGTCGCGCAATCATGAATTTTTCCCAGGAACATCAGATAGGATAATTATGGTCTCTGGAACACTTGATGAAATACTCAAAGTCATGGAACTTATCCTTGCGAAATTATTTAATTAGGTGATCTTTATGATGACTTTTAACCCTGCAAATTTTTTGCTTTTTAGATTATTACATGTGTATATTTTTTATTTGTCAGCTCAATATTGAAGATAATGATGATGTTGAACCAAGAACAAAAGTGGGGCTAATTGTTCCCAATAGCTCTTGTGCAGCATAATTGGGAAAGGAGGGGCTACCATAAAGTAAGAAGTCTACATGAATTCTCTGATTTTTGTTGCTATGATTTGAAAATTTACAACATAATATTGTTTTTCAGGCTTGAAATTAAAGAAATTTCTTTAACTTCAATTGCATAGTTGTTAGTACTGTTGACATAATTGAAGCATCCTGATTCCTGAGTAGGCTTAAATATAAAAGTGCTAATTTGTTTTATTTTGACATCTATATAAAACAGTCCTATGCTCATTTTCTTCACTGTTTGCGGACACATACAATTACTTTCTTTAATAACTCATTCTAGCCAAATTATACCACATTTCTTCTAGAATGCCCATTTTGATATCTTCCTAAATCCTTATTATTTCTGAATTAAATTGAATAGTGTATCATGCTGAAGTCTTTCATATGTCTGTCTGTCCAGGAGGACCATAGCAACTCTATCACTATTGGTGTTTCAGATGGCCATATCAGGCTTGTTCTTGGTCGTGGTGGAAGAAACATCATGGAAATTAGTCAGGTTTATAAGTGATAAAGCAGATATCGTTTGATTCATTTATTTTAGTTATATTCTAAATTTGAGCGCTTTCTCATCGTAGGTAAGTGGGGCCAGGATAAAAATATCGGATAGAGGCGATTTCATGTCTGGAACAACAGATAGGTATAACCATCCCATTCTATCGTTCTGCTACCTAATCAGTGAGTTATGATATGACTTTCCTTTCTTAGAAAGCATATCTATCTATTACCTTTGGCAGGAAAGTCACAATCACCGGATCACAGAGAGCAATCCGTCAAGCCGAGTCCATGATAATGCAGAATGTAGCTAATGCCACTAAGAGGGCGATGACTTAGTCTTCCGGTTATCAGAACCATTCTTGTCGAGTCTGTTGATAGAACCGCTTACAACTTCGTCATATAGTTTTGACTAGAAACATATCCTCGTTCATTGGCACTCTACGAGTTGACAGAGCCAACATGACGCCAGCAGCCAGAACCGGGAAATTTGTAGCAAGCAAAGCTCTCATTAGGTACTCTCCGGAGAACACAGACTAAATTTATTGATTTTTTTTCTTCTTTTAAAGGAAAAACATGTTGGAAATAGACTGCCATTGCCTGACTGAGCATACGAATTAGCATATCATGTCATTCGGTTATATAATTGTAACAGCTTTCTATGGTTTAACTTCTGGTATATTATCTTGTATGCTGCTTATGCTTTCACTAAAACTTCTGAATAAGTTTTAATTTTTGGGTAGTATCGAGTTGAGTCGAGCCAAACTTAAGTTGTAAGAAGGTTGAGCTTAATTCGAAATCTGTTGCTGAAAAGCTCGATCAAATTTCGCTTGTAAAGCTTAAACTCGAATTGATCAGGTTGGTTTTTATATACCGCAAAATCCATTAGGCAAAAGGTTAAAAATAGCCCCCAACGTTTCACCATTTGATCATTTTAGTCCTATTCTTTTTTTGGTGCGAACAAGCCCCCAATGTTTCATTTTTCGTTCAAATTTCACCCTTGTTGGATGGAAACTGTTACTCAACTAATGGTCCACACCCGAGACTGACGTGGCATGTTTGCATGGCATGGGGAGATGATGTGGCGATGCCATGTGGCACCTTGCTGACGTGGCACCATCCGATTGGTTAGAAATATTTAAAAAATAATCTTTAAATTTTTAAAAATGTCACATTAGCAAAGTGCCATGTGGCATCGCCACATCATCTCCCCATGCCATGTAGACATGCTACGTCAACTTCAGACGTTAACCGTTAGTTGACTAACGGTTTTCATCCAACAATGGTAGAATTTAAACGAAAAATGAAACGTTAAAGGCTTGTTTGGATAAAAAAATAGGACTAAAATGACCAAATGGTAAAACGCTGGGGCTGTTTTTAGCTTTTTGCCAATCCATTATCCCAACCTAAATCTCTAAGCCAATCAAACTGCTTGACCATATCATCTTGAAATGGGATAACAAACCGAATTATTTGGTCCATTTCACCCCAATAACACAAAATCAACCGTCAATGGAGTGGCTAGTGGATTTGTTGTCAAGGGTGATGGTGATACACTTGTATTAAATCAAGTCGATAAATATTAATTTATAATTTAAATTTATTTAATTTTTTTCGAGTTGAGTTATTCGAGTTTTTGTTCAAATTTAGGTGTAAATATTCATAATGATATGTTAATTAGTTTTAAGGTTTAACCGTCAAATAAGTGCTCAAATTATGCATTTTTTCAGTTAGGTGCCCAAACTATTTTCCGGGCCAAATTGGGACCTAAAATTTTATTCCATGACCCGTTTAAGGTTCGCCGTTAATTTTTACCGTTAAATGCCACGCGTCACCTCCAAAAATATTAAAAATAAATAAAATTAATTAACTTCAAAAAATCTTTAAATTTTTTAGATTTTACAAAACAACCTCAAATTTCAAATTTCCTAAACCCCAAAACCTAAATCCCAATTTGGGTCGATTTTACCACCGATTGCCATGCTGCCGCCCACCACATTGTTCGCCGGACCACCGCGACCATTTCTCTCATTATCTCGTCGCCGAAAATCGACCGACGTCGTGCGAATTGACAAAATTGTCGAATGATTCGTAATGAACGGCGGCAGGAGAAGCAACAAACGGCGTGTGGGTTGTTCGACGAGGGGAGGATTCTTCATTCCGTCGCCGGCAACGCGGCAGCCGTTGGCGGGAGTGGTCAGATTTGGGGGTTTAGGGATTTGAAGACTATTTTAGAATATTTGAAAGTTTCAAGATATATTTTTATTTTGTTTTATTTATTTTTAATATAATTTTTGGAATTTTTAGGAGATGACACGTTTCTTTTAACGGAAAAAATTAACGGCGAACCTTAAATGGGTCACAGAATAAAAATTTAGGTCCCAATTTGGCCCGAAAAATAGTTTGGGCACCTAACTGAAAAAAAGAGAGTATAGTTCGAGCACCTATTTGCCTATTAAGCTTAGTTTTAATTTAAACACTTTTTATAACCATATATGATATACATATATAAAAAGCTCAACTAGAAATTAAAAACTAATCCCTTAATTACTAAAGATTTTGAATTATTTAAGTCTTATTTTGTAACTCAAAATTTTATTTAATTTTTTTTTAGTTATGTTTATGAAATTACGATTCGAATCAAGTCAAAATTTTCACGCCGAATTAAAAAATTTAATCTTTTCAAGTAAGAATTTTAAATGTGATTGGGTGGACTTAGAGATGAACTGAATAATTGTTTCTATCGCTAGTCCAAAAGTATACATGAGATTCTCACCTCATACAACTCATCGTAGGTCACAAATAAATTTAAGGATGATAATAGATATTGCATATTAGAATATTTGTCTCTTTTCTTCAAGATGCGGATTAAGAAAAGAGTAAAATTTTAATACATAAACCGTCTAAAATTAATTTTAGACAAACCTATATATTTACACTTTAAAACTTAAATTTTAAATTCTTAACCCTAAAAAATTAAAGTTTAAACCATATACCTTAAATTCTAAACCCTACAACCTAAACCCCTAAACTAAAAGAAGAATTATATTTGGATATTTACTTTCTATTCACAATGATATAAGAAAAATGCAGATATTGATCCTTGGATATTAGATACACATTCGGATAATGAATATCAAAGCTCAGATAATTAACAAAAAATTAAAATTATTTGTTGTACAAAAAAAGAAAGGTAAAAAGATGCACGAAAGTGTTCTTTAACTTCATCAAACATCATCTCAACTGATTCATAATATACACTTTCTCAACTTAATTTTAATCACAATCAATAATAAAAACCTTGTTTCTTAGCTTCTAAGATCACATAAAACGTTGTAATAGCATTTATTATTTTATATGTAGGGACTTCAAACATAGCTATCAATCAATGACTTCCTCATCTCATCGACAATAGCAGTAGGTTGAGCTTCTCTCAGCTTGAAGACACTCTCGATCACGGAAAGCTCCGTTGCCGTGGTGTCTGACCCGCAAAAAGCGGTCCAATCATTCACAGTCATCCCAGCAGCTATCACTTCGCTCCCACGGTTGATAGTGCCAGCCACCAATGGAACCTGAAGAAGTGTCGAAAGCTCATCCAAGTCCTCAATGGATGTATGAGGATGAACCTGCACCATCCAACACCCAAAATCAATATATGGGTTAATATTTGATATGCTGCCAGGGAAAACAAAAAATTCCACAATCAGGATTGGGATGAAGGCATTATTGTTGCTGAGATTCAATCTTACCAAGCCACCTCTGTTAGAAAAGGCGCAGTAGCTCCCGACAAGAATATTACCGGCTATTGTCTGCCTGAAAACTTCTACACCAAGAACATCGGCAATTATCTCCTCAGTTTCCTGATTCAAATTGCAGATGAACAGCATTATAAACATATTCTAATATATTGAGATACAAAAGAATAAACATGCTTGTTTCATCTTACTCGGAAACTAAAATAGGGCACCGACAGCCGAGGGAAAGTACTATCTAGGGCTTAATATATTGAGATTCAAATTGCAGATGAACAGCATTATAAACATATTCTATTTATGGAACATTGCAGAAAACAGAGATAAATGATGAGGACATATGTAACAAATACAACCCCCAAGGGTGAAAGGATAAATCAAAATTTTAGATACCACTTCAACCCAAGATGCAAGGACCCAAAAACAACCGAGTCATAGATTAGTATCTACAAGGAACTGCAGCCTTAGAGTGGATATCAAAGATGCAAGTGCAGAAATGTTCCTTGCAATAAAATGGAAAGGCAGGGCCCTTGTTACCGCACTTAGACAGAAGACTACATATATATCTATCTCCATTTACCTTGTCTAGATCAGTGTGTGTCAAAGCAACATGATCATTGCAAGCAATACAGTTCCCAAGAGCAGACAGTTTCTCCTCTATCCGCTGAACAACAACTTGATCTGGTAGACTATTTCGCAAGTGTTGAAGTTCTTCAATAAGAAAGAATAATCCAACATTAATATTGGAAACTGAGTTTAAACTTCAAAATAGCAACATACAACAGAGTTCAAACTTCAAAACTAGTGACATATAACAAATGCACAACACTGGCCCACAAAGGACAAAAAAATGTGATTAAAAGCCACTAGGGTTTACATGCCACAGTTCAGATCCAGATCAGTAATAATGATAATAGAAGAACGTCAAACGATACTAACTTCTTCAAGATAGCTCATAAAATTACCTTGATCTGTGGTATTGTGGGGGACGAGTAGCCCATTCTTATTTCCTGTCAGAACAAAGAAAAGCTCAGATAAGTGAAGCCGAGGAATCTAACAGATAAGATTGTGAAAGTCCTAAGAATTTCTTACCGGCACATAGCCGCCCTATGATCCTAGTGCCAGAAATAGAGGTCTTAACGACTGGAATGACATCTGCCAACTCCGACTCAAAAGCACTGCAAGTGCAAGGTGCCAATATAACCTTAATACCTTATAAAGAATAGGAAAAGAAAACTGTAGAAGACATGCTCACCTATAGAAGTTTTCCGACCCTCCAATTGCCACCAAACAGTAAGCATTGGTCAGCTTGGAAAAGACTCCAACTTCACATGAATTTTCAAACTGAAGCCCTGCATAAATTATCATGAGACTTCCAATTTTAGACATTTACTCCAAAATGTTGCAAAACTACTAAACAATAAGCATGATAAAATTAATGAGATTGAACAACATGCAAATCAATATACATGAGATACAAGCCACAACAATACCATGACTATCTCAGTTATATCAAAAGAAGATTATATATTATATATATATATATTGAAGGCTGAGATGAAACTTACTAGTTGCCATTATCAAGCGGAAACACTGATCACCGATGAAAACAGAAAGGAAGAAGCTCTGCAACAAAAGGGCAGGGTTTAAATCAACCAGAAAACAAAAGAACCATACAATTATGAGATTAGAAAAGAGACTTATATCCCTCGTATTGTCATGCATAATAACATATTCCAACAAGAATCTCTTTCATAAAAATTGTGGTCAAGTTCAAACAACAACCTTTTCATCCATTTCCCCCCATAAAAAGGTGCTTAAGAGAACATGTAACACTGAGGCTCAAACAAAACTTCCTCAAAGCAAAAGCACAATGTTTTCCCCTTTCCCCCCGTGATCTAGTAGACATTATACTAATTGTTTCAGTTTATCCCAAACTATCTCCCACCATTTCACCCTCATTCATGTAACTTGATTACAAAGAATAAAGATCACATTAGTAAGCCAGCCAAGGACATAAATATTGAGTAACCTAATTTACACTTTTACACTCGATGAAGGTCAATAGAAACCAAAACAAGAGTCCACACAACAAGGGTCAAAAGAAATTTCTTGGATATCAAATAACAACAAATAAAACGTTTTTTTTATAAAAAAAAACTCATTATACATCTCTTCCAAGATCCAATATTAACACAGAAGAAACATATCATTGGGGTTAAATGCTTAGCTAAAATCGTATCATCTAAATCAACACCTTAGAAATATCATATTTGATGCCACTAAATACAAACCACTAACAATCAATTCCAAATGATCCTTACAAAATCAAATGCCACAAAAAGAAAAAAGATTATGTTAAGGGCAATATCTGTAAATTTGCATATTGTTCATTCAAAGAAACACAGATACACATACATATGTATACACACACACAGTCTGTTTTAAGGCAAAAAAATAAATGTATAAATAAATATGAAATTTGAAAGCCTCAAAAAATCTTACATATCTTATTGAACCAAAGAAACCCAAAAGAGCAAAAGCAAAAAAAAAAATTAAGAAAGGAATAGCGGTGGCACGCCGTCCGCCACCGCTAAAGACCTCAATAGCGGTGCGGAGAAGTTTCACATCGATGAGTATATGAGATGAGACAGAATAAGGAGCAGTAAGATGAAGAAAATCAACCAAACGCAACTGAAAACCCCATGACTCAAGTAGAAAAGAAATTGCCTTCAAGTTAAGTTTAAGGTTTGAGAGATTACCTTACCCACCGGTTTGTTGTTGGAAGGCAAGAGAGGGCTGAGGAGGAAGACGAAAGGGCTTATTTGACGGCGGGGATATGCGAAGTCAGATTATTGTGTGAGCGTCGGAGATATTTTTAAAGCAAAATAACTTTTTGTTATTTAGTTTTGGGGGAAATTATTTATACAATTTAGACATAATTATTAAAGTTGAAAATTAATTATTTGATTATTCAAAA
Organism: Hibiscus mutabilis; assembly: GCA_019671005.1. Taxonomy (NCBI): domain Eukaryota; kingdom Viridiplantae; phylum Streptophyta; class Magnoliopsida; order Malvales; family Malvaceae; genus Hibiscus; species Hibiscus mutabilis. Next base: position 16,810,910 of record CM033711.1, read on the forward strand.
ATAAAAAAGCTTACATAAATAACTATTCATGTGAGTGATTTTTTTATAATCATTGCTATTTCATTAATGGAAAAATATTTTATGTACCGAATTTTTTTTTACAATAGTTTTAATTTAATAGAAGTTTAATTTAATATTTATAATTTATTGTTAAAATTTAAGGTTTTATTAGGACTTAAGATGTAATGATACAAATTAGAGGAAGTAGAATTGCAATGAGAAAAGAGATTGGCATAACAAAGAAAAATGAAGGAATAAAAGTTTTTGGAGAGAAACAAAAAGATATTTGTAGGGATTAAAAAGTTACAAGTTTTTCACTTTTTTGAAAAAAAATGGGTTTTTAATTTTGGAATAAAATTTGTAGGAGTCGCCACCGATCACTTAGATAAGTTAGACAGGACATCGAAAGAAAACTAGAGAAAATAGGGTTCGGAAGTCGATTACGAGTGAGGAAGGATTCGTACCCCACCATGCTCGAAAATCGGTACCTAAAGATTCATATCGTATTTGCAAAAAATATATAAATAAATTTGGTCTAATTTAATTTATAATTCCTAAATACATGTATGAATGACAATGTTGTTGAACATAAAAAAACTCCACGATTTACGGTACACAAAAGAGATAATGCTTGGAAACCAGAACGACACTCTCACTAGAAATACCGAAATCTCAAGGACTAGATCCAAATGCCATAAGGTATAATGCATGAACAAATATAATGCTAACAAATAATAAAAAAAGGTAAGGCCATAAAGCATTTGTAAATAAATTTAATACGGTGCAAAAATAAATATACATACATATATAATAGAAGACAAGATAATATTTATATATATATATATATTATCTATGCTATACTATATATATATATTTGACACATTAACCAGATAACTTTATTTATAAACAAAAATAAAAATATAACATAGCTTAGAAATTTTTAGAACACCAAAAAACAATAAGAAAGAAAATGATAAATCTAAAGTTAAAAAATAAGCGTTGCACCAGTCAGATCAGACACTTACTCTTTGCTCCAAAGAAAATCTCTGCGGTCCATTGTAAGAAGGATCCTTGGAGAGTTGTTAAAACATGATCTAGATGAAATCCCAAAATTAACAGCAACCATCTTCATGCATATTCCCAAAAATGACAATTCGTTATAAGTTACATCGGCAAACAACCCAAAAGGGATCAAACTCTACGTGACCGCGGACAAAAACGAATTAGAAACAAGTGTTGTGAGGGTCACCGTACAAACACCAAAAACCTGCAAAGTAACCATAGCAACGTGTCATAAAGGCAGAGAAAACGTGTCACAGAGACAGAGAAAAATACAACAACATATGCGAAGAAAAAACAAAACAAACAAAAGAAAACAATATATATATATATATATATATCACCAATAGTCGACAACCAACATTAAAGCTGGTGTTTCCGCCGATTAGACAAAAAACCAAATAAAAAACAAGCCGCTAATGTTCAAAGAAAAAAGAAAAAGAAGAGGGAGAAGTGCGGTTAGGGTATAAAAAACTATTACACATATATAGAAAGAATCTGCCAATATATAGATATATATATATATATATATATAATATATATTTAAATGAGTTAAAACGACATTAAATAATATTTTTTTGATAAAAAATGAAATAAAATGAAGAAAAAAAAGAACATATTTCATTTCTTTATTTTCAAAAACATATTACATTCAGAGCTCTCACTCTCGGTTTCAACTTTTTCTAAACCAAATACCCAGTATCAAATCACTTTCACTATAACACCCCAAAAACTAGTCTAGTTGGTATTGAGTTCCAACGATCAGAAACCCTACACTGAAAAGGTCTAAATATTGTATTGACGTTGACCGTATGGTCAATTATATTAATATTGGACTCTACTTGAGTCAATTTATTGAATAATGACCTTAATTGAATTCTTAGAAACCTGTTAGTGGCCAAATTGTGAGAATTAAAGGTTTGGGGCAAAAGTTTAAAATTAGAAAAAGTTAAGGGACCATTTTGTAAATATCCTATTTTGGGATGACTCACCTTCTTGCTTGCCACCCACTTCACATGATATTGGTTGGAGATAAAAAAAAAGATGACATTTGGCTATCAATTGTCTAAAATAAAGAAAAAAGCATGAAAAGATGGAGATCATATTTTAAGATTTCCCTTAGGGGAGGGTAAGCTCATTGATTCATCTACTAAGGTAAAACAAAGTGTTTTACAACACTTAAGTATTGTGTATACCGAGCCCTTCTATTTATTTTCTACATCTTCCTTGAAAGGTTAAGCATACACCTCCATTGTCTTCAACCTCAAGCTCCTAAGTAAACATCTTCCTTGTTTGACTTCTTAAATTCAAGCTTTCTTTGATCCATCGATAGTATTGGTTAGCCATTAGTTGGGTAAGAGCAAGCCCCTAATCAATTGTTGAATTCCATGGATAGTTAGTGTTGGAGTATGCCCAAAGACCAATTATGAGATGGTTGTAAAAGGCATACTTATTTTATCTTGTTTATTAGTAAGAAGCCATTATTATTATTGAGTCTTATTCTGTGTATCTATAAATAAACTGAATTATAATAAAGTCCTTAGAATAATATAGTTATTCTTGAATGTCCTTAGTCGAGAATTATTGTGGGCTTGGACAACAATAATGTATTAAGACTAATATGTAGTTGATTGATGACAAAGTGTTGTCATTGACATGGATATGTCAAAATCAATACATAAGTATTTGTTAGGGAACGACATACTGGGTTGACCCGCTATGAGCATGTTTCTTGGATTATTATGTGACAGTCACAACATTGCTTATGGTGATAACTACATGTACGATCCTCAGACTTGAGATCATTATTATTTCAACATCGTGAGTGGTATATTTTGATACGGTCAAATGTGTGTCGTAACTGACTACACTATAAAGATTGATATTGGATATGTCACAATCCATGTAGCGAAATATGGTTAATCAAGATAGGATTTGTCCATCCTACATAATAGGAGTAATATCATAGGCTACTTGATTGAGTGAGACTAGAAAATACATGGCCATGCTCGAATGAATTGATATGGGATATCATAGTTATTTGTTTATAATAGTCTACTCAAGATATCAAGAAACATTAGATGGACTATACAAGTGTGACTAATCCATGACTTGTGTCTGATCTAGATATGAGGACAAAAGGATGAAATACATAAAAAAAGTTAATCACGGAAAAAGGTTAAATCGAACCACGATTTCATGTAACTTAGGTAGCAATGATGTATTGCTAGATGCCACCCATTGCTTGTAATATTAGAATTGTTCTGGATATTACTGCTAACGTTACATGAACCTACAAGGGTCACACCCTATGATTGAAACGAACAAATATCGACTAGATAGCATGTGTATAGACTTGTTGTACACGTAATTAGTAAGAAATCAAAATTGTTATATAATGGATAATTTCAGTTTTATACATATGTTAATATTTGATAAGTTATTGTAATTATCAAATACTATATATATATCTCTAAAAGAAACCTAATTAAAGTAGAATCAGATTCTACATATTTAATTATATTCTGTTAAATATATTGTATATTTAAAGAATCCAAATTTAATTAGAATTAGGTTTTTTAATGCTATATAAAGGCATAATGTCTAGCAGCCAAAATATGAATTTTTCGAAAATCATCTCTAACAGTTAGATAAGAGAAAAAATGTTCATTTTATTCGAGTGGACTGCGTAGAGGTCAGAACATTGCTGTAACGACTCAGATTCGATTTGGATTCTCCTATACTCGCTGCAGAATTCTAGATTGGTTGAGGTAATGTTTTTCATCCTTTATCACTCCGAATTTGTCCCTTGTACATGGATCACTAGAGGATTACGCCGAATAATTTTTCCGCTGCGCCATGGGGTGTACCGGCGTTTCCCAACAGTTAGAGTTTAATTTCATGTTGAAATTATTGAACTCTTGAAACTAAGCTTAAGCTCTTTTAAGGCTTTAATCCATGGGAATTAAATAGTTAATAGCTATTTCAAGCTTGAATATTGATTTTGATATTATTGAATCAATTTTAACATTTCCCTATTGTTTTTAACTAGCTCAAGAATTGGAGAATAATCATTAATCATCTCCGTCAAGAGCTAGGAACAAGGAATTGCAATCCGAGAGCCGTAGAAGCTTTAAAATCAATGTGAATGTAGTCGAAGTCTCGAGAATAGGCTAAGTGTCTTTCCCGAACTTTTGAATATTGAATATTACATTGCTAACATTGTGAATTGAGGTTATTGCATAAAAACATCATATGTGGCTATATTGGTAAGTTTTGGTGAGTATTGCATTGAATCATTGTCCTTAGTATTGTTGTTGTTGTCATTGAAATCATTGAAGCATTGGTATATAAAATCATTGGTCATTGGATATTGAAAAAGGGCCATTGGAATATTGATAATGAATTATTGTCATTGGATATTATATTGAATCATTGCTATTGCTTATTGATATTGAAATATGACTATTGAGCTATTGTTATTGATCCATTGTTATAGAATTATTGTTATTGAACTATTGATATTGAACCTTGGATTCGAAAGTGTTGGATATAATTGGCATGCCATAGAATTCATGAGCTTATTGGTATGGGTTGGCTACGACCTTTATTGTGGTGCGACAGAGGGATAATGTTGTGATTTGGTCATATTGGTGCGGCGGAGAGACTAGGCCACTATTGATTTTGGTACGGATGAGGAATCCGCATATCCATATACCGTACATCGATCCAAGGGAACTTATTGAATAATGCCATTGTTATTGTTTAGTGAATATTGCTATTGCTATTGATCATTGTTATTGTTTATTGATATTGTGTAGTTTTAGAATTGGAATCCATGTTCATGTTATTATTGTCATTGATAGTATTTGAGTATGCTAAATTGCATATTATGCTCATTCACTGTTTATGGCTACCTAATTAGGCAAAGTTTGCCTAATGCATTCATCTTCCATACATTTCAGGTTAAGAAGTTTAAAATCGAGATCGGAGCCGAAGAATGTTTTTGGGCAAGTCACTTCATTAATAAAGTGAAGTATATCAACCCTATAGATTCCTAGAATGCTGGCAAAGTAGTTAGATTAGTCATTTTTGGTCTTTTTTGTATGTGTATTTCTTATGGTATGTATAGGTTTTAAGAACCCTAAATGACCATTTTATGTTTGACCTTAAAAGTGACTAAAATGACATACTTGGCTTAAAAAGGGGAAAACGTAGTATATGGATTCGAATGACTATGAAATTTAACATGATGGTAGATTATATTGTTATAAACTTACTGGTAAAGTTTCATTGAATTTGAATATTGTTTAATAGGTTAAAATGATTAAAAACCAGACAAAATCTGTAATTATAGTGCAGAGCGTATCGATACGAGTGATGGCGTATCGATACAGGTATGCATATTTGGTCGTGGTCAACATTTATCAACAAGGTGTACCGGTACGTCAAAGGGGCATATCGATATGAAAAGCCAACACTAGAATTTGGAAAATTAAATGCATTGATACGACCTCATGGCGTATCGAAACGGGTCAACCTGTACCGGTATGGGCTCCATCCGTACCGATACGAGTTTTGGTCATCGAAACTTGAGAAATTATAAACCATGTCTCGCATACCGATACGGGCAGCATCGTATCGGTACGGGCTTATTGATTCTTAACCGTTTTAATGGTTATGACTCAGAAGTATCAGTACGGTCTATCGAGTACCGATACAGGTAAATCTGTTAAAAGTTAATTGGAATAATTTTGGAACATTGCACATTGGTCACTAAATATTGTATAGTTAAATTGAAGAGGTAATTGATATCGGATGACATGAAAACTTGTAAGCTTATTGTTTATGATTTGAATTTTATTGTGGTATGGTTAATTTCATTAAGGGACCCCATTTTTTTGAATTTACAGATTAACCCCTATAACTTGTAAAAGTCTAAAATTGGGCCAAAACCAACAATAATAGTACTGTACTGAGTTATTAAGCTTTGTTGAATCGATATTGTATTGTTGAAAGGAATATCTTTGCTAAATTACCAAATTTTGATTAAAAATTATTGCACCAATCATCGTATTGTTCATTGATAGCATACTCCGACCCAGTTCTCTACTAGGCCAGGAAGGGGGTGATACATTCACCTTTAAGCCAATCATCTGTGGCCAAGCATCGCACCGTCAACAACGATGGTTTCATCCGATTAAGGCCATGACAAACCCCTCAAAATTTGAAACTCCAACCTAAAGCAGATTAAAGACTACCTTTGGAGACTCGATCTAGCAGCAGTGAACGGAAACAACTCCTGAGTCGAAGGTAAGTCTCGATTTCTCTCTTTTTTTCTCTTTATTTTATTTTCCTCTCTTGATTTCGAATGAAAACCCTAATACTCTCGTCAAATCCTCATCTTTTTTCGTTGTTGTTGTAGATCCAAATATATAGAGAAATAGAGGCTTGGTCGCTCAGCCCTTCATTCAATGCTCCAGATTTTTTGTGGTGTATTGACCGAGTAGTTGGGTGAGTAGGGTCGTGTTAGAGTATGCCCAAAGACCAATCATAAGATAATTGTAAATGGCATTTGTTTTTACCTTGTTTATTCATAAAGAGGCATTGTCATTATTATTTTCAGTTAATATTCTGCTTGCATAAATAAACTGAATTATAATAAAGTCCTTAGAATAACATGATTATTCTTAAATGCTCTTAGTCGAGTATTATTGTGGGAATGGACAACAATAATGCATTAAGACTAATATGTAGTTGATTGATGACAAAGTGTTGTCATTGACATGGATATGTCAAAATCAATACATAAGTATGTGTTAGAGAATGACATACTGGACTGACCTGCTATGAGCATGTTTCTTGGATTATTATGTGATAGTCACAATATTGCTCATAGTGATAACTACATGTATGATCCTCAGACTTGAGATCATCATTATTTTAACATCGTTAGTGGCATATTTTGATACAGTGAAATGTGTGTTGTAACTGACTACACTATAATGACTGATATTGGATATGTCACGATCTATGTAGTGGGATATGGTTGATCAAGATAGGAATTGTCCCTCCTACATAATATGAGTAATATTGTAGTCCACTTGATTGAGACTAGAAATGCATGGCCATGCTCGAATAAGTTGATATGAGATATCATAGTCATTCGTTTATAATAGTCTACTCAAGATATTAAGAAATATTAGATGGACTATACAAGTGTGACTGTTCCATGACTTCTGTCCAATCTAGATATAAAGGACAAAAGGATGTAATACATGAAAAATAGTTAATCACGAAAAAGGTTATGTCGAATCATGATTTCTTGTAACTTATGTGACAATGACATATTGCTAGATGTCACTCATTGTTTGTAATATTAGAAATTTTCTAATATTTACTACTAACGTTACATGAACCTACAGGGTCACACTCACGGTTGAAATGGGCATATATTAAACGAATTATATATGTACAATTTTGTTGTATACAGATTTAGTTAAATTAATATATATTTGATATATATAATTTAACTATTGTTTAAATATTAAAAGAAAAAAATTATTGTAATTATGACTTTTTTAATATATATAAATAATATAATTTGATTTAAATCAATCAATATATATATATATATATGGAAATCCTAATTAAGTTGAATTGGGATTATATTATATATATTTTAAACTCCTAATTAAAGTTGAATTGAGATTATATATATTTAATATATATATTGAAATCCTAATTAAGTTGAATTGGGATTATATATTTAATATATATATTGAAATCCTAATTAAGTTGAATTGAGATTATACATATATTTAATATATATATATATATATATTAAATTCCTAATTAAAGTTAAATTGGGATTATATATATTTAATATATATATATATTGAAATCCTAATCTGAGTTGAATTAGGATTACAAAGGCTATATAAAGGCATGAGAGATCTAGTAGTCATTAATACTTTTGGGAAAAACCTTCTAAATAGTTTAGAGAGTTTTATATGCTCGTTTCAACTGGTGAACTACGTAGAGGTCGGAACGTTATCATTGCGGCTTAGGAATAGGCATCGTGAAATCGTGATTGGATATCTATCTCCTCCAAATTTAGAATTCCAGATTTTAAACAGGTAATTCTTCACCCTTATTCACCCTGATTCATTCCTCGTACATGGATCTCTGGTGGTAATCACCGGATAATTTTTCCGCAACACCATGGGGTGTACTGGCATGACCCAACATGTTGGCGATAGTGTTTGAGGGTGTTGATAGTGGTGGTTAGGTAGGGTGATGTGCGGCTAGAGTTAGAGTGGCAGAAGTAATTGGGTAGTTTAGGGTTTATTTAGGGTTTTGGGGTTAAGGTTAATTTTGAGGTTTGAGGGGTTAATAGTGGTGGCAGACGTGGTAGTCCAAATCGGTAGCGGCAATAGACGTGGTGGTTTAGACCGGTGGCGGTGGCTAGGGTTAAAGGTGTTTAGGGTTACCCAAAATATGTTAAGTATGTGGGCTGAGTAATAATTTGGGCCTGATGTAAATGGGTTAAAGGGTTTAATGGAAATTGTTTTTTAATTTGGTTTGATTACTCTGGTATTTATATTGGGCTAGAGGCCCGTTCAAAATTTAGTGATTATAGCTACCCCTCTTTACTCATTTTTGTGAAACGAGAATAGAGCAAAGACAAAAAGTCACTAATTTTGTCCAGCCGAATTACAATGCTGGCTTTTGGGTACGATCTCTCCTTTTTTGAGATGTCTTAACTCCTGAACCGTTGTTGTCATTCATACTTGTGGAATCAATGTTTTGACGTTGTTTTCTTGTGTTCTTGATGAGACGACCTACAAAAGTCAAGTAATCAACATTAGTTGCTTATTCAATTCCTCTCTTTCATTGAAAGATAAATTGATCCTCTATTTTAAGGCGTTGAAACTTTGAAAATTAAATGCTTCAAATGTTTGTTGTTTTGCATTTTTCAAGGCATCGTTCCTCTTTTCTTGAAACGATGTAACGTCTACAGTTATCCATCTTGAAAAACTGAGAATTTTGAAAAATGTACACGATCTTTCTTTCTTGAAACGATGTAACATCTACAATACTCCTTTCTTGAATCAAGACATTTTTTCTCCACTTTGTTGTGTTTTTTATTTTTCAAAGGCATCGTTCTTCCTTTCTTGGAACGATGAAATGCATACGGTCCTCCATCTTGAGAAACTGAGACTTTTGAAAAAGGTACATCGATCATTCTTTCTTGAAACGATGTAGCGCCTACGATCCTCCTTTCTTGAATCAAAACATTTTCCCCTATTTATTATGTTTTTTGTTATTTTGTTTTTTTCAAGGGCATTGTTCATTCTTTCTTGAAACGATGAAATGCCTACTGTCCTCAATCTTGAGAAATTAAGACTTTTAAAAAAAGGTACATCGATTCTTCTTTCTTGAAACGATGTAACGTTTACGATCCTCCTTTCTTGAATCAAGACTCATTCTTGCTTTTTGTTTTTGGCCGGTGTTATCCTCCATCTTAAGGTTTCAACAATTTCATGTAGGCTTGGCTTCCTCTATCTTGAGGGTTCACCATTTTTGCAAAAATCAAATATTTATCGTTAAACATTTATTCATAATTGAATCATTTTCATGTCTTCTTCCTTTCCTTTGTTATATATATATTTTTGTTGTTGTTATCCTCCATCTCGAGGTTTCAAGTTTTATTTTTGACTTTTTTCATCTTTGAGGTTTCCTCCATGATTGAGGGTAGTTTATCTTTGATATGTTTTAGCCTTGAAAGTTCTTTTCATCTTTATTGAACCTGTTCTCATGTGTGAATAGATGCATTTATCATGGATGCACCTAACTTTATGAGTAATGTATGCACTTAATCTAAATGCATGATGCTTTCATGAATGTGAGATGTAATTCATTTATTATTAGTTTTGACTTTCGAAGAGATGCCTCGACTTCTACTGGTCATATTAGTTGCTTGGTCTTGTTTTCCTTTAAGTTTTGTTTAGCAGACAAATTAGATGGTTTTTGTCATCTTGTGTGCAATGATGCCCCAACCTCTCATAGCTTCGACCATCTTCTTATGAAATGTCACCTCTCTAGGCGAAAGTTAACTTTTGAGTGCTTTAGTCAAAACATTATTTTGTTGTGAAATCAGAGGGCAAATTTTCTTTCGGTCCCTGTACTTTTAAACTACTTTGTGAAGTAATGTAGATAAATCTTTTGTTTCACTACAAATCTTAGTTTGCATGTTCTCATTTCAATGTGAGATACTTATTAGGGAAAACTTGATTTTTCTTTTCAGATTATAAATATATCAAGCTAGATTAGATGCCCCGAATGTCAAGTGCAGGAGCGACACCAAAATGACTTACCGAGGATTGCCCCAAGTATATCCTGTATCTAGGAGACCTTGAGAGCTGAGTTGATATATGAAGATGTGAAGTAACTTCTGAGTTATTATGGTTTTAAACTAATTTAGAACTACCTTTTGAAGGTTTCACCTTTATTATTTCTATGTTTTGGGAAAGTCAACTCATCACATTCCTTTGGCTTGAGATAAATGATGGAGCAAACAACAAAATCCCGAGTTACTCGGCATTGTCATGATTTGAAAATATTACCACCACTCATGAAGCTAAGGTTTTGATTTGGATGGCGCATAGCTACCTTATTTGTCCTTTTGCCACAGCGGAATGCCCCAAAGTTTCCACACTCTTATATAAAGATGTATTTTTACCAGGCTTCGAACATTGGAGTGCATTTTTGTTATGCCTTTTCTTATCTCAAGATTTCATCTAATTAGTTGGTTGACTTTTTCAGAATTTGAAAATCACTCATGAAGTCAAGATATTGAGTAGATGGAGCAAAGCTGCCTTATTTGTCCTCAATCTTAGGGTTACAATGGAATGCCCCCGATATTTCTTTTCTTATTTTTCATTTTTTTGTGGAAAATTTTTGTCGCTCTCCCAGACGCATTAATTTCCCCTTATGAAGTCCTTAATAATTGACCAAATTAAGTCGAAATGTAACTCACGTGTTTATCATTTTCGCAGCTTCCAATTTCTACTAGACACGGGTTGCTCGAAATCAATCTTCGGGTCAAAATCAACGTTCCTTGTTTAATTGATATATGGGGACCCAATAGATATATATATATATATATATATATAAACAAAATGAAGAGAATTGAGACAAAATGTAATGTATCTTTTCATTGAAACTTAAAACATGTAGTTTTAAGCCCATACAAAAGATTACCACCGCCTTTAGGCTTAAACATGTGAGATATGATTCATATGCATTACTTCGAAAGATTTTAAAAGCAAAAGGAAACATACTGGAATCAAAGTAGCTTAGCATCTAACTCGAAAAGCAAGGGCGAGTTTCTAACAAATTATCCTCTTTGACATCATTTTCAAGTGGCATCAAACTTATGCTTAAATTCTCTCATGGATTCTTCAATTATCTTCTCTTTGGAATCATTCTCGTCCACCTTCTGAATTGTACTCCCAAACAATATCTCAAACTATCGGATTGGATAGACGAACCCCCCTGACACGAAGGTCTCGTCTAGAGGAGGAAAGGTTATTGGTTCCAACTTCTCTTGTCTCTTCTTCACCTCTTCATCCTTAGACTTATAGCCTAAACCGAAGCAGTCATTCTCGACAATCATGTTTGCCCCAAATTCAGACATTGAGGACTTTTCTTTGATGTGTTGGCCTTCCTTGAGGTGTACAGATTCTAAGGTTTTAAAAGTCATTGGAGTAGATATGAACACAAACTCAAGGGCAAAATTTTCAACCGTTTTTTTTAGATTCTTTAACTTCCTCAAAGAATTCAATCTCCTTGTTATCCATCAAAGCTTGAATTGTGGCCTTGAACTCACAACAATCTCGAATAGCGAGCTCATCTTTGTTATGAAACTCACAGTAAGGACCGACGTGACCCCATGTATTGTTGCTCCTTGGCTGATCAAACTTGCATCGAATAACTTCTTCTAAACCCAACTAAAGGGAGATTTGACTTATGATACATCTCTTTTAACTGTCTGGTTCTTCTCTTCAAGAATGGCGTTCATGCTACCTCTACGGTTGGGTAAGGGATTTCCAGTCGTATTTGGTCCTCCTACCACATCAAAAGCTAGCTTACCGATATTCATCAGATTCTGCACGACCCTTTAAATGTTATACAAGACTCTATTGTGTGTCCCAAGATTCTGCCATGAAAGTCACAATGAGCATTAGGATTATACTAATGTGGGTATGAAGGCTGAAGTGGCAAAATGCAATTGACTGCCACCAATCGTCCTTCTAGGAGCTGAGGGAAATGCTCCCCATAAGTTGTAGATATTGGTGTAAATGATAGTTTCTCCTTGGTGGGTTTAGACGAGTTATACTCTTATCCTTTTAAACTTTCTGTAGTTACAGCTATGGAATTAGATGGAGAAACCATCACCAGCTTGGAGTAACTCATGTTGTTAACACTTGATGTTTTCACCTCACTATCTTTCTTCTCTAACGAGGATTTTTTATGGGATGAACTCTCTCCACTATCAATTTTGCCATTCTTGATGGCATTTTCAATGAGCTCACTAGATAGTACTAGGTCAACAAAATTAGTAGTTGCATTATCTATCATGCAACCCAAGACTGGACCCTCTAATGTTTGAATAAATATGACCACCGTCTCTTTCTCACCAAGTGGGGGTTGAACTTGAGCAGCTACGCCTCTTCAACGTTGTGCGTACTGCCTAAAGCTTTTATTAGACTTTTGCTTTATGTGTTGCATAGTCCAACGGTCTGACACCATCTCACTAACATGCTGATATTATTCCATAAAAGCTTTGGTCAAGTCTTTCCATAACTTTATTTGATGTCAGCTCAATTGATTATACCATATGGTGTTAGATCTTGACAAATTATCTTGAAAGTAGTGGATCAATAACTTGTCATCTCTATCATATCCCATTATTCTTCAGCAAAACATGGTAAGGTGAGCACGAAAATAGCTCATCCCATCATACTTCTCGAAATCTAGAACCTTGAACTTAGGGGGTAGCACCAAGTCTGGAACAAGGCTAAGTTCATTAGCATCAAACCCGATGAATGTGTCTACTACCCCTATGGCTTCTATCTTTTCCTCGAGCCGCTTACAACAGTCATCGATCTCTTTTGAAGTCTCTATTTTTGGTTTCTCAATTTCGACCAACTAATCCATTTCTGAGACAAAATTTTCTGCTAGATGTCCCTCGAGCTTAGCTTCCAATGCAGAGGGTAGATTCATAGGGAAAGAGGTGCCAGCCTGATGAGTAGTGACTTCCCTCGAGAAAGTATTACTTGCGGTTCAAGTTGAACATTGGCATGATTAGGAGTAAAACTCGAAGTATATGTAGGACATTCATTCCCATCAGTGGGATTTGCCGTAGGAGTTACATCAGATGCCTCTCTTGGCTCGAAAAGCTTAAATCCTAGCATTTGTGCTATTTGGCCTAGTGTGTCTTGTTGAGATTTCTTGAACTATTCCATCATGTCTTGTTGGGCCTTAGCTAACTGATCATCCATCTTTTTAGCCAAATCAGTTTGCATGTCCTCTTGAGTTTGCTCAATTATGTCCAATCTATCTTCATTCACCATTTTGGTTTTGTGTCGGGTTCCGTAGGAGTGCTAAATCAACTGACTTTTTCTTTTATCCAGTATCATTTTCATGGAACATCCCAAGAATTAGTCTTAAAATCTTGACAATGAATGTATATAAATGTAAGGTGCGTGCCTTAAATGGAAAGATGTAGATTCAAAAATGGTTCCCATAGAACAACTTCCAAGAGTATACGGGATTTACTTGCAACCTTTGAATATTGCATTTAATTGACATCTAGGGTACTAGATTTTCTCCCAATTATGAGCACTTTTCAAATTAGGGACTATTCATGAATCAACACCTTATGTCGGTGTAATGTAAAAATGACTAATTAACTATTATGATGGTGTAATGCTAGTTTACAATGCAAATTTATGAAATTAATGCTATATGTCAATGTGATGCAAAATGATCAAACACCAAAAATAAATAGGTTAATACGGTGGAGATAATCAAATTGATAAATAAATTGAATAAAATAACAGTAAAAGCCAAAATTAAAGCAATTAAAATATATACATGGCACATGAATAGCAAACAAAGGCATAAATAAATCAAGCAAGGTCTAATAGGGTTACTGCCTAACGGACAGAGTTTCAGCATGACTCTAAAATGTTAGCTCTATGGTCCATTATATGCGGTTATGATCTAGAGTAAAAGGTACCGAACTGTCGCTAGGACATCGATTCGGGAGAATACGAGCCCTTATACATATGAGGGCGTGAACCCTACGAAATATAAGGATTGTACCCCGGAAGTGAATCACAATATCATACGGAGGTGACACCCTACGAGACAAAGTAATCACTCCCACTTATTGAGGGACGGAGCTCGGGTAGCTCATGCATGAATGACAATTTACAACAAACACCATGCAAATAGAAAACAGTAAACAAACAAGGTTAGGGATTAGAAATTAAATCAAACCAAATTTAAAATTTTCTTTTCAAATATGATATGAACCTGTCTAAGGCTTGACTCACTATTTTTGTAAAAACAAAAACATGCCTTGTAACACCCCGAATTTCCCCCAATTCATAATCCTAGAATTTGGGAATTTTGATTCAGAAACCCTAATTGAATTAAAAAATAAATTATGACTTGAACAAAAATTTGTGATTTAATTCTGTTAAATTTGGAATTTGGGATCATTCTATAAATGGGGTAAAACTTGGTTTCCTTTTTGTGAACCCTAACTAATTCAAGGTTATGCTTTGCAATTTACCCACTTTTCAGAATATTTAAATCCTTGTTTCCCCTTGTCAACACAATTGCCTCTTTCACTTTTTATTTACTGCAATCGAAACCTTAAATCTCCCTCTCCATATAAAAAACCCTTCCCTTTCATGAGCAAGCTCTGGCCACCCTTTCACCGGTCACCATTTATTTCACTACCACGTTCGACCATAAAATATTATGGGTAAGTCGAGTGATAATTTTTTTATTTTGTTGTGATGGTCCTTTTTGTGTTGTAAACAGGTGGTGTTGTGAATCACATCCCGTCAGTGTAAGCATAAATTGAGCAAAAATGCAACAGAAAGATCGAAATTCATAATTACCTCCAACCATTGTCAAAACCATATGCCAATTGAGATGTGGTTGCACCACCATCGAACACGTCAAACCATCATCAAATTTCTCAAACCACCTTAGAACCACCATCGAACACTTCAAATTCGACTACACGAAAACTAAAATGCCTAAGCCTTCTAAGCACTCGAGAAACCTCACTAGATGGAATAGAATACTTTGTGATTCTTGGTGCTTAGGGACCTTGGCTAATGGGGTATTTATAGTGGTTTGTACCATCAAAAACCACCCTTAATGAACCATAATCCCATGACCAACATCACTACCAAATTGTGATAGTGGAACGTGGGCAACACTCATGCATTGAAATGCATATAACCGAAACATGGTGAGAACGTGGTTTTTACCACAACGCTTAGTACCAGTTCAAATGTCCATAACATTATGAGTGTCCTTATTTTGTAAATCAATTGAGTAAAGACCATCACTTAAAACACAATTTCCAACAATTTCAGATTTATAAAATAAACTGAATCAAACATTTGAAAAATTAAAACAATACCCCAAGCGTGCAAGTCTTGAAATGAAAATTAAGTTTCTAGAAAAACTAGGAATATAAAAAGTCTTTTCTAAAATTAAAACAAAACCACTACTAAGCACTAATTCGCAAGTCACAATAGCTTCCACATGCGTCTACATCTTGTTTCCTGAATAGATGTGTCGCTAAGCTCCCACTGGTTCCCTCAGGTTTTTTAATGCCTGTAAGAAATTTGAGACATGGATTGTAGAACCAGAATCAATCCACCATGTGTTATAATTAACATCAACCATATTTGACTCAAAGAAAACAAGTGAGATTGATTTACCTTTATTCTCAAGCCAGCCCTTATACTTGACACAATCCTTCTTCACGTGTCCCTTCTTTTTACAGAAAAAACACGTGAACTCTTTTTTTATGTCAGCTTAGGGTTGCATTTCAGCCTTCCCCTTTTTCTTGGCTCGGACTAACCTCTTTCCTTGAGTAACCGTCGGCGCACTTTCTCCCATCTCTAGTATGAGCCTACCATCTTCTTAATCGTACATGGTCAAAAGTTCATCAATAGACCATTTATGTTTATGTGTGTTATAAGAGATCTTAAATGGCCCATATTGAGGAGGAAGAGTGTTCAATATATAGTGCACCAAGAAAGATTCAGACATTTCAACCTCAAGTGCCTTAAGTCGAGCTGCCAAATCTCCCATCTTATTAATGTGATCACGCACACTTTTCACTGTAGTGAGCTTCAGTGATGTGAACTTCATAATTAAGGTGCTGGCTAATGACTATTGAGGAGTCTAAAACTATTTCTCTATAGGCGTTAATAGCTCTTTGACATTCTCATAATGCTCAATCGAGCCACGAACATCAGCAGGAACATTGCTCTTAATAAACATAATACTTAAGCGATTGGATCGCTCCCACTTTTATATAGAGCTAGATCAACCTGATTGTTTGTATCAGTGATATGTGGCTCAGATTTCCTTATGGCATAGTCAATATCCATACACCCTAATTGAAGAAGAATACCCTCCTTCCAGAACTTAAAGTTCTCACTGGTTAATTCAGGGATATCTACTTTATTATCTGACATATTCATAAGCTGTAATGCTGCAAAATAAATTGACATACATGCTTAATATAAATTTGAGGCAAACATAAATCATAATTGACCAATGCGAATTATGTAAATAATAAATCTAGTGACATAAAAATTGCCCGTGGGCTAAATTTTTAATTCGATTAGATTCATTCTATGATAGAATTATTTTCTATCCATTATATAAAAATTATTAAATTTATCTTCATCACTCCTCTGGGAAATTATAAAAATTCATCTAATAATTTTTACCTTAATAAGTTATGTAATGAGATTTAATATCTAAACTTTCCGTATGTGATTTTTAACCTTAGTAATTTTATTTAACTAAAGATGTTGTGGCTAGTCTTTAACTAAATAAAATTATGAAAATCACTTAGCTAGATATTAACCCTAAACTTTATTCAAAGTTGTTGCTAATTCATTATGCAACATTTTATGTCTAGTTCTTATGAGATCCTTACCGTAATTTTATTTAATTAAAGTTGTTGTGGCTTATTTTCTAATTAAATAAATTATTCGGATCCCTAAACATATATTCTATAGTTTTATTACTTAATACTTTATGCAATAAGTCTTAAAGTTTTATGTACCTAACTTTATGTATATAACTAATTACTGAATATATTATATATCAACTCTTAATTTAGGCACATACAATAATTATTTCTAAAATTTATTTTTAATAAAATTATTAATAAATTTTAGAAATTAATTTAATAAAATCTTACGATTTTAAAACAAAATTAGCAACACAATTTTCTCAAAATTTTTAGGATTTAAAGATCAACATGTCATTTTAATTTTGAGAAACATAAAAACTTTAAAACGACAAGACATAGATATAATCTGACTCTGATACCAAATGTAGGCATAAATTGAGCAAAAACGTAGCGGAAAGATCAAAATTCATAATTACCTCCAGCCATTGTCAAAACCGTATGCCAATTGAGATGTGGTTGCACTACCGTCGAACATGTCGAACCACCATCGAATTCCTCGAAGCACCATCGAACACTTCGAATTCGACTACACGAAAATTAAAATGCCAAAGCCTTCTAAGTACTCGAGAAATCTCACTAGATGAAATAAAATACTTTGTAATTCTTGGTGCTTAGAGATCTTGGCTAATGAAGTGTTTATAGTGGTTTGTACCATCAAAAACTACCATTAAATGAACCATAATCCCACGACCAACATCACTACCAAAATGTGATAGTGGAACGTGGGCAACACTCGTGCATTGAAATGCATGTAACCGAAACATGGTGAGAACGTGGTTCTTAGCCACGACCCATATGAAGCAATTCCAACGGCCAGAACCCATGAGTCACCTGCTTCCCTCTTTAATGCCTTGTTGCACTAATCTGCCGAACCCTAAACTACATGGCATCAAACTCCTTGAAACCCCAAGCTTCATGACTTTAAAATCCATACAAAATAAATTAATTTCCATGGCTGTTGGTCAGGAATTATTGCTATTATTTTTTTCCATAATCATTATAGCTATATATATTATCAATCATATGTTTATTGTTTACTATATATATATATATATATAACATGCCGTTTATTGTTTTTGATATGGGTACTGCCATTAAAGTGTAGTATATAATAAGTATATATAAACACAACTCTTTAGTTATAAAGGTGATGATTTTATAACACTAACAATATTATACTTTTATCTATATTCATATATTTATATCATAAGTATATTATCTACAAGTATAGTATTCGAACATAGGTATTTTTCAACAACAATATTTTTGAATAATTTTATTAGATCTACCAATTGACTAGTATCTCGTATCTTCCTTTTATTGTGATCTCGATTCCCCCAATCGTGAGATAGACGATCTATCTCTTCTTTATTCGCTCGTTCGAATCGACTCAGCACGTACTATGAGATCTGCACGTGAGTAATTTTTAGTTTAGTGTTTGTGATGTTTAGTTTGGTGTCATAGTGTTAGATTTTGATGTAGAGTTTTATATCGTAGGTTCTGATTTAGCTAGACCAAGTGCTAGACCGGAATGCGAAAGATGTTTTCCTCGACGTTAGAGCTATTGTTGCTTGAGGTGTGTTTCTTACTGTGCTACATATGTTTTCATCTTGTGTGATTATTTATATGCATTATGGCTTGTATGGTTGACATCACGTGCATACGATTTCAGAATGTGTTTTTAATTATGACTTATGAAACATCAGATTTACGGAACTATGATTTACGGATTTATGGACCATGATTTATGAAGTATGTCTTATGGAATATCAAATTTATATAACTGTGTTTATGAATTTGAATTTCTAATTATCATATCATTGTATGAGCATGGGTTGGGATTTGTTCTGGGAAGTTTAGTTGTTTCACCCTTCGGGCTAAATTCCACTTTGGATGGCAGTTGTAGTGAGGAGTTTTGGGAAACTTTCCTCTTGGCGGTTGTAGTTGGGTGCATTGAATTGAGCTTGTGATATTTTACCATTTGTTTTATATTTTTTAATAATTTTAAGAAAATGTAAAACCTCCTTCCTGGCCTAGTAGAGAACCGGGTCGGAAAGCGTTATCGGAAACATATTCGGAGATCGAAATCTTAGTTAGAGTTCGGAATCTTGTTCGGAGTATCTTATTATTCTCTTTTACAACTTCTCGAGCTAACGTACTAATAGCTTACTCAATTTGGGGTCAATTTTAACATATTTCAAACTTAGGGATTAAATTGCAAATTTTACAAATTAAGGGACTTTATCAGAATTTATTTTTACAAACCTTCAATTAAACTTACCAATTATTAACCTGTGTAATTTCGTTATTAATGGAGGACGTTTACCTATCCAATTAGACCATTTAAAGATTAGTGACCAATCTGTAAACTATTCAAGCTGTACCTTAAGTCTTTTAATAGAATTAACTGACACCGTACCGATACGCTTAAGACTGTATTGGTACACTAAGTCAAATTTTACAAATTCCAGATTCAAGGATAACAAGTCCGTACTGATACATCAAGCTCGTATCGATATGCGTTGACTCGTTTCGGTACACCAAAGGTCGTACTGATGCAATTAATTTTCCAGACCTTACTACCGAGGTCCGTATCGATACAGCCTGACTCGTATGTTCTATTTTCCTAGGTCCAAATATGCAAGGCCGTATCGATACAGCTTGACACGTATCGGTACGCCTGCCCTATAATGACAGATTTTATCTGGTTTCTAGTTAATTTAGCCAACTGAACGATGTCCAAATTTTACAGACAAGTTATAAACACATAAATCTAATAGCATGTGAAATTGTAGACCAATCCAAATTCATTTACTAGGATTTTACCTTTTGGCGCCTTTAAGTTCATTTTAACTAGTTTTACCAATTCAAACATGCCAACTTTCACATTTGACACTTAGGCACTATTGGGTTATTACACATATATCAAAATGGGCAAATACAACTTGTCTAACCATATGCCACCTTACTAGGAGTTCAAAGTAAAATATAGGCATACATAGTGTCGATGAGAGTGACATGCAACCGCAACTACACGATCGAGCTTGGAATTCCTTTAAGGCCCTGAAAATACATGAGACACTAAAATGTTAGGCTTACTTAGCCTAGTGAGATAGTTATAACAAATGCAAATAAGTTCCTACACGGCATAAATGACATATATATGCATGTTTGAATAACCTAGGTGTATCATTAATCATGTATAATCATGCACAAGTCAATTATCATAATTCATATACCAAATGCAAAGCATAAACTCATATTATTTCTTGGACATAGAAACCAATGGATACACGGATTCCCATATACACCAAATCATATCGAAGGCAGGCCTTAGCCTTGAGCCGTAGCTCCGAAAAATATCCCGTACACAAACCAACCTTATTTCACCACATATAGGTCGTAGCCCTAGACCGTAGTCCAATCCCTTACTTAGTGAGCTCAAATAACCCTATGGCATGCCAATTGTATCCAATGTCCACAAGTTTCCAAGGATTACACAAATCATTATAGTTCTTACCTTTGTGCCCGTAGGCTATAACACATCGGATCACAAATTGAGCCTTAGCTCCACATATCATATCATAACATATACATATCAAAATTCACACATAGCATGTTTCAAATGTCATATACGAACTTTACGTTATAGCAAAACGTTGAGAACTTACCATGCTTACCATTAGCATCCACATATGCTTGCTCTACTTGAGCCCTTAACAAATGCAATTATAATCACAAAACGAATACAACGGGATAGCACATTGCATATCCCTTGACACAACTTCACTCACCTAATTTATGGAAGCTTTTAGGATTCTCGGATTTTGATTCCTTTGCTCCTATACTTGATTGGGGATGATGGATTGGTTTCCTTCAATTCTTGAGCTAGGAAATAACACAAAGAATCATTATAATCAACATAACGACATCAACACTCATTTCAAAGATTAGGCTTAGTAATTCAACTTGAAATTAAACTCCAATTATCCATGGAATTTAACAATTGATTGAGGGCTTTTCCTTACCCAATTGATAGCTATCCAATGGAGTTATCGGATCGAAGAAAGCTTGAACTTAAGGGTTTCGAATAGGGAGGTGTGTGCTTGAACTTGAGGTTGGGGATGGCAATAGAGGTGCTAGCTTGGTTTCCTTCTAACAAGGGGCGTAGTTGGTTTCAGGGAGAAATGAACAAGGAAGAAAGCTTTTCTTCTTTTTTTTGTCTAATTTAAGACAACACACCTTAATCATTTCCCCACCTCTCAAAGAGACCAATAGGGAGGTTTCCTACAACCAAGGGTTTGCTTAACCCAACTAAGAAATCACTTTTCCCAATTTGACTATTTTGATGGCTAAAAGTCATCATTTCTGATTACTTTCATGTGAGGGGTGGCAAGCAAGGAGGTGAGTCAGCCTCTAAGTTTTAATCCTTTCAATTTGGTCACCAAAATAATTTTGGACAAGGGCCCATATCGATACACCTTGTGGCCGTATCGATACGGCTAGGCCAAATCTGGTAAGTTAGTTATGGACAGTTAGGCCGTATCGATACTGATCTCACCGTATTGATACGTCTGGCTCATTTTCGACATTTTCAACTTTGAATTTCTTACAAGAAGGTCCCTCGATTTAAATTGAACCCACATGATTTTCATTACTTAAAAAAGGTATAAAGATCATATGATTACATCAGCTGGGCTTATCCGATACAAAATTCTGATCACCGGAACCTAATTCCGAGATCATATGATTACATCATCCAGGCTTATACAATACAAAATTATGATCACCAGAACCTAATTCCAACTAGGCCGGTTTTCATGATGTGATAGAAAATAATATTATATTTACGCTTATGTTTTTTCATGAACTTTAGAGACACACTAAGTTCTTTAGCTTACTCCCCCAAAGTTTTCTCTTATCTTTGGACTTTAGGAATAGTGGTACTTGGAGGATCTCACATTTTAGCATGTTATCATATTTATCAATATGAAACTATTTTTAGTTATTCAGATTAGTATTTATTATTTTGGGATATTGATGTAATTTCATACTTGAGGGACTATTTATGTTTTTCGGATTGTTTAAGCATTCTTTTATTGTGGTTTTATTTTAGAAATTTTATTTAAACATTCTAATATTTATTATGACATTTATGTTTTTATTTATTATAAGATATTCATTAAATTATTGTGATATTTATTCTTTTATTTTAAATTAAAATATATATTTTTAAATTGTTTTTCTTGAGGGTGAAGTTTTCGATTGTAACTTCCTAAATTCAGTCTTTTCTTCTAGGCCGGGTCTAGGGAGTTACATGTCCCCAGCAGAGTCGACATGCTGTAGCGACTAAAAAATTACAAGTTTCCTACTTTTTGAAAAAAAATTGGTTTTTGATTTTGGAATAAAATTTGTGGGAGTCGTCACCGGTCACTTGGATAAGGTAGACCGGACACCGAAAATAAATAAGAGAAAATAAGGTTCGAAAGTAAGTTACTAGTGGAGAAGGATTCGCACCCCCACCACGCCCGAAAATTGGTACCTAAAGGTTCATATCGTATTTACAAAAAATATATAAAAAAAAAATTTAGTCTAATTTAATTAATAATTCCTAAATGCATGTATGAATGACAATGTTGTTCGAACATAAAAAAAACTCCACGATTTACGGCACACAAATGAGATAACGCCCGGAGACCCGAGAGAACACTCCCATTAAAAATACCGAAATCTTAAAGACTAAATGTAAATGCCACAAGATATAATGCATGAACAAATATAATGCTAACAATATAATAATAATAATAATAATAATAATAATATATTATCTATGTTATACTGTATATATAACTATACATATACTATACGGTATAAAAAAAAACTATTACACATATATAAAAAGAATCTGCCAATATATATATATATACTAAATGAAGAAAAACGGCATTAAATAATATTTTTTGATAAAAAAAGGAAACAAAATAAAGAAAGAAAACGAATTTCATTTTCGAAAACAGATTTCATTCACAGCTCTCACTCTCGGTTTCAACTTTTTCTAAATCAAATACCCAGAATCAAACCACTTTCACCTTTAGTCCATTCATCGGTGGCCAAGCATCGCGCCGTCAACGGCGATGATTTCGACCGATTAAGGCCACGACAAATCCCTCAAAATTCGAAACTCTAACCTAAAGCAGATTAACGACTACCTTTGGAGACTCGATCTAGCAACGGTGGACGGAAACGACTCCTAAGTCGAAGGTAAGTCTCGATTTCTCTCCTTTTCTTTGTAATTTATTTTCCTCTCTTGATTTCGAATGAAAACTCTAATACTCTCTTCAAATCCTCCTCCTTTTTTCGTTGTTGTTGTAGATCCGGATATATAGAGAAATAGAGGCTTGGTCGCTCAGCCTTTCATTAAATGCTCCGAATTTTCTGGGGTTTTCCGGCCGAGTAGTTGGGTGAGTAGAGTTGGTGATAGTGTTTGAGGATGATGATGGTGGTAATTGGGTAGGGTGATGTGTGGCTAGGGTTAGAGTGGCAGAAGTAATTGGGTAGTTTAGGGTTAATTTGGGGTTCTTGGGTTGAAGTTAATTTTGGGGTTTGAGGGGTTACCTACGGCGGCAGACGTAGTGGTCCGGACCGACGGCGGCGGCAAATGTGGTGGTTTGGACCGGCAGCTGTGGCTAGGGTTAAGGGTGTTTAGGGTTACCCAAAATATGTTAAGCATGTGGGCTGGGTAATAATTTGGGCCTAATGTAAATGGGTTAAAGAGTTTAATGAAAATGTTTTTTTTTAAATTTAATTTGATTAATCTAATATTTATGTGGAGCTTGAAGCCCGATCAAAATTTAGTGATTACAACATTCATTCTTCGATAAAAAAAAAAAGACATTCATTCATTTCATAACCTTCTCACGTCTCAAACACCTTTCAACCCTATTTCAATAAAACGACAACGTTTTTATAGACAAATATAAGTTTCAAAATGAATTGTTTAATTAAACTAAACAGAAGCATCAAAAGTTAATCAAAATAAAATAAAGCTCTACTTAAGTTTATTACATAAGATTATAGTTTTAGCGTTAAGGACTTATATTTTAAATTTTAGAGTAAATTTAGGCATGTTTGTAAATTGTATAGTATTTTTTCACTGCCAATATATGAAATAATAACCTTTAATTTATTGATGAATTTTATTTAGGTCGGGTATAACATAGCTCTATTATAAAAACTACTTCTCAATGAGTTGTTCCGTTCATATCGAGTGATTTTACCAAAAAGTTATTCAGTGTCAAGTTGTAAAAATTATATATTAGATCCAAGAATTGATCAAAAACCGATAAAATCAAAAAAAAAATAATAAACCAATTTATTGAAATTTACTTCTACTAACATCATTCTTATTTTAATATTTTAAGGGTAATTTTTTGATACACCGTCAATAGAATTTTTTTTCGCAAGCAGACTTCTAAAGTTGTCACATGTTTTTTAGGTCTCTAAACATTAGTATGTAAATTTTAAACCCTAAACACACTACAGCAAGACAGGTCTTTTTCGGCGTTTTAGCCATATAGCGGCATTTTTTTAGCGCCACTAAAAACATTCTCAGCACTTAGAAAACGTCGCAAGAAGTGCCGCTGAAACCAGCGCCGCAACAGTTCGCGGCATTTTTGGGTAAAAATGCCGCAACAAGTCAAGATCTATAGCGGCGTTTGTGTTCGCAAACGCCGCAAAAAACCTGCTCTATAGTGGAGTTTGTGTTTGCAAACTCCGCAAAAAACTATTCTCTAGTGGCGTTTGTAAAACCAAACGCCGCGAAAAACGTATCCTATAGTAGTGTTTGTGTTTGCAAACGCCACGAAAAACTGTTATTTAGTGGCGTTTGTAAAACCAAACACCGCGAAAAACCTGTCCTATAGTGGCGTTTGTGTTTGCAAACGCTATTACAATTTTCCTTTAGTGGCGTTTGTTTTTACAAACGCCGCAAATAACACCATGTTTCCAAAAAAACTCAAGTAATTAAATGCATATCATATATTATATAATAATCTAAAATGCATTAAATTCAACATCAGTACCGTAAATCAACTACAAAATCTTATGAATGAATGCACAAACTAATTGAACTAAGTTAATCTTTTGATATGAGTTATTGAAAACAAAAGTAAACACTATGATGAAACATAAAAAGTAAGAAATTTATATTGTATACGTCTTAAGCAAATAAAAACACAATTATAATAAGGTTCTAAAATAAAAACACCCAACTTACTAACTTGCACATTTGGTTCAGTTGGCAATACAATCGATTACAATAATATTAACCAGAAGAAGGTCCTTCATGCACTCCAAAGCCCATTATCGTGAAAGAGTGCTGAAAAATTCATCAAGTGCCTGAAAATCAAAATATTATTGAAAAAGTTATTAGGATATAGTAGTCTCTAATTTTCCCAAGAGATAAAAGATAGTGGACAACATGTACCTGTAGCTCAATAGCATGTGTATTCAAGATGACACTTTTTAATATCTGACAACTCGGTGTAATGATGCAGAAAAGGAGTTAATTCAATCAAGGAGATATTCAGAGTATAAAACCTCACAAAAATGCAACATGTAGAAATCTTAATAAGACAATTACCTGCAGAGCTCGCACATAGAGACCAGCTTTCTCTAGCCAAAACCAGACCACATCATGCTCATCCTCTGTATTTTTTAAATAGTTAAACCAACTAATATTAGTTCATGCAGAATGATTCAACTTTGTATGAACACAGGTCCAAACCTAGAAGAGTAGAAACAGATATTTGATGAAAGAAACATACCGCATTCACCTCCTGGGCATCCAACTATTCTTTTGTCGTAGTAGGACATGATGACAACAGGAGCTTCCTACAAGCAGATAAATTCAAAAGTCAAGCAGTGGCATTACTCTTATGATTTCATAAAAGTCGCTATTTCTAGTTTCCAAGCATAAAGAAATAAAGGTTTTATCACCATAAAACAGAGTCCCAAACTAAAAATGTTAAATCTACAAAAGAATATTACTAGCTAGCCATGATTTAAACATACATCATTAGGTAGAACCGTAGAAGTGCATTAAATCCAAGAACTGAAGCTATGCAAAAATCATATAAACGAGGAACATATGCATGAAAAAGGGCAATTTTTTAGCAAAAAAATAAAGGGTCAAAAACTATCTAGCATTCCTTCTATTGAAGATGAAACGCACATGGTCAAAAAGATTTCCTCAACCGTAAAACATTGTGAAAGACATTTGCAGCCCATACTAACCTTTGTGCCAAAACGACCAATAGGGTTATTTACATCTTCAAGAATTTTCTTTCCCTAAATAAAACATAAGAAACAAAATCAGAATGAGAAAGCACTAGCCATAATCTAAGAAAACAGTAAGTTAAATGTAGCCAATTAGGCATAATGTTTATAACAACATAGCAGGCAACCAATGCCGGTCGACTTTTGATTCAATTATGTCCAGATATCACCAAAGCTGGTTTGTTAGTCTGTTACAATCTCGATAACATATTAACATCAGTTAAGTTAGTGTTCAGATTTTCAGAACCGACCGCTCACCCCTAAATATAGCCGTCTAACAGAAATCTTCAATCCTAAAAATATAACATCGACATCCGAAGAAAAGAAATTCACCTGAAGCTCAGCCTCAAGCTCCTCACGCTCATGACTGGTGGCGATAGGCATTACATCCTCAACCTTCTTCACAACATTCCCCGCTACACAAACCAGAGAAAAAAATCAAAACCAGATAAAGAAAGGAGATTTTTATAATTTCAAATCAAAATAACTAATAATCTAAAATATTCAAGCAAAAATGATAACGATTCATTTGACAAGGGCAGAAATGGTAACGATTCGTTTGTCGAGGGATCCACGAGAACTGACGTTACCTGACGCGACGGAGAAGTGACGAGTGAGGAGATAAACGTAAGGTGACGACGAAACGTTATATTTGGACGAAACGACGCCGTCTTAGGAGCCGATCGGCATGGAGCTGTTGCTAGGGTTTTGAGATGTGAAGTCGACACCCTTCTCCACATACTTGGCCACTAACAAATGGCACTATTGTTGCTTCATTTACAGTAGCCAACAACACTTGACCTCGCCTGTTGATAACATAAAAGCTCTCGGTGGCTGGAGTCTCTGACCGGCGATCTAAACGGTCAAAATGTGGTCCATGCATCGGGGAGTAACATAGCTCGGAATTAAGACCTTCCAACGGTGGACAGTGCAGATCTGGCCTCTCAACGTCTGAGACATTGGGCTCTTTTGCGTGTCATTTCGAGCCCTTTCTTTGCTAACCAAACCATTAGAAACGGAGAAGGGGACAAGGGCTTCATCTTGGTGGTTTTGGCTTGCCGGAGTGATCATCAGAGGACGAAGGAGATGTGGAGAATGACAGCGGCACTATGGTTTGAGAGAAAACAGGGGCTTGGCATTTGAATGGGCTTTAAAATCCCGTGATTTAACTTCTTTGCTTTTTTACTCTTCTTTCCTTTTTCCATAATACCGTGTCTTTTTAAAAAATTTATTCTATTTTCCTATAACGACATTTGTAAAACCAAACGTCGCTAAAAGTAGACCTATTGCGACATTTATAAAAAACGCCGCTACAAGTAGACCTATACCGGAGTTTGTAAAATAAAATGCCACTAAAACTAGACCTATTGCGGCGTTTGTGAAACCAAACGCCGCTAAAACTATACCTATTGCGGCGTTTTCTACGCAAACGCCACTATTGTTATTCTTTAGTCACGTTTATGCTAAAACGCCGCAAAGTTTGTCATTTTGTGGCAATTGTACTATAAACGCCGTGATAAGTTCAATATTCGTGGCGTTTTCCCTAAAAACACCACCAAAAGCACCACTATATACCAAATCTGGTGTAGTGACATTAATTCATAAAATTTATTCTCAAACTTTTAAACCTAACCACAAACACTAAAATTCTAACCCTAACCTTAACCCTAAACCTTAAACTCAACATATTAAACTCTAAAAATTAAGCGCTTGTAGGAAACTTATTGGTGTATAGAATATTTTCCTATATTTAAAGAATGTGATTTCAAATATATTAAAATTTAATAGAATTGACAATGGCCTGCCTAAGTCGCCTATTTAAGTTAGTTAGATTTTCAAAGGTTTTTATCATGTGTTACAAGTAGAATTTTTCTGAATAGTTACAATTAATCTCTATCATCACAATTCACACGTTACAACGTTCTATTAAACCAATACTTTTAATATATTCAAAATAAAATATTTGATACACAAGCTTTTATAAACTTTATTTTACATAAGTTTTTAAATTTTAAGGTTTAGGGTGTAGAATTTAGGATTTATAATTAGAATCTATAATTTAGGGTTTAGGTTCTTTTTGGACAAATCCTAATCCTAATCTTATCTAGAAGGGAGGGGAAGGGGACTCTAGGGGAAGGAAGAGGTGCTCCTAATGGGTCTAGAACTCATGACCTAATAAATATGAAGGAACAAAGATGAGCAACTTGGTCAACTGACTAAATGTGTTTGCTCTAGAATTAAGTTTTAGGGTGTTAAGGTTAGAATTGTAGGTTTTAGATTTGTTTTAGGAAAATACTTTGATACACAAGCTTGTGTAAAGTTTAGTTTACACAAGCTTTTCAATTTTAGGGTTTAGAGATTTAGGTTGAGATTTGGGGTTTAGGTTGTAGGGGTAGAATTTAAGGTTTATGGTTAGAATTTAGAGTTTAAGATTTAAGGTTTAGGTTTTAAGGTGTTAAGGCTAGGGATTTAAGTTTTATATTTTATAGCTTAAAGAAGAGTTGTGTAAATTTTTTTACATATCTTGTGTATCAAAATATAACATTTTTCAAATTAAATACGAAGAATTGTGTAATTTTTTTACCCAACTTGTGTATCAAAATATAAACCCTTCAAACAAATAAAAACTTGTTTATGCCACTTTGATGTATATTATTTTCGTTCAAGTCATACTATTTGATCATATTTATATAAAAAGTCAACAAATTCATCAATTCAATCATTAATAAATTGATGAACTAATTTCTTGTCATTAAATGTTAATGTTAATGTGTGATGTATGATAAATGATTTACTTGTTTTATAAATTTAATTAAGTTGCATGATTTAATGAAAATGACATATTTTTTTGAATAGGAAAATGACATATTATGATGTAATGTAAGCATTCCACACAATTATTTCATGTTCAGAATGATCGTACGTAGTAAAATTTAAAACAAAATAAAATTAGACTCAAACACACATGACATTTACCGGTGTTAGTGAAAAATTCACTACCATTTTAGATTAGGAGATGCTAAAAATTTACTACCATCTACTATAAAGACTCGTTACGAGAACGATTATTTCGAACCTTGTTTGAAAAATCTACCTCTCAGAGCTATCTAATGATTGTGATTTTGAGAAGTTGAAATGGCTGTCCCTAACTTGCTTACTTTGGGTGGATTTAAAATTTTATCAACTAGGGCTTACACAAGCAGGGAAAAGCTACAACATTGTTCAACAACAACAAACAAACAAACCAGATGCTAATGTCATCACAATTTTAAAACGGCATCAGTGAACGATTATCCATACATGAATATGAAAATCGGAGAACAATAAAGGTAGTAGTACCTAGGCTTTCCCATGCTACGCGTCTCGATTGCTCCTCCTCATATCCTCGTTCTCCTTGCTAAGGTAATCTATTCTTGACTGGAGAATGTTTATCATGGCTTGGGCACTCATCATTTCAAGCTTCAACGTCTCCCTCTCGACAGAGATCTTGTGGATCTCGTTCTGCAATTCATTGATGAGTTTCATGCAGCCAGGAGGCACCACCGAATCTAGATTAGCAGTGTCGAATATTGGTGGAGGAACACGAGGCCTGTTTTGTTTGGGTTCTAGAGGTTCCATCAACATAAATTCCAAGAGTGCAGAAACCGCTGTTGTTGTCGCGCATGATGGCGAAATTGTGGCTGTCGCTGCTGTTGTCGTTGTCGATGAGCAATGATCCTGAGTTGTTCGACTTGAATTCTCGGAAGCATTTGTATGATTGGGACCCAAATCATTATGCCGTCTTCTCTTGTATTGGAGTAGAGGTAAGGGTGCTTCTCTATTAAGAGTGCATACCGGAGGGCAATCATCGGGTCTCTCGACCTTGCATGGAAGCAATGGAATACAGTTTGTTCTCTCATTTGGTGGCTCTCTCATAACTTCATCATCAGGCAGAGCATCCTCACCGGCATATCGAGTCTCCTACAACCATTTAAAAGAAGCTTTAGAAGAAATCGAGACTTAAGAATACGAGACCAACGACTTTTCAATAAAATAAACAATATTATCCAACTTGCAAATAAACAGGAAAAGAGAAGTAAAATGAAAGTCGGAAGCACTAAATCTTATACAGAGAAGAAAAATCAAAATCAGTAATGTTTGAATTTGACATTTTGTTTCATACATCATCAGTGCCAGAAGGAAAAAAATAAAAAACAACAGACATTAGTGGTAGATGTTTTGTTGATTTTCCGGAAAATGTAAAAGACAGATATACAAGTGCCACAGGGCACACGATCAAATATCTCACCAATCAATTTCATTCTGTAAAACGCAGGAGAAAGGCATCGGAATGAAACTAAAGAGAACTGTTGAGACTAGTATTTCAATCGCTTAACTAATACAATCATATAGGAACTCTAAATAATCCGCAGTTCGTCACACCATTTCAACCTTACGTCTATCAGAACGAAAAGGTTTCTCTAACATAGGAGCGGAGATGGATGGTCATCCAAATTCTAGAAAAGGAAGTAACTAATTCAATCACAGAAAGGCTACCGTGCCCAGTACCACTCGGAAGTGGCA
The DNA here is from genome assembly GCA_019671005.1 of Hibiscus mutabilis. Classification (NCBI taxonomy): domain Eukaryota; kingdom Viridiplantae; phylum Streptophyta; class Magnoliopsida; order Malvales; family Malvaceae; genus Hibiscus; species Hibiscus mutabilis. Next base: position 16,842,183 of record CM033711.1, read on the forward strand.
ACTTTAATACCTCCATAAAGGGACCAAGAGAAAGAGCAATGCTGGCAACTCAAAACTGAAAGTTCATCAAAACTTACTGAAAAAACATGTTATAAACCATGATGTGATACTGAAAAATCAGTGAGTGTTAATTAAGATAACACGAACTTAAAATATATTAATTTATGATTAATTAAAAGTTTAACTTAAAATTATAATTATATTCCTATGTTTTTTTCAGTATTCAGAATCATTGGTTTATAGCATTTTACTTCAATTTTCAAAACCATAAACAGCAATTATAAAATTATGAAACTTACCTTTATAATTATTGCTGTAATTGTGAGCTCAGTAGGCTATCTCAAAATCTTATTCACCATTGAACAAGAATTTTTGTTGAGAAAAGACAGTTAGATTATTCAATGAAAAAAAAGTCGAATAAATTAATTGATAATGTCTAAAGAAAATGTGATTCATCATCTAATTATAGCAAAAGTAACCAAAATACTATAACAAGGGAATTTTTAAAAAGAAGCCATGAAAGTTCATTAACCACACCCCTAAAGTTCAGTTTTGTCTTGATTAAATCATGATAATGTCTAAAGATGATGTGTCTCCCCTCATTATGTTGCAAAATACTTGCAGGAACATCTTAAATCATTATCTTGATTAAATCATTATAGCCAATCTTCAATGTTGGTTACTTGAAATTTACATCATATAATTACAAAATGGTGAAATTTCCATATAATACTTTAAAACATGTCATAAAAGAGGCGATCTACGGAAAAATTCAACACTGTGAATGGGATAAGCACCTAAAACAAATTCAACATTATAAGAATGCAGCAGCAGAAAAAGTAAAGCACAAACCTGCTCAACACCAATCCTTTGAACAGCATTACTTTCATTCACTGCCTTCTCAGCAGTTGCCACGTCATTGCCAGCAATTGCATCATTTCCAGCTACATCATCATCTCCGGCATCTAGTCCCGGAACCAAAGCTGCTGAAGCATCATCCCATTCCGCCTCAACAAAAGGTGCATATCGGTTTCCATTGGGCGGTCCAATGTTGTTCTTATGAAATACTCTACATAGCACATACCCCTTCTCCGCTCAAAAGATGAGAGGGAAAAAAAAAGAAAACGAAAATAAACAATACTTACAACATTAGTTTCCGAAATTGCAAATAAATGGTTGGTAGTAGATAATATTTTTTAGGATTTCGAAACATTATGTTTCAAAAGTACCAATGGACCTAATGGAGTAAGGTCTGAATTCTAATTAACTCAAGCTACATGCATATATATTATCCATTGGATCAAATAAAAACATCAAAATCATGATATCCAGAATCACATTTACTATTTATTTTCTAAATTTTCTAGCATCCCATGCAGTAATGGGCTTTATCAATGAACAAAAAAATACTGTAATGAAACAAAAGAAAACAACATACATAGATTTCAAACTCAATTGTTTTCATCCTATCCCATTTTTCATATTTTTCCCATATAGACAAATGTGTCTGGAGTATGTTGTTGTTCCGTAAAATCAGACCAATGCACCAAATGCATAATGTACCAAGTATTTCATGCTAATCATCCAAAATGACATCTTTAACATATATAGAAGTATAGGCCATAACATCAAATACATGCAACCATACATGACATGACATAACATATCATAATCACCATCGAATTGATGTCAGTTTATATGGTCTCTAACCTGCAATGCGCCAATTCTTTCTAATTCTTCTTCAACAAGCCGATACTCATGCATAACCCAATTGGTTGGCACCCCATCCGGAGCTCTCCCGCTATGAAACACGAGCGTCTTTTTCATCCCGATAAGCTTTTCGTTGTGGTGGACTTCTCGATCCTTCCCGGTGGCCTTCCAGTACCCTTGAATAGTAGCCCTATTCATTCTTCCCCCATTCCCATACTTTCTGTCCAATAAACTGAAAAAAAACCACTCTTGGTCCCTGGTTTCAACCTTGACTTGTCTGAAAAACAATCACCAAGAAGAAACTTTAGCACCAGAGCTCAAAAATGAACTAAAAACCCATTGCAAAACAGCGTAAGAGTAAAGATTCTCAGGATGAAAAAAAAAAAAAAAAAAATAAAAATAAAAATAAAAAAATGAAAATCAACATAAATCAACAAAACTAAAAATAAAAAAAAACTACAGCAATAATTTGAAACACTGAAAAACTAAAAAAAAACCCAACTATATCCAAACATTTTTGAACAGATAATGATTCTAAAATTTTTAAAAGAAATGAACAATATCATTTACCCAAGTTGAGAAAACCCATATTCTCAAACTTTAAACGAACCTTCCCAAAAAAAAAAAAACTTTACCAAAAAAAATGAAAAATTAGATTTAAATTTAACCTCTAAAAATTTGAGAAAATTTCAACAGTGTATCTAAGATTAACATAAAGAACTGCAAAATAAAAAGAATTATACCCGAAAGGTCCCAAGGCTCATGCCTGTAAATATCGGCTTCAGCAAATGCGTTAAACCTGACAGGCTTGTTGGAAACCTTTCTTTTCAAGTAATAGCTGACAACTCTTCATCTGTTGGGTGGAATCGAAACCCAGGTGCTAAAGCCGTCGCTGAGCCTCCAGTCTTCGCCGCTGCAGCCGCCACCAGCCCCGAAGTCGGCACAGGAGCTAAAGCTAAAGAATTTTCACGAACCATGTCGATAAACTTTAAAGGGGAAAACCAAAAATAGGGTATTTGTAGTGGTTGACAGAAGCGTTGAAGGGAGAATTGGAATGAAGAACAAAAAGAAAGGAATTACTGATTGGGGGTGAAGAAACAAGGGGTGCCTTAAATTGCAAGAAATTTCCTTTTATTTCGGGTTTTAGCAGTACTGAGTAAAACGAATATTTACTGTTGTCCTTTCTACCTCATTGATTTATGTGTACCATTAAGTTAAAAGTACACACGTAATAGCTAAATTATTATTATTATTATATAAGGGAAAATACGCATGAAAGTTTTCGTAAGCGTTTTAATTTTAGGAGGTAGGAATCTAATTTAGGACTTACCGGTTTATATGTAGAGATTAAAATTTAGGGTTTAAAGGTTATGAATATGGTTTTATCATTTATGATAATATAACTAGGGATTTAGATTCTAACCTACAAGCTCTAAATTTTAATCTTAACTCATAAATTCTAACCACAACTCTTAAATATAAAATTCCTACACTTACACCCTTAAACAATAAACTTTAAACGGAGTTCATGAACCCTAAAACTAGAGCACTTATGAAACTTTTTTTTACCGCTTGTGCACAGAATAATTACTCAAAATATAATGTATCGATAATCATTTAGTCGAGTAAAATGATACATTAAATTCGTTACATAATATAAATGTTCAAATTTTGACAATATGAACAAAACAAATTGAGTTGGGAGAGTTTTCTCCGTAATAAATCTTTGTAGTATTCGATCTGAATTAACCAACTAATAAATTAGATATACGTGAATATACAAAAAAATTGACAATCTTAGTAAGTGGACTTTTAAAAGTAATACATAATTATTAAATTTCCAAACTTTTTTATGAAATGGTAATCGAGTATTATAAAATAATATAATAATTTGTCAATTTTGTAATGGTAGCTATTTTGTAATAATTTGATAAATTTAATAATAATTTTATAATTTTTAGAAGTTTAATGATTAAAATACATTTTTTTTATAATTTAATGACTATTATTCTACTTTATCTTATTATTAACAGTCTGTTAAATATATGAAAAAATATTTTTATGAAAAATATGAATAGAAATTAGTTGTGTTTTTTCGGTGTCCGTTTTTATGCTCAAGTGCTAAAAAAATTTTGGGTTTAGATTTAATATTTAAACTTAAGGTTTAAAGAATTTAGGATAGGATATTATATTTCTAAGGTTTAGGATTTAAGATTTAAGATTTAATATTTTTAGTGTTAAAAATAAAAAAATACTAAAACAAACATGATTTTTGTCCAAAAAATATCCACTACATTTTGAAAGTGGAGTTCGTAATTATTAATATGGTAATAAAATTTCCAAAATATAAAAAATAAAAAGTTTTCTTTTCAGAATGATTAAGGGGAGAATTAATTATCAGGGAAAAGAAAATATAGTATGAAAAAACAACCATGGACGCATAGGCTATTTAAATTAAATTAATTGCACCACACGTATTCGAATTATGACTATTACTTTAAATTAGTTTTTAAAATTTTAAATATTTTAATTTTATTTTTAAATTATTACCCTTATTTTAAATTAGTCCTCAAACTTTTGAACATTTCAAATTCATCCTCAAATTATCATTCATGCAACATCATACTTTACATACTAAAAGCCAATGTTTATCTGACAATTAACAATTTTTATAACGTTTTTATTAATATGGGTTATGATTAGCATAAAATGATAATTTGAGGGATGAAATTAGAATATTTAAAAGTTCGGGGATCAATTTAAAATGAGAGCCATAGTTTGGGGATGAATTAGAATGCTCAAAAGTTTGGGACCAATTTAGAATGAAGGTCATAGTTTAAGGATGAAATTGGAACATTAAAAGTTCAGAGACCTATTTAGAATGAAGGTTACTAGGCGTGGGCATTCGATCGAGTCGAGTCAAAATATTTCAAGTTGCTCGAGTTGAAGAATCATATTTTATAACTCAAATTTTATTTTATTTTATTTGAGTCGAGTCACGTTTCTGTTCAAATTTAATTGTAAACATTTATAGGGTTGTGGTACTAATTAATTACAATTTAAACGAGTTTTTATAACCATATACAATATACATATTTTTCATATATCGACTCAAACTTAACAACCAATCCACTAATTACTAAAAATTTCGAGTTATTCGAATTTTTATTTTACAACTCAAACTTTATTTGAACTTTTTTAAGTCGAGTCATATTTATGAAATTACGAGTCGAGTATTTTCGCATTGAGTTGAGTTGAATAATTTTATTTTTTCGAAAGGTAATTTAAATTGCTTATAGAAAGCCATTTAAATTGCAACTAATTAGTAAAATAACATTATAGATGCTTACATTTAAATTAGAACTGAAACTCGAATAACTCGACTCGTCACAGAAAATTTTAAACTTCCAGCTTTAGTTATAAAATAGGATTTGTCAACTCGACTGACTCAAAAAAATTTATTCGACTCGATCGAATGTTCCGCCTAACCAAAATTTACCTATATATATATATATTAAACATTATGGTATGATCAAAGGAAAGTTCTGTCTTGCAACACTCCTAGGATGTGACTAAAATGAGGCGGTCTTATATAAATTTTTACTCAATTAGACAGAATTTGTGTAACTTAATCTACACAAATGTATATAGTTATATAAATTTTTACCTAAGATAAAATCTATTTAAATTATTATTAAAATAATAAAAAATTGTGTAGTTCCCCATTTTAATTGCACGTAAAGGTGCCGCACTTCGGCATGTCCTTATGATCAAATCCATCTCCAGAAAGCAAGTTTGTCTTAGGGCAGGGGATAGGGATGAAAGGGGCAAGCGATGTGCTCAAAAATCAATGCGAGCAGACAGTCCTGATGCCTGCTAAACACTGACCAATTAGGTACTTGATTATTGCGTTGTGTGCTGCCCATTGCCTAATCGTTGTCTCACTTTTCAATTATTACCGTTTCTTTTTACTCACACCACTTAGTTTTAGGGTGAGTAAAACTCAATTTAATTCTAAAAATTTAAAATTTTCTATTAAATTTGATTTGAATAGTAGTTTATAAATATATCTTCGTTTGAAAAAAATTGAAATAAAATTTGAATTATAAAATGAAATTTTAAATAACTCAAATATTTAATAATTAATAGATTAATTTTTAAATTTGAGTTGAACCTCTCAACACTATTTGATAAATGCATATCACATGTAAAAAATATATGAAGAAATATATATAACTATATAACTACATATATATATATATAGTTATAGAAAATCGTTTAAATTGGTACTATTTAGTACTATAACATTATAAACATGGGCAGATCGTTTAAGGGGCTAGTGTGGGCCACGTCCCTCCTAAATTTTGAAAAATTTAAATTTTATCCCTAAAATTTTTAAAAAATTTTAATTTGACCCCTCAAGATTTTTAAAATTTCATATTAAACTTCAAATTTTTTAATATTTTTAATAAATCCCCTCTCATTTTTTTTTTCAATTTTTTTAGATCTCTCAAAATTATTAATTTTTTTGTTAAGCCCTCAAAAATTTGAAAATTTTCGTTTAAGCCTCCAAACTTTTTAAAAGTTTAAGTTGGCCCATTCAAACTTTTACTCAAAGTTCCGCCATTGGTTATAAATATTTATTATTAAATTTGAACAGAAACCCGAGCAACTCGACTCAACTCAACTCAAATTTCATAAACCCAACTCGAAAAGTTTCAAATAAAGTTTGAATTATAAAATAGGAACCAACAACTCGACCAACTCTAAATTTTTTGACTTGACTCGATCGAATGTTTACCCCTACTTAGTTTATCTAGGTTACGTGCAATCAAATACGGAATTAAAATTAAATTTTAAGAGTGACAAGAGTCTATTAAATATTTAAATCTAAAAACTGAGACTAATATTTGATCTAAAAAAATTAAATTGCTATTATATTAAAAAATAAGCAACAAAAAGTCTAATGGAGGGTCGTCGCGTAGTTCAGTCATTTTTTATCAGCGCAGTTCTGGAGGTTCTGCTCGGGTTACTAGGGCTAAGAAGAGTTCACTTTACGGGGTCTGGTCGAATGGTGTCGGGCTAGCCTGCTCAAATGGTTTGCTTGATGCTACTGGGCTGGTAGCGGGATATGAGAATGTGCCAAACCCATATTCTATCCAAGATGGTCCTATCAGATCAAGTGACCTTCATGATGTTTGCCCATCTTAGATCCTTTCTGATTCCTCAGCAGTTCAATCAGAGGAGAGTGAGTTGGTTGGCCCTATTTTGGATGGGGATTCTGGGTTGTTCACAGTTAAAACTTAGTACGTCAAGCAAAATTGTAGCATTAACCTGCTAATTTATAGAGCCAAGCTCGATAGATTTCAAGGTTGGGCATCCCTAAATTCTTCTTCTTTAAAAATCCGTGGTGGTTTGTTTGTTGGCCGTAAGAGAAATGGGAATCGATTGTCTTAGGAAGGTTCTCTGGCTTTGGGTCCTTTGGATATGGTGAAAGCGAGCTTTTCGGGGTTAGTGTCGATGGCTAGAAATAAAAATCCCTCTGTTCAGGGTAAGGCAAGAGCGGCCTTAGAGGTTTGCAACTCAGTGGGGCTACATTTTGCAGCTAATGAGGACGTGGTGGTTCGATGGTTGATGGAGTTTGAGTCGGAGATCAGGGGTTCTAGTTGATGGCGTTGATTGTTGCGATTAGTGTGTTTTCACTTTTTATGGATTATTGTCTGTGGATAACTTAGAATATAAGAGGTTTGGGTCGTCTGGAAAAATGAACGTCTGTCCGTAAATTGGTTTAGAGATATAATTCCTCGAGTCATTTTTATTCAAAAAACGAAGTTGTCCTCCTTTGATGATAGAGTGTTAAAAAAACTATGCAGATCTAATTGTGATTTTTCCATGATTGATTCTCCGTCTGTGGGGTCTGCATGTGGCAGTTGGAATTATCTGTTGTCCGTAGGTCGTTCATAGTACTTTTTAGGGTTATTGGCTATTTTAATATGAAGTGTATTTTAGTGAATATATACACTCCCAATGATATTGCCGAGAGACAAGTAGTTTTTGGATAGTTGAAATTGATTGTTCTATCCTTTGATTGCCCTATTGTTATTAGAGGAGATTTTAATGTATAAACTGGTGTCTGTGGAGGATTTTAGGCCAATAAGCCTCTCCAAAAAATTAACTAGATCGGATCCAAAATAGGACCCCGATCGAACCAGTTAGGACCGAGGACACTGTTCCGGTCCTGGGCTAGCCGGGAGCCTAAGCTCCATTATTTGGCCAAAGCCACTGCCGATTCATTCTTTCAATTCCCCCATGCCTTTATATAGGCAATTGGGGTTAAAGGGGGGATGTGGAGCCTTTAGCTCCACACAAATTTTCCCCTTTTTTAATTTTTTTTAATTTTTTATATTAATAATAATATTATTACAACAATACTAAAAATACTAAAAACCTGGACAAAAATGAGTGATTACAATTCCAAAGCTTGAAACACTTTAAAAGTAACATGCTGATCATTCATACGCATTGTTAGTTCTCCTTTATGAACATCAATAAGAGCCCTACCCATGGCAAGGAACGGTCTACCTAAAATAATCGGAACATTAACTTCGGCCTCATAATTCAAAATGATAAAATTAGGTAGAAAAATAAATTTGTCTACCTTCACCAACATATCCTCAATCTTACCCTTGGGATGCGCATAAGATCAGTCTGCCAGCTGGAGTGTCACGGTGGTAGGTCTTGCTTCTATGCCAAGCTTCTTGAAAACTAACATTGGCATCAAGTTGATGCTGGCTCCCAAGTTACGCAATTCCTTGCCCATAAATTTGTTTCCAATTGTGTAGGGAATAGTGAAACTTCCCAGATTTTTCATCTTTGGTGGCAATCGGTTTAGGATCATGGCATTGCAACACTCAGTGAGATTAACAATTTCAAAATCTCCTAACTTTCTCTTTTTGGACAGAATGTCCTTCATGAATTTTACATAGTTGGGAATTTGTTCAAGGGCTTCTACCAATGGAATGTTAATTTGCAATTGCTTAAGTACTTCCAGGAAGCGCTTAATTGCTGGTCCTATTTGTGCTTTTGAAGTCTTGCTAGAAATGGTGGCAGTGGATAAACATAAACTGAGTAGTGCTGGCATTTAGTTTGGCATCAATATGTTGTTTGGCCATAGTCTGGTTGTCATCAATGTAGGCATCATGTGTTGGCATCATTGTTGGCATGACCACTGGCATCGTCTGTTTTAACTTTATCTTTCTCTGCTTCTATGGGCTTGTCTGCCAGCACTGGCTTTCTATTTTGGCAATTAACTGGCTGCTTGGCAGCCATCTCTGCCTCACACTACTTACCACTCTGAAGTGTTATGGCCTTGCATTGTTCTTTTTCTTTGTGCCGAGCATCTTCAGTTTCACTTGGCAAAGCTCCTTGGGGTCGATTGTTGTGTGTATTAGCAATCTACCCAATCCGGACTTCCAAGTTCCTTATTGATGCTACCAAACTATGGATTGTGGCATTATTTCTCTCCATATATTCCGCTAGAGTGCCCTTTAATTAATTTTTTGCCCTCGCTGGCAATTGTTATGGGTGTTATGTGGTATGACATTATGATTGAAAGCTAGCGTGGCATTGTTATTCTGCCTCTAGGCATTCTAGTACCGGGCGTTGTATTGGTTGCCCCCTTGATTTCCCCAAGCTAAGTTAGGGTGTTGTCTCCAACATGCATTGTAAGTATTGGGGTTAGTATTATAATAACGACCAGAATTGCCAATGAAATTTACTGACTTAGGGTTTGCAGGGCATTCATCCACATGGTGGTTCTCTTCGTAGATGGTACAGAATGGTTATAATGCTTTAACTTCTTGGGACTCGTTGTTCTTTTACAAAGTTCTCACCATGCTGGTGAGGTTGGAAATCTCGGCATGAATGGACGTTAGCTCATCAATCTTCAATTTCCTACTGGCTTTGGTCCTGGTCCCAAGCCTTGCAACATGATATTCAAAATCATTAATTGAAATCCTCTCAAGAATGCCATCAACCTCTGTGTAGTTTTTGTCAAGTAATGAACCGGCTGCTGAAGCATCAACAACAATCCTCGTTTGTGCATTCAACCCATTATAGAAGGTTTGTATTTGGGTCCAATTTGGTAATCCATGCATAGGACACCTTTTCAAAAGATCTTTAAATCTTTCCCAAGCATCATATAGAGTCTCATCCTCAGCCTGCCGAAACATAATGATCTCACCATGCAACTTGGCAGTAAGTGTTGGCGGCTAAAAACGTGTTAGAAACCTCTGGCAAAGGTCTCCCTATGAGGTGATTAAGCCATGTGGCAAGGAATTGAACCAATCATTGGCTCTATCTCGCAAGGAAAAAGTGAATAACCTTAACTTCACAGTGTCTCCAAATACTCCAGTTTATTGAAATAATTGATAAATCTCCATGAACTGCGTTAGATATTCCCTCAGATCTCCTATAAGTGCTTCATCAAATTGGCCTATATTCAAAAGAGTTTGAATCATTACCGGCTTAAGTTCAAAATTTGGTTCATTTACCTCTGTGCCAACAATTCCTGGCATTAGATTTGTAATGTCGGGCACTGAATGTTCTCAGATTGGCTTCTCTTTCTCCGCATTAGCAATTGGGAGATTAGGGGGTGGTGGTGCGTTGTTATTGGGTGGATCTCCAACATTGTTCACCGCACCATTTCTTTGATTACCGTGATTCATCTCTCGGTATCTCTTATTTAACCTCCGAAAGGTTCTCTTAATTTTCGGATCGTATGGCCAATCGTCCACCACATGATGGTTTCTGGTCATACACCAATGAAAACAAAAAAAGTAAGAACTAAAAGAAAACAAGTAAAAATTTAAAATAATCAAATCCGTTTCAATCCTCGACAATGGCGCCAAAAACTTGTAGACTCTATAGAAGAAGTGTGTTATGAATGCTGGCAAAAGGGGCAAAATGTATGTATTAGTAAAACAGTGTCAAAAGTCTTTTGCATGCAAGTATACACGATCCGCAATTAATACAACAGTTAAATTGAGTACCGATCCCACAAAGATTGACTTGGAATTCGATTATTTGATTGTCACTTGCCTTAGAAGAAAAGTCGTTTGTTTTGAAGATTGTTTTAGAATACTTAAAAGAAAAGAAAAATGAAGTAAAATGTTAACAAGGAAGATGTTCTTAATGAATGATGAGTGTTGGCAAGGAATGCCTAAGTTTAATGTTGTTCATGCCAGCCTTTGTTGGCAAACTGTCTTGGCATTGTTTGGTGAACAGATTCAACGTTAGCAATGACTCTCTCGATGGATGTTGTCGTAATTCGATTATGTAAAAACGCCTATATATCTATAGGAATGTTTTTAAATGGACCGAGTTGATTAAGAACCAATCTATACTCCTAGGGTGTATATATCACTTCCGAAGTAAGTTAATCTACTTGAAAGACTTCTCTCGAAGCTTCTTTCCTAGTATTCAACAACTTAATCGTCCCCGCCCCAAGTCTGTTAAGATATTGAGGGACAATAGGCTAACTGTGCCAGCTGTTTCTTGGCAGAGTACTTAGGAAAAATTTAAGTATGTTGAAAAAAAACTTTTGGCAAAACAGAATTGTTATTAAAGAAACTAAGACATGAAATCAACGTTTAAACCAAACATCCCCCACCAACTATGAAATTAGTTCATGGTGAGGGATTTAGCCATCAAAACCATAAATGTTTTCAAATACATCATCAATAAAATAAAAGTAAAACAACTTAAACTCAAGAGAATAGGCGAGAGGGGTCTCTCGATGCAGCCCTCAAATCCAGACTCTCAGCCAAGTGGTTGAACCTCCTTCCTTAGTGCAACCGATTGTCACTAGTCGCACCTCACTCCGATCACTCTAAGCCTTCCCGATCTCTCCCTCATGGTTTTTCCTAAATGCTATACCGGTTGGTGTTTATATAGGCGTGCAAGGGAAGAGAATATGATAGCTTCTTCATTTGAATTTCAAATGCTCCAAGGATGATAGATAGAGTCTTATCCGATTGGTGTGATAGCTTATCAAGCTAGGGCTAACATCATCATGCCGATGTTGCCTTGGCACACAAGCTTGGCATGTCTTTGCCAACATAGCTTGGCATGTCTTTGCCAACATAGCTTGGCATCACCTTATCTGCTATTTTTTTGAAAGTTGACCCATTTGCGATCTTTTAGGAGCATGACCATATCCTATTTTTTCGGGATTCAACAACCTCTTGGCATGGCATCAAGGTCACTTCTCTGCCAACAAGTGCTTGGCACTATCTGGTTCTTTTGTGCCAACAACACTTGGCAATCTCCTTGGCAATCCTAACTGTGTTGCTTTCCTACGCCTAATCCTATGTTAAACCTTCAAAATAGCCACAAAACAACACTTCACACTGGCATAGACAAAATACTAAACTCCATATGCAAATGCATGATTCTAACAACCTAATGTAACTAAATGTACCTAAAAACAAGCAAGAGCAATGTAAAATTGGCATTAAAAATAGTATATTTTGAGAGGTGCCTTTATCCATGTCTTCAATTTGCTGGAGAGGAGATTGGAATGGCACGGTGCTTAGGAAGTGTATTCATAATTTTTGTTTAGTTTTACTGTTAGCACGAAGCAGATCTTAACACGTGACAAGTCCAGTCAATATCAGTCATTGACCGTCAGTTGACTGAAAATTTCCATCCAACAAAGGCATATTTGGACCAAATTGAAACGTTAGGGATTGTTTGCTCCAAAAAAAGAATAGGGGGCCAAATGACAAAACATGCAAACATTGGGGCATCTTTTGTTATTTTGCCTAAAATAAATTGATTACTGTGTCATGGCAAAAACCACTACCTTAGAAGCAATTTCGCTCGGATGGTGTAATCATAATATTGGACGTTTCCCCCCCAAGGTTAACACAGTCTTCCAAACATCGAGGAAGTGGAACTCGCTTGGCGTTGCTCTCTTCGAAGAAAACATGAAGGATCAAATGTGTTCGGTGTATTGAAACAATGAATTTAAGCTCTCTTTTTATAAGGCAAAAGTAAGGATAAATTGGTAAATATTAGAGGAATCAGTTCTCGTAAAAGTCTCAACCGCTCCTCTAATATTTATTATATATAGAAATAAAATCTTATCTAAAATAAATAAGATTATTTATTTGCATTATCCAACAGTTAGATTTCAATTAAAGCTCGAAGAAGAAATTATTTGCCTAGACACAAATTTGACATGATTCAGAAACATTATTTATATGATTAAAATTGTAATTTATATGAATATCTTATAAATGAGAGAATAAAAATTGGCATTATATAAATATTTAATTATAATTGAATCAGATTGACTCAAATTAGTAAAAATATATTTTAAATTGTATTTAATCCAAATCAGACTTAATTGAATGGTAAATTTGATCACACATAAGTCTAATTCGAGGTTGGATAATATGTGGTTCTTCTCTATTCTTTTATTTGTGTAGTGATGGTATTTAATTTAACATTTTAAAAAATAAAATTGTACTAAAGTTATAAAATTGTTTTTTTTTGCTTTTGTGGTTTTCAGTGTTCCGCCCTGACTAATCCGAACTGACCCACATCATACACATGACTTTGGTAGATGAATCTCTTAGTAGAAATTTTTTGCTTATATAACGTCTCAAACTTGATAACTACTTAAGCGATAGCAAACTTTTTACCGATCGAATCAATCCTGATTACAGTTATAAAATTGTTATTCACTAATACTAGAAAACAAATTAATCTTCTGCGGTACTTATCAAACTTTGCTAAAACAAAGGATATATCCATATTAAAGATAAGGGATTTAAATCATGTATCGTGTAGCTAGAATAGCTCAGTTGGTTTAAAGCGTGTGGACCTTAACCACAAGGTCGGAGGTGTTCAACACCTACTGGTAGCGATTTTGCCTTTTCTCCTTTCCATGTTAACAGATACATACCATAAGCAAAATGTAGCTAATAAATCCAGCGTATTGGCTATATAATATAATTTGGCCAGGGTAGAGCAAAGGCCTATTACATCAGTTGCTTAGAGCGACGTGCTAATAACGCGAAAGTCTTGCATGGGTTATTTGTTGTTGATTATTTTCTTTACACGACTTCGTTTCTATATCCAAACTAAAAATATTCTTCTTGTATCCTCAAATATCGAGCCTGAATTACAAAAAAATGTGCAAATTAAAAACCCAATCCAATTTTTTATTTATTAAAAGAGTTAATTGGATCTCAGTCCTAACAAACGACGCTCATTTTAAATTATTCTATAAATTTTTAAACATTTTAATTTCATCCTTAAATTATAATATTAATTCTAAATTGATTTTAATCTTCTTGGCATTAAATATTTGACACACCTCTTAAACAAGACCGAAAAGAAATATTGGATTAAAAATCTTTAGAATAAAAACAAAATTGATGAATCATGTAAAATTCTTTCGTCAATTAGAAACATTTATTTATAAATTGGTATAATTATATGGGTTTATTATATTCAATACATTGGGTAGAAAATGTTTCCACAAGCGCTTTAGTTTTTTATGGTTTATAGATTTAGTTTAGGGTTTAAAGATCCAATATTTGTGGTTAAAATTTACAGTTTGAGATCTTATTTAATACAAAATTTTAATTATAATAAAATCCACAAATATTTTGATACACGCTATATAAAATTTATTTTAGATGTCCTGTCTATTTAAGCCTAAATCTTAAACCCAATACATTAATACTTAAATAGAATTAAAACCCTAAAATTAACCATATTTATTAAAACATTTTCATATATATATATATATATATTACAAAAATCTCTCACATTCTTTGAATCACTCTATTTCGTTCACTATGACACCCTTGTTAGAATTCGCTGTGGTCCTTGTATGGCTTATATTCATTGCAATGGTATTGCTGTTGTCTAAATATTTTTGAATTATCAAAGAATTATTTCTCGAAGACCACCGGCCTATCAACCAAGATCAGAAAAACAGGCCGCGAGCAAGCTATCTAGTAGTTGGCGTCAAGCAAAGTCATACTAACAACGAAGATCTTGAAAACCAGCTATCAAATCACCTGGTAGTTGATCACGACGTGCAACAAGAACCATCGCAGAATCAACTCGAGGAAACTTCAAGATGAACCATGCGCGTTATCGTTGTTTGGTACAAGATTGGAACAAATATCAAATCATGTAGCACCGCCGACTATGTTATATGCTTGGAAGTGTTTAAAGCCGATGATTCTTGCATTGTTTGTTAGAGGAAACTTCAATATGAACCATGCGCGTCACTCGTCGCACCTCACTCCGATTACTCTAAGCCTTCCCGATCTTTCCCTCACGTTTTTTCCTAAATGCTTGATCGGTTGGTGTTTATATAGGCGTGCAAGGGAATGGAATATGATAGCTTATTCATTTGAATTTCAAATGCTCCAAGGATAAGAGATAGAGTCTTATCCGATCGGTGCGATAGCTTATCAAGCTAGGGCTGATGTCATCATGCCAATGTTGCCTTGGCACAGAAGCTTGGCATGTCTTTGCCAACATAGCTTGGCATCACCTTATCCGTTATTTTTTTGGAAGTTGATCTATTTGCGATCTTTTTGGAGCCTGATAATATCCTATTTTCGGGTTTCAACAGCCTCTTGGCATGGCATCAAGGTCACTTCTCTGCCAACAAGTGCTTGACACTATCTGGTCATTTTGTGCCAACAGAACTTGGCATTCTCCTTTGCAATCCTAACTGTGTTCCTTTTCTGCGCCTAATACTATGCCAAACTTGCAAAATAGCCACAAAACAACCCTTCACACTGGCATAGACAAAAATACTAAACTCATTATGTAAATGCATGATTCTAACAACCTAATGCAACTAAATGTACATAAAAACAAACAAGAGCAATGTAAAATTGGCATTAAAAATAGTATTTTTGGAGAGGTAACACACCACAAACCTAACTCATTGCTTGTCCTCAAGTAATGCAAACAAAGAAAAACAAAAACTGTGAAAAAGTTACCTCAACAAAATTTTGTTTAGAATGCCAGTAGATGCTGACAAGCAGAAGTTGGCTCTATTTCTATCCTCAGTATCTCAGTGCAACAATGCCAAGCAGGTAGTAATTCAAGTGCAACAATATAACTATGCTCTAAATTCATGAAGAGTGCATGATGTGTAGGCAATATGCATCCAATATTCTTTCACTTCATTAGCCAATTTTACTACTTAAACTCAGATCTTTATTTTCATCATCTTTCTTTTTCTTTCTTGTCGAGGGTTCTGTTGGCATTAATTTAAGCTTGCTTTGTGACATTGTTTAACGTGAGTGATAAGAGGGAGCATACCACGAATCCCCACCTTAATCCAAACATCACTAGGCTTTCTCTTCAACTCATACCCTAGGGTTTTGGACTTAAGAACTAAGAGGGAGCAAACCACGAAGCCCTAAGTAACTTATTATCCCTGGCATCATTACTGCCTTATTAGTTTCTTTTTACCCTGGCATCATTTTTTCAAAAATTTTCAATCTGAGCATAGTTTCAAATAGTCTAAGTTTGCTAGAGAACTAGATACATATCACGTGTTAAGTGTAAATTCAATTCCCTAAACTAGAGATTAATTGCCAAGCAATCCTGTCATACTACTCTACTGGCATGACAACTAAAGATTTAAAATTTCCTCATTGGATAGACACCTAGATCAAATAAAACTTGCCTAACAAATGTTACCATCCTTTAAAATTAAATTAAGGCAAAATTTTCTTTTTTTAACGGTTCGGTATGCAACTATCTTATATGATCTAAATGGCGTGGAAATAGAAATTAAACATGAAATGCATGCCATAAATGGGAGAAAATGCACACCTCCAAACCCAAGATGTGCATTGTCCTCAATGCATGCAACAACAAATATATACAAAAAATAGAAAAAATAAAATGCATGATTATGTGAACGCAATAAGATGGAATACAAAAGAGTTTAAGTAGAAGATGACTCCCCCTCTGAGACTTCCTCACGTGTGACTTCTGCTCGTCTGACTCAGGTCTTCCTTTTGACAAAGCTGCCATGATCGGGAGTCTTGCGCTTGATTCTGGTCATGTGTGGCTTTGTAGTAGTGGAGGCTCCAACTTCCTCCTTTTTCTTAGCAGGTTCAATTGGCGGTGTAACTGGCTTATCTTTGGGTGTTTAACCAATATTTCCTTTGATTCAGACGGGGAATCAGTGCTAGCGAATTCAACTTGCACCGGGGACACATGAATTGTGGCATTAAATTCAGAACTGGCTGGCTGGCACAACTAGACTAACTGAATTGGCTGGCATCGTTGGATTGGTTGGACTGTTATCTTTATTGGTAGAGGGTTCGACAGGGAAAACTAGGAATGTCGACACAACTTTAGGGGATGGTTTTACAAGCACCTCATTGATAATAACATCAATTTCCTTTGTGTAGTACCTCATCTTAGCATTAAGGTCCTCAGCTGCCTCTAGCTTTTGGAGAATAATCTCTTGGCAATGATAAACTTGGGACAACGCTACCAACGAACTGGTTGGCATGGTCTCTGGCATATTGCCCGCCTTTGCCTTTAGCGTGGCAGTTTTGGCCTTTTCTTTGCCCTTTTCCTTTGGCTCAACAGCCGTGAGGTTTTTTCACCCGTGAGGTTTTTTCATAAGGCAGCTGTTATTGTCATTCCCTTTATAATCTGGCCTTGATCTTCATCAAGCCTAGGCACATCATGGCGCATGCAAATGTTAGAAATAAGCAAAGGGAAAAACAAGCTGCGTTTACTTTTCACACACACAGACACACACTTATAAGTCTCATCAATGATGATTTTGCCAATGTTGATCTTGCGTCCTTTGATGATGGAGTGCAACAAAATCAGCCTCTTTTCTGAGATGGTCTCATTGTGAAATGTAGGCAACAGATTTGCCTTAATGAAGTGATTCCATCCGCGCATTCCTAGCTTCAATGCCAACCTCTTCACCGTCTAGTGGCCCGTTGATGAAACTGTCTATACTGTGACAAGCTCACATAAGTCTACCAACAGTTTCTTGCGTTTGGCAGCGGTCATGGATTCAACATAGTCAAAGTGCTCATCCCTTATATAATTCAAAGAAAATAGTGAGTTAACATACCCTTCATCGTAACGTACGTATTTACCTCAAAAAATCAAGAATGTATAATCTTTTGTCACAAGATGTGCATAAAATTCTTGCACAATGGTGGCGTAGATCTCCCATTTCTATTGGCACAATGAACTCTATTTGTGTATGTCAAAAATGGCCATGAACTCCGGTGGGAATCCAACGATAGTGTCAGTTTGGAAGTCGAAGTACTTCTCGTACAAAAAGGATTTTAAGTCAAAGCTTGTTTCAAACTTCTTACGCTTCATTGAAGAATCGTTTGAAGGGAGAAGATGAAGATGCCATGGAGATGAAGAAAGAATTTGAATCGATTTGAAAAGAGGAGAAAAGACGATTGATTTTTTTATTCTTGCTTGAGAAAAGAAAGAGAATGTGAGGTATTTGTTCCTTGGGAAATTGGGTAGGGTAAAGAAGGTAAAAAGATAGAGTGTTTAAAGGGTTTTAATGATGATAGTCGATTTAAATGGGGTGATAATGATTGTATTTCAAAAGTTTTGATTGGGAAGGATTTTAAAGTGATAAGGTTAAAGTGATAAGGATTGGGTAAGAATTTGTGCTGATAGGGTAATTATGGTGGATTTAATTCTAACCTAACTTGGGCGACTAGGGTTTAATGTTTCAATAAAATTAGTCTCTCATTTAATCAAGCTAGGGTTTTGTCTTCTGTCTCTATCACGTAAACCAACGCAAGCCAAGCTGCATTGACATTTTGCATGGCATTGCCTTGGCAAGCATGCTAACTGGCAGTGCTCCTGGCATCATTCTTGGCAATGTCTCTGGCATCAATTCTGCATACACTCAAAAAAAAACTTTTCAATACAACAAGGGAATAAAACTTAAAAAAAACAAAAAGAAAAACAAAACCTGAATCCTAAAACAAACAAAAACAACTATCCTAATATTTACAAGGAGTTCAGACCTGATGATGTTTCATGTTAACTCTGCCAAGAGGATCACCTCCTTGGCATTATTTTGATTACCTTCCATGTAATGCTTTAGATGTTGGCTATTCACCTTGAAAATTTCTCCCGTCTTTAAGTTCTTAATGTCGACATCTCTATGGGCATATGGTTTAACAACTTCATAAGGACCCGTCCCTCTTGATTTGAGTTTTCCTATGAACAGTTTAAGGCGTGAATTAAACAATAGAACATGCTGGCCTATTTCAAATTGCCTTGGCATTATCCTACTATCATGCCAACGTTTTTCCTTCTCCTTGTAGATCCTAGAATTCTTATAGGCATGTGTCATAGATTCCTCAAACTCATTGAGTTTGAGTAACCTCTTTTCTCCAGCAACTCCCCATGTCGGGTTAAGTTTTCTGATGGCCCAATGGGATTTATGTTCAAGTTCAACTGGCAGTTGGAATGGTTTACCAAAAACAAGACTAAATGGTGAAGTGCCCAAAGGAGTTTTGAAGGTAGTCCTACAAGCCCACAAGGACTCATCTAGTCTCAGGGACTAGTCTTTCCTTGTTGGATTTACAGTCTTCTCTAGAATGTTCTTGATCTTCTTGTTTGAAATCTCAGCTTGCCCGTTTTTTTTTGCAAATGGTATGCTGTGGTATTTCTTTACTGTATACCATACCTGCACAAAGCTTTAGATATTAGATTGCATTTAAAATGGGTGCTCTCATCATGAATAATTGCTCTAGGAATGCCAAATCTAGTAAAAAAGTGTTTGTGCAAGAACTTGGCAACGATTTTGGCATAATTTGTTGGTAGTGCAACATCCTCTACCCACTTAGATACATAGTCAACAATCACAAGAATATATACATTACCGAATGATGGAGGAAAATGACCCATAAAGTCTATCCCCTATACATCAAATAAATCCACAAGCATAATATTTTGAAGTGGTAGTTAGTGTCGATCGGAGATGTTTCCTGTTCGTTGGCATCGGTCACATGCCTTGGCATACTCATGGGCATCTTTATATAGAGTCGGCCAAAAGAATCCAAATTGCAGCACCTTGGCAGTAGTCTTCATTCTATCAAAGTGACCTCTATATGGTGCAACATGGCACAAATGCAATATTTTATGTTGTTCATCCTCGGGCACACACCGACGGATTACTTGGTTGGCACATTGTTTGAACAATATTGGCTCATCCCAATAGTATTACCTAACTTCTCGCAGGAATCTTTTCTTGGCATTGTATGCCATATCTGGCGGAAGAGTGTTGCTCACCAAGTAGTTGACAATGTTAGTGTACCATGTCATAACATTAACTGCAAGCAAGTATTCGTTAGGAAACTCATCTCTAATGGTGGTGATCTTACCATCCTCAATGTGATGTTCTAGACGTGAGAGGTGGTCAGCTATTAAGTTTTTCACTGCCTTTCTTGTCTCTGATCTCTAGGTCAAATTCTTGAAGTAAGAGCATCCATTGGATTAGTCTAGGCTTGGCATCTTTCTTTTCCAAGAGATACTTCAATGCCGAATGATCTGTATAAACCACAACCTTGTTATCAATTAAATAAGATATAAATTTATCAAAAGCAAATACAACTGCAAAAAAATTCTTTCTCAGTAGTAGAGTAATTAAGTTGTGCTTCATTCAAGATTCTGCTGACATGGAAAACCTTGCCATGCTGTTATCCCAAAACTGCTCCAACGGCATAGTCACTAGCATCACACATGAGCTTAGAGGGCTCATTCCAATTCGGTGTTATGACTATAGGGGCATTAATCAATTTCTCTTTAAGTTCTTGAAATGCTCTCAAACAATAATCGTAAAATGAAAAAGTGGCATTATGTTCCAACAACAAGCATACATGTTTAGCAATTTTTGAAAAATCTTTACTAATCCGCTGATAAAAACTGGCATGACCTAAAAAACTCCTTATACCTTTAACAGTCATCGGAGTCGGCAATTGCTTGATTACTTCCACTTTGGCTTGATCAACTTCTAGTCCCCTCTTCATTACCTTGTGACCGAGAACAATGCCCTCCTTTACCATGAAGTGGCATTTCTCCCAGTTCAACACTAGGTTCATCTCGATACATCTTCTTAAGAGTTGCTCCAAACTATGAATGTATTCCTCAAATATTTTACAAACACTGAGAAATCATCCATGAATACTTCCATGTTGTGCTCGATTATATCGAAAAAAATATGGACATCATACAACATTGAAATGTTACCGGTGTATTACATAGGCCGAATGACATCCTTCTAAAAGCAAACGTCCCATAAGGGCACGTGAATGTGGTATTCTTTTGATCATTAGGGGCAATGGCAATCTAATTATAACCTGAATAATCATCTAAGAAACAATAGAAAGCTTTACCTGTCAACCTGTCTAATATCTGGTCGATGAAAGCCAATGGGAAGTGGTCCTTCCTTGTAGCCTTATTCAATATTCTATAATCCATGCACACTCTTCATCCAGTGATGGTTATAGAGAGAATTAATTCAGCTTCACTGTTTTGTACCACGGTCATGCCACTTTTCTTTGGCACGTATGTACCGAGCTAACCCATGAGCTATCAGAAATGGGATAAATAGTCCTGACATCAAGCCATTTTATGATCTCTTTTTTATCATCTCTTTCATGCTAGGGTTTAGCCTTCTTTGGCCTTTAATGGTTCTGCCATGGTACTCATCCAAAATGATTTTGTGCATGCAAATGGTTGAGCTAATACCTTAGATGTCTGCCAAGGTCCACCACAACGCTTGCTTAAAATTTCTTAATATTGCCAGCAATATCTCCCCCTAATCATTAGTGAGATCAGTGGCAATGATCACTGGCAGAGTTGAGTGTTTACCTAGATAAACATACGTCAAGTGATTAGGCAGTGGCTTTAGCTCCAACTCTGGTGGTTCATCAATTGATGGTTTAGGTTCTTTTATCCCTCTTTCGGCCAACTGTAGAGGCTCAAAATAACTTACATCTTCAGCCTCTAAGGCTGATTCCTCAGGTTTCTTAAATAGTTCAGCTATGTCATCAAGCATGTTGGCATCAACTTTTATATCCTGGCATAACTGTGGTATGTCTACCGTGTAAATAGACTCCATCAGCTCCTCGGGTTGACATTCATCAAGTTTCTCTGCACATTTCAAAGCTTGAAACACATTAAAAGTAACATGCTAGTCATTCATATGCATTGTTAGTTCCCCTTTATGAACATCAATAAGAGCCCTACATGTGGCAAGGAACGACCTGCCTAAAATAATCAGATCATTAACATTGGCCTCATAATCCAAAATGATAAAATCATATAAAAAAATAAATTTGTCTACCTTCACCAACACGTCCTCAATCTTACCCTTGGGATACGCATAGGATCGGTCTGCCAGCTGGAGTGTCACGGTGGTAGGTCTTGCTTCTATGCCAAGCTTTCTGAAAACTAACATTGGCATAAAGTTGATGTTGGCTCCCAAGTCACACAATGCCTTGCCCATAAATTTGTTTCCAATTGTGCAGGGAATAGTGAAACTTCCCAGATTTGTTTCAAAATCTCCCAACTTTCTCTTTTTGGACATAATGTCCTTCATGAATTTTACATTAGCTGGGCATTTGCTCAAGGGCTTCTACCAATGGAATGTTAATTTGCAATTGCTTAAGTACTTCCAAGAAGCGCTTAAATTGATGGTCCTATTTGTGCTGTTGAAGTCTTGCTGGAAATGGTGGCAGTGGATAAACATAAGTCGAGGCAGTGCTGCATTTAGTTTGGCATCAATATGTTGTTTGGACACAGTCTGGTTGTCATCAATGTTGGCATCATGTTTGGCATCATTTTTGCATGATCACTGCATCATCTGTTTTAACTTTCTCTTTCTCTGTTTCCCTAAGCTTGTCTGCCAGCACCGGCTTTCTATTTTGGCAATTAACTACCTGCTTGGCAACCATCTCTGCCTCGCATTACTTACCACTCTAAAAGTGTTATGGCCTTGCATTGCTCTTTTTCTTTGTGCCGAGCATCTTCATTTTCACTTGGCAAAACTCCTTGGGGTCGATTGCTGAGTGAATTAGCAATCTGCCCAATTTGGACTTCTAAGTTCCTCATTGATGCTGCCAAACTCTGGATTGTGGCATCATTCCTCTCTATGTATTCCACTAGAGTGCCCATTTGATTAAGTTTTTTCCCTCGCTGGAAATTGTTATGGGTGTTCTGTATCATGGCATTCTGATTGAATGCTAGCGTGGCATTGTTATTATGCCTCTAGGCATTCTAGTGTTGGACGTTGTATTGGTTGCCCCCTTGATTTCCCCAGGCTAAGTTAGGGTGCTGTCTCCAACATGCGTTGTAAGTATTGGGGTTAGTATTATAATAACGACTAGAATTGCCAATGAAATTTACCGACTTAGGGTTTGTAGAGCATTCATCCACATGTTGGTTCTCTTCGTAGATGGTATAGAATGGTTCTAATGCTTTAACTTCTTGGGACTCGTTGTTCTTTTGCAAAGTTCTCACTATGCTGGTAAGGTTGGAAATCTCGACATAGATGGACGTTAGCTCATCAATCTTCAATTTCCCACTGGCTTTGATTCTGGTCACAAGCCTTGCAACATGATATTCAAAGTCATTATTTGAAATTCTTTCAAGAATGCCAACAGCCTCTATGTAGTTTTTTTCAAGTAATGAACTGGCTGCTGAAGCATCAACAACATTCTTTGTTTGTGCATTCAATCCATTATAAAAGGTTTGTATTTGGGTCCAATTTGGGAATCCATGCATATGACATCTTCTCAAAAGATCTTTAAATCTTTCCCAAGCATTATATAGGGTCTCATCCTCAGCATGTCGAAACATAATGATCTCACTATGCAGCTTGGCAGTGAGTGTTGGTGGCTGAAAACGTGTTAGAAACTTCTGGTATAGGCCTCCCTATGAGGTGATTAAGCCAGGTGGCAAGGAATTCAACCAAGCCTTGGCTCTATCTCGCAAGGAAAAAGTGAAAAACCTTAACTTCACAGTGTCTCCAAATACTCTAGTTTGTTGAAATAATTGACAAATCTCCATGAACTACTTTAGATGTTGCCTCAGATCTCCAAGAAGTGTTCCATCAAATTGGCCTATATTCAAAAGAGTTTGAATCATTACTGGCTTAAGTTCAAAATTTGGTTCATTTACCTCTGTGCCAACAATTTCTGGCAATAGATTTGCAATGTCAGGCACTGAATGTTCTCAGATTGGCCTTCCTTTCTCTGTATTAGCAATTGGGATATTAGGGGTGCGTTGTTATTGGGTGGATCTCCAGCATTGTTCACCGTACCATTCATTTGATTATCGTGATTCATCTCTCGGTATCTCTTCTTTAACCTTCGCAAGGTTCTCTTAATTTCCGGATCGTATAGCCAATCGTCCACCACATGATGGTTTCTGGTCATACACCAATGAAAACAAAAACAAAGTAAGAACTAAAAGAAAACAAGTAAAAATTGAAAACAATCAAATCCGTTTCAATCCCCGACAACGGCGCCAAAAACTTGTAGACTATATAGAAGAAGTGTGTTATGAATGCTGGCAAAAGGGGCAAAATGTATGTATTAGTAAAACAGTGCTAAGAGTCTTTTGTATGCAAGTATACACGATATGCAAGTAATAAAACAGTTAAGCTGAGTGTCGGTCCCATATAGATTTACTTGGAATTCGATTGTTTGATTGTTACTTGCCTTAGAAGAAAAGATGTTTGTTTTGAAGATTGTTTTAGAATACTTAAAAGAAAAGAAAAATGAAGTAAAACGTTGGCAAGGAAGATGTTCTCAACGAATGATGAGTGTTGGTAGGGAATGCCTAGGTTTAATGATGTTCATGCCAGCCTTTGTTGGCAAATTGTCTTGGCTTTGTTTGCTGAGCAGATTCAACGTTAGCAACGCCTCTCTCGATGGCTGTTTCCATAAGTCAATTATGTAAAACCCCTGTATCTCTATAGGAATATTTTTAAATGGACCGAGTTGATTAAGAACCAATATATACTCCTAGGGTGTAGATATCACTTCTGAAGTAAGTTAATCTACTTGAACGACTTCTCTCGAAGCTTCTCTCCTAGTATTCAACAACTTAATCGTCGCCGCCCCAAGTCTGTTAAGATATTGAGGGACAATAGGCTAACTATGCCAGCTTTTGCTTGGCAGAGTACTTAGGAAAAATTTAAGTATGCTGAATAGAAAAACTTTTGCCAAAACAGAATTGTTATTAATGAAACTAAGACATGAAATCAACGTTTAAACCAAACATCCCACACCAACTATGAAATTAGTTCGTGGTGAGGGATTTAACCATCAAAACCATAACCGTTTTCAAATACATCATCAATAAAATAAAAGGAAAACAACTTAAACCAAGGAGAATATGCGAGACGGGTCTCTCGATGTAGCCCCCAAATCTAGGCTCTCAGCCAAGTGGTTGAACCTCCTTCCTCGGTGCAACCGATCGTCACTAGTCGCACCTCACTCCGATCACTCTAAGCCTTCCCGATCTCTCCCTCATGGTTTTTCCTAAATGCTAGACCGGTTGGTGTTTATATAGGCGTGCAAGGGAAGATAATATGATAGCTTCTTCATTTGAATTTCAAATGCTCCAAGAATGAGAGATATAGTCTTATCCGATCGGTGTGATTGCTTATCAAGCTAGGGCTGACATCATCATGCCGATGTTGCCATGGCACACAAGCTTGGCATGTCTTTGCCAACATAGCTTGGCATCACCTTATCCGTTTTTTTTTTCAAAAATTGATCCATTTGCGATCTTTTAAGAGCCTGGCCATATCCTATTTTTTTCGAGGCTCAACAGCCTTTTGGCATGGCATCAAGGTCACTTCTCTGCCAATAAGTGCTTGGCACTATCTGGTTCTTCTGTGCCAACAACACTTGGCATTCTTCTTGGCAATCCTAACTGTGTTGCTTTCCTGCGCCTAATCCTATGCCAAACCTGCAAAATAGCCACAAAACAACCCTTCACACTGGCATAGACAAAATACTAAACTCCATATGCAAATGCATGATTCTAACAACCTAATGCAACTAAATGTACCTAAAAACAAGCAAGAGCAATGCAAAATTGGCATTAAAAATAGTACATTTGGAGAGGTGCCTTTATCCACGTCTTCAATTTGTTGGAGAGGAGATTGGAATGGCACGGTGCTTAGGAAGTGTATTCATAATTTATGTTTAGTTTTACTATTAGCACAGAGCAGATCTTAACACGTGGCAAGTCCAATCAACATCGATCATTGACCATCAGTTTCCATCCAACATGGACATATTTGGACCAAATTGAAACGTTGGGGTTTGTTTGCTCCAAAAAAAGAATAGGGGGCCAAATGATAAAACATGCAAACATTGGGGGCATCTTTTGTTATTTTGCCTAAAATAAATTGATTACTGCGTCATGGCAAAAATCACTGCCTTAGAAGCAATTCGCTCGGATGGTGTAATCACAATATTGGGCATTGCCCCCCAAGGTTAACACAGTCTTCCAAACATCGAGGAAGTGAAACTCGCTTGGCGTTGCTCTCTTCGAAGAAAACATGAAGGATCAAATGTTTTCGGTGTGTTGAAACAATGAATATAAGCTCTCTATTTATAAGGCAAAAGTAAGGACAAATCGGTAAATATTAGAGGAATCGTTTATCGTAAAAATCTCAACCGCTCCTCTAATATTTATTATATATAGAAATAAAATCTTATCTAAAATAAATAAGATTATTTATTTGCATTATCCAACAGTTAGATTTCAATTAAAGCTCGAAGAAGAAATTATTTGCCTAGACACAAATTTGACATGATTCAGAAACATTATTTATATGATTAAAATGGTAATTTATATGAATATCTTATAAATGAGGGAACAAAAATAGGCAGTATATGAATATTTAATTATAATTGAATCAGATTGACTCAAATTAGTAAAAATATATTGTAAATTGTATTTAATCCAAATCAAACTTACTTATTTGAATGGTAAATTTGATCACACATAAGTCTAATTCGAGGTTGGATAATATGTGGTTCTTCTCTATTCTTTTATTTGTATAATGATGCTGTTTAATTTAACATTTTAAAAAATAAAATTGTACTAAAGTTATAAAATTGTTTTTTTTTTGCTTTTGCAGTTTTCAGTGTTTCGCTCTGATTAATCTGAACTAACCTACATCATACACCTGACTTTGGTGGGTGAGTCTCTCAGTAGAAATTTTTTGCTTATACAACGCCTCAAACTTGAGAACTACTTAAGCGATAGCAAACTTTTTACTGGTCGAATCAATCCTGATTACAGTTATAAAATTGTTATTCACTAATACTAGAAAACAAATCAATCTTCTGCGGTCCTTATCAAACTTTGCTAAAACAAAGGATATATCCATATTAAGGTATTAAACATAAAGGATTTAAATCATGTGTCATGCAGCTGGAATAGCTCAGGTGGTTTAGAGCTTGTGGCTGTTAACCACAAGGTCGGAGGTTCCCCTCCTTCTAGCGATTTTGCCTTTTCTCCTTTCCATGTTAACAGACACACCATAAGCAAAATGTAGCTAATAAATTCTGCGTATTGGTTATATAATATAATTTGGCCAGGTAGAGCAAAGGCCTATTAGCTCAGTTGGTTAGAGCGACGTGCTAATAGCGCGAAAGTCATGCATAGGTTATTTGTTGATTATTTTCTTCGCACGACGTTGTTTCTATATCCAAACTAGAATTATTCTCCTTGTATCCTCAAATATTGAGCCTGAATTGCAAATAAAAATGTTCAAATTAAAAACCCAATCCAAATCTTAATTTATTAAAAGAGCATAGTCCTAACAAACTACACTCATTTTAAATTGTTCTATAAATTTTTAAACATTTTAATTTCACCCTTAAACTATAATATTCATTCTAAATTGATCTTAATCTTCTTAGCATTAAATATTCGACGCACCTCTTAAACAAGACCGAAAAGAAATATTGAATTAAAAATCTTTAGAATAAAAACAAAATTGATGAATCATGTAAAATTCTTTCATCAATTAGAAACATTTATTTATAAATTGGTATAATTATAAGGATTTATTATATTCAATACATTGGGTAAAAAAATGTTTCCACAAGCGCTTTAGTTTTTTATAGTTTATAAATTTAGTTTAGGGTTTAGGGATCTAATATTTGTGGTTAGAATTTACGGTTTGAGATCTTATTTAATACAAAAATTCTAATTATAATAAAATCCACAAATATTTTGATACACGCTATATAAAATTTATTTTACATGACCTGTTTATTTCAGCCTAAATCTTAAACCCCAATACATCAATACTTAAATAGAATCCCTAAAATTAATCATATGTATTAAAATATTTTCATATATATATATATATATATATATATATATATTACAAAAATCTCTCACATTCTTTGAATCACTCTATTTCGTTCACTATAACACCCTTGTTAGAATTCGCAGTGGACCTTCTTGTATGGCTTATATTCATTGCAATGGTATTGCTGTTGTCTAAATATTTTTGAATTATCAAAGAATTAGTTCTCGAAGACTACCGGGCTATCAACCAAGATCAGAAAACCAGGCCGCGAGCAAGCTATCTAGTAGTTGGCGTCAAGCAAAGTCATACTAACAACGAAGATCTTAAAAACCAACTATCAAATCACCTGATAGTCGATCACGACCTGCAACGAAAAACCATCGCAGAATCAACTCGAGGAAACTTCAAGATGAACCATGCGCGTTATCGTTGTTTGGTACAAGATTGGAGCAAATATCAAATCATGTAGCATCACCGACTATGTTATATGCTTGGAAGTGTTTAAAACGGATGATTCTCGCATTGTATGTTCGAACTGCAAACATCTACACCATAAATTTTGAATAAATCAATGGTTGGTTAGAAATAGCCATTGTCCTCTTTGTCGTGTTTCGGTCTGTAATCTCGTCTAAATACAATGCTTTTTGTCGCATTGAAGTTAATTGGGTGTTTAGAATTATGAAACACTATTGATAATACATATATTTGTTTGTTATTAATTTTCACCTGTTGTTTAAACTACCAAATTAAGATTTTTCTTTTTACTTGCTTTTAAGGTCCCTTCTAGGGTTAATACTTAGGGGTATTTGTACTTAGGGTTTATTTATATCTATTTAAGAGATGGCAGATCTCTAGTTTGGTAATATGTTAGAAATCAAACTTGATCAAAACAATTAATAGCATAGAAGAAAAATCTAGAACCATCTTGAAGAGAGCTTGTTGGCAAAAATAAGAAATTGTGTGTGAAAGACTTTTGTAGAAATTGGAAACCAAAGTGCTGGCAACATCTTGAAGTTTCTTTTTAAGTGTGGAAGGTTCAAGATAACCTTAGCAACTAAGGAAATGGTGATGATCAGCAACATGTGGCAGCATCTCATTAAGATCAAGAAATATACATCAATTACTAGAAAAATCTAGGATCTAGAAATATACATGATCCAACCACAGATCTCGAGATTGCCAAAGACGAATTATGGCAATTAGAGTATTCAGATGAAGGCGTTACTCAGTTCGCAGAATTATTGGGACATCGTTGTAAAAGAATACGTTGAGCCAGGAAATACAACATCAGAAGCGACTCCAACCAATGAACAGAAAAAAGCACTAAGGGATTCTCGTAAAAGAGACCAAAGGGCGTTATATTACATTTTTCAAGCGGTGGATGAATCTAACTTTGAAAAAATTATAGAAACAACAACCGCGAAAGAAGCATGGGAAACTCTACAAAAATCACTCCAAAGAGTTGAGAAAGCAAAAAAGGTACATCTACAATCACTCAGAGCCGAGTTTCAAATGTTGAAAATGAGAAACACGGAAAACATCAATGATTATGTTAGCCATGTGAAAGCTGTATCAAATGAAATGAAAAAAATGGAGAAGCGCTAGGCGAGGTTAGAGTGATGGAGAAAATTTTACGATTGCTATCACGTAAATTTAATTATATGGTTGTTGCAATTGAAGAATCAAAGGATTTGACTCAAATGACTATCGACGAGCTTGTGGGATCACTCTAGGCCCATGAGCAGAAAATGAAGCTAATCGAAGAGGAAAAAAATTTAGAGCAAGTCTTACAAAGCAAGTTGCACGTCAACAAAAGTGAAGCAAGTGACAGCTACACATGAGGCAGAGGAAACCATGGACGATATCGTGGCAGAGAATATAGAGGCCGAGGCATATATCAACAAGGAGATAAATCGTAGGTACAATGCTATAATTGCAACAAGTATGGTCATTGTAGTTACGAGTGTATATTAGTTCCAAATCTGGAAGAAAGAAGTTATGTAGCAATAGCTAAAGAAGAGAAAATGATGAATCTTATATATTCATCACTAAAAGAAATGAAGAATCAAAGAGAAATATTGGTATCTCGATAATTATGTCAGTAATCATATTTGTGAACAAAAAGAATTGTTAACATAGATAAGGTAGATAAATAAAGCCCCTTGTATATATTCTCATAGATAGTAGCATCGTATAAGAAAGCCCATTATTATAAAAAACAAAAATAAAAATAAAAATGGTCCACCCCGGACAAAATTAGTGATGTTTTTGAAATTTGATACGAAGTGCCCCCTTGCTTTTGAAAAAAAATCATTTTGGGGATAAGGGTACCCGAACCTATCTTATTACCTACTAAGGTAACAAGAACCCCAATTATGGCTCACTACAAGCTTGCGAATTGGATTCGGATCGAGAGAAAGCACGACCTAGTGACGTAGAGGACTACTCACATGTCAAAAGACATAGATTTTGAAAGTGAATTACTGACTCGTAGAGGGCTACTCATGTGGGTATGTGACATTTTACTCCCACTTAAGGGACATTGCTTGGGTAGAAAGCTCGAGGATCATGATGCAATACATGTTGGTGATCCCTTGCTAATTAAATAAACAATTAATGCAAAACCATCAATTATCAAAGCTTACTTAATTAAAATATTATCTTCAAGAATGAACAAATTATTTAAAGTCAACTTGAATTTTAAAATTTTCCATCAATAAAAGCAACATATGTTTTTCGGCTTAACTTTCAAAAATTATCCCTAACGGAGTCGCCATGCTGTAGTGACGTTTTTGAAATTCAATATGAAGTGTCCCCTCGTTTTTGAAAAAAAAATTATTTTGGGAATTTTTTAACTCGTATTTCGAAAATAAAGACTTGGAGCCACCGCCGGTTACTTGGTTTAGGTAGACCAGACACCATAAAACTAAATTCATTTTAAATGGGTTTGTAAGTTGGTTACGTGTGAGGAAAGATTAGCACCCCAACAACGCCCGAAATCAATACCAAATCATATGTTGCTTTTATATCGATGGAAATCATTGAAATTTAAATTAGATTTAATTAGATGTTCTCAATTGAATATAAGCTTTAATTAGTGGGCTTAAACATTTGATGGGCTTGAATTAATTAATCATTTAATTAATAAGGGTAACGATACATTCAGACCATAGATTAAACCAACATCGAATAAGACCGACTGCCGTGTTAATTTATGATTCGAACCAAGTGCATTGCCTTTATGCATGATGCAAACAATTAAGTATGATGTTATGACTTGTCAAATTTTATTCATATTAAAGTTTACTTTTAGACAATATAAATTAATTCGGATATTTAGTCAATATCCATTAAGTCAAGATATTATGACACAAATATTCAAGTTAATAAATACCTCCTTTTTATAGTTAAAATTCATTAATTGTCAAGGTGTCTATTTAATTAAAAGAGGTTACCTGAATGGCAATTTAAATGCGTCACAAAAAGCTAACAAGAATAAACAAGACAAGAACAAGGGGATAACGTAAATAAAGAGGGATAAAATAAAAGCATAAAAGGACAAGCGAAATAAATAAATAGGGGAAAGTAAAAACGGAAATTAAAAGTTAAAAGTTAGTAAATTAGATGTTAGTTAATTAAATGGACCGTGGATAATACAGATTATACCCCGTCGAGGGTCACCGTAAGATCATAGGTAAATCGTGATAACTAACAATAAAATAAATGAACAAATAAATAAAGATATGCATAATAAGACAATAATATAAAGTACATTTTTATCGGTATAAATTTTACTTAACTATAATTAACTAATTAACTGTAACTAACTTAACTAAAGCATATTTATACTTATACAAATTTTACTTAACCACGCATATTACAAAATTACAACTTGATTAATTCAAGCTCAATCTTAAACAATAAATTTAAGCTCAATTATAAATTATCATTTTTTCAAATTAAATTAGTTGAGTTCAAAGTCTACAAACTTAAGGATTAATGTAGATTTTAACATAAATCAATATCTTAGTACATAAAATACCATAATAAAAGGCATAATCAAAGTCTATAAACGTAAATGGTCCAAAATTCATATAGTGGGTAATTAGTAGGTGGGCGGATGCGGGTGGATACGGTCTCAACCTCATCACCTACCCACTACCCACAACGGTATGACATTTTACATCTACACCCGCCCACTACCCACGAAACTCATACTCATACCCACACAAATTGAGATGGATGCGATGTGAAATTCTCGAAATTATATCCATCTGTCATCCCTAAGTAAGATAGCAGGAATAGGGGCAGTCATCTTCTACTTCAATCTGGATCATTATACTTAAAATTAATCTGACAGTGGTCTTTTGGTTGCATACAAAAAATGAAGATAAGATTAGAGTTTTTAGATTAGTCTGGCCTATCGGACCCTATATTTATATATATATTTATTCTTTTTGGGTTTTTAGATTGTAAAATGGATTAATAAAAACGTGAACTTTTATTTAGTGTCAATCATTTTTAGGTTTTCTAATAATAATAATAACAAGAAATATATAATAATAATAATAAGTAAATAAAAATTTGGATAAAATTAATGATTACTAACATAAAAAAGTTGATGGACTATTTTTTAACGAAGTAAAGATGATGATGACTTCATAAATCAAGATGAACAAGGTGATGAATAAAGTTCTCAACAAAATTTGAATGAACTATCTTCATCAAACAGCAGTAGAATAGAGAATTTTGATGTACAACCGACTAAAATTCTAAGATCCACAAAAAGAAGAAGAGGTGCTAGAAAAGTAAAAGAATTTAAAAAAGTTGTAAAAGAGAAAAACTATCGATCTGTTATTAGAAATGAAAAAGTTTGGCATGAAAAATTAAGTTTGAAAGAGACCGATAGAAATTAAACTTGATCAAAACAATTAATAGCATAAAGGAAAAATCTAAAACCATTTTAAAGAGAGCATGTCGACAAAAATAAGAAATTGTGTGCGGAAACTTCATGACTTGCGGAGAAGTTGGAAACCAAAGTGTTGGCAACATCTTGAAGTTTCTTTTAAAGTGTGGAAGTTTAAGATAACCTTAGCAATTAAGGAAAATGGTGATGATCAATAACATGTAAAATCAAAAAATATACACCAATTGCTAGAAAATTTTAGGATTAATATAATAATATTTAACTAATACTATATTCTTCTTTATGTCGGTTTACAAGCCTATAAATATGAGATAGTTGTAAGTGAGTGAATTGTGAGAGGAAGAAAACAAGAGTGAGTGTGTGCAAGTGACAGCAAGTGCAGTGAAAAAAGCTTAGCAAAGCTTTTAGAGAATTGTTTGAAAACTAGCTGCAACTAGTGTTATAATATCGAAAAATATTTGTATTTGTTTATTTGTGTAATAATATTGTGTGGGTTATAAAATATGTTGAGTGCCCACCAACACTTGAATATACACATAAAACAGGAAAAGAAAATAAGTCAAAAGCTAAGGTTAATTCCCTAAGTTATTCTCGTGTTAATGCTGTTGTTTTTTTGTTTTATTTCCAAGTCTCGAGTTGCTTTGCTTATTAAAATTAGATTAAATTCCTAATTTAACCTAATATTTATATTAATCCATGACATGTATAATAGTTTAAGATTAAATATATATTTGGTACCTAAAGTAGTAGGGGCGAATCTTGATATAACAAGTTGAAGGGGTCAAATTAAATTTTTTAAAAGTATTAGAAGTCTGAACTAAAATTTTCAAAAATTTCGAGACTTAATGAGGAATTTTAAAATTTTAAAAGATGAATTAATTAAAAATATTTAAAGAAATAAAAGCTTAATGAGAATTTTTTTTTGAAGGGGTCAAATTTTAAAAAATTATAAATTTGAGAGGACAAATGTGAACTATTCAAAAAATTTGGGGGTGTCCGGACCTCCTCTAGCCATCACAAACATCCGCCTCTATAAAGTAGTCACATTCTTTCAAGTTGGTACTTAAATAATTTTTACTCTCAAGTAGGTATCTGAATTAGGCATTTTCTTAAAAATTGGTACTTAAAAAAATTCTCCTTTTATGTTGATACCTGAACTTTAATTTCATTGATTGTTTTAGTACTTTTATTAACATTTTTGTCCCAAAATTTGTACATTCTATCAATTTGGTCCTAATTTGAAACAAATCAATAAATTTAGTCCTCTATATTTAACAATTCTACCAATTTACTCTTTGTTATTTCTCCTAAATTGTTTGTTCTTCTCTCATAAATTTTATATTATTTTCCTAGCATAATAAAAGTTTAACGGTAAGTTATTGTTTTATCGTAGAATACAGTTATCAAATTGTCGCTTTGTTCCGATATGCTTACTTGAATTTAGGAGTAAAAATTCTCTAAGTACCAACTTGAGAAAAAATAACTAATTTAGGTACCAAATGTTTACATTTAACTCAATAAATTAATAATTAAAAATAAATTGCTTAAATATATATTTGGTACTTGGATTATACACTTTCTCCCTAGTTGGTACTTAAAAAAATTTTGCTCCCAAGCTGGTATTCGGACTAGGCATTTTCTCCCAAATTGACACCTAAAAAACTTTTACTCTCATTTTGGTACCCAAACTTTAATTTCATCCGTTATTCTGATAGGTTTATTAACTTTTTTATTCCCCAAAACTTCTACATTTTATCAATTGGGCTCTAATTAGAAACAATTCAATAAAATTAACCATTTGTATTTAAAATACTATCAATCTAGTCATTTTTTTGCGGTAATATCAAATCAAATAAGCCCAATGAATCAAAACAACAATGAGTAATTGCATTCTACCATAATACAACATCAAGTTATTGTTAAAAATTTTATACCAGGAAAGTGATATGCCATTTATAGGAGAAAAACAAACAATTTAAGAGAAGGACAAATAGTAAGTTGATAAGATTTTTAAAAAATAAAGTGTTAAATTTATTGAATTGTTTCGAATTAGAACCAAATCGATAGAATGTACAAGTTTTGGTATCAACTTGGGAGAATATGTCTAGTTCAAGTACGAACTTTGGAGCAAAATATCTTTAAGTACCAACTTGGGAAAAGATGACTAATTCAAGTAACAACTTGGGAGTAAAATTTTTTTAGGT
Organism: Hibiscus mutabilis; assembly: GCA_019671005.1. NCBI lineage: Eukaryota > Viridiplantae > Streptophyta > Magnoliopsida > Malvales > Malvaceae > Hibiscus > Hibiscus mutabilis. Next base: position 16,877,440 of record CM033711.1, read on the forward strand.
ATCAACTTAGGAGAAAATGTATAATTCAGATACCAAATGTATATTTAAGCCAAAATAAATTGAGAATTGAATTATATGAAAATTCTACCAAATTGTCACAATATTTAAATGGATTGTAAGAACTCGTGTTTGCATTACAAAAGAGTTTTTACCTCTACAAAAATATTTAAAAAAATTCCGACCTACCGGATTCGAACCAGATACCAAAAGATCAAAACTAAGGAAAGCCACTACAGTCCTCCGCACTACCAACTGAGGGAAGGTCAGCTTGCCTGCATGTAAATATCAAGCATGCTTTACATTAAATAGAAGCAATGGAAAAGATTGTCCATTAGTAAGATTTTAGACTTTTAGTGCTATGTTTAATAAGAGTTCAAATAGATGGTAACAATGAAAGGTCGAGGGGATTTCTTTTAAACTATCTTCATATGTAAATTTACCAAACTAAATCCCAATAATGAAACTAACTTAAAAATATTATTAGATTATTATACAATGGTTTTCTTTTTAAATTGCGAAACTTGTTATATCAAATCGAATCAACCCAGATTAAACTTGAACGTTTATTTTGATTCAACATCAATCCATATCGAAAAAGCTAACTACCAATCGGTCTAGTGAGATGAGGAGCTAGGTTCCTTAAGTAAGGTTAGAGATTTAAATCACGACGTTGTGAATTGAATAAACTAAATTGGGAGAGTCGCACATATATTAGACATTTTTAGTATCCTATTTGAATTAATCGGTCAATGAATCAAATACAAACGATTATAAAAAATCAACTTAATTAGAATAGGAAGATATATATATATAGGGGGAAGTGTGAATTTGGCAACCCTTGCCTTCTGCTTGAAGCAAACACATCAAATCCTTTTATACATGGCTAAACTATAAAATAAGTGCCTAAATTATGTCTATTTTTTGTAATAGCTATCTATAGTATTTTTAGCTGAAATAAGCGTCTAAAGTGTTTTTTTTTTGCTGAAATAGGTGCTTAAAGGTTCATTTTTTACTTGTTTTAAAGTCAATTAAAACATATACTATCACACCTATTTCAACCAAAAATGAAACTTTATGCGCCTATTTCAGCCAAAAAATAAAAGTTTAAACACCTATTTCAGCCAAAAAAATACTTTAAACACTTATGGCAAAAAAATATATAATTTTGGCACTTATTTTGTAGTTAAATCTTTATACATAGCAATTACAAATTTACAACCATGAACACATTTTCCACTAATCAGGCCACTATCTCATGAAAATTCCCCTTCCCCTCTCTAATTATTACACTTTTTTTTTTAAATAAGCATATTCTTTTCATCTAGCAACTGCAATAACTTATTTATGTATGTTAATTATTGGTTTAATGCACAAATTACCCCTAACGTCTACTACTTTTTCCAACTTGGTACCTAACGTATTTTTTGAGTTTTTGTGCCCATAAAGTTTGAGTTGTTATTCAAACTAGCCCAAAATATTAACACCGTTAAATAAAAATTTATTGACCAACAATATGACGACACGTCAACATACCTATTTATTTTTTAATTTTCGAATAAAATAAAATATTAAAATATTGATTTATTTTTTCAAAATTACTGTTTTCTCTCCCTTACTCTCCTCCCACCCCCACCACCACCCAAACACCGGTGATTTCTCTCCTCCTCCCACCACCAGCACCCAAACACATGTGATCACCACATCCCTTTCCTTTGATTCATTTAATCAAAAGCAATAAACTTGAAAGTATAATCTTGGTTTTTTTTTCCTCATTTTTAAAATTCCATTTACCCTTAAAAACTAAACTTCAAAATTCTCATCCTAAAAGTGGTGGTCGTCGATTTTTAGGTGCCGGCCAAGAGCTTCCCCCCCTTTTTTCTATTTTTTGTACATAAACAATAATGTGGTTACAGTCGAAGTGGAGTTATACGTGTGGTGGTTCTCCTATTCCACAATCTTGTTTTTCTAGTTTTGCCCATCTTGCAGGTCAATATGGTCTGGAAAAATGAAAGGTAATGTGATTTTTTTTAAATAAAACCCCCAACAATTTAGGGTTTATATATTTGATGAAGATGATATCATTGTGTGTTGATATCATAGGTGGTGGTGATGAAGAACCATTGATCAAGATGTCCACAAGGTAGGATGGGTCGTTTGTGTGGTAGTTGGGAAAAGGTTTGAGGTTTAAGGTTTTTTGGGAAAATAATATTTCCTTTAATGAATATTTTATTATTTTATTTTTAATGTTATTAACCGAAAATTAAAAATAAATAAAAAATTAATGTGGCGTCATATTATTGGTCAATACATTTTTATTTAACGGTGTTAGTATTTTTGGATAATTTGGATAACGACTCAAACTTTAGGGGTACAAGAGCCCAAAAAATACGTTAGGTACCAAGTTGGAAAAAGTAGTAAACATTAGGGGGCAATTTGTGCATTAAACCTTAATTTTTTTAACATAAATGTTAGGCTCGAAATTGATCAATCGAATTCGCCAAGAGGGTTGAAATTGCTTCCCGAATGAATTGGCTAAAACCGAAAAATAGTGGATAATTTTGCATGATAATTTTAGAGTGGTTCGACTACCTAACCGAGTCTACATCCACTGCCTTAGCACACCACTAAGGATTTTTCAATCCACTACTATGAATTCTTTCTTTTGAGGCCAAAGGGATAACCTTACAACCCTATCTTTTCAATAGCTAAGATAGAACCACTATAGTTTTTTCTTAGGCTAAACTAGAACATCTCCCTTTTACAAGGTAATTTGTGTTTAAATATTTCAAAAATAATTCAAAAGTCCTCAAAACTTGAAAATATGTTTAAAATATTTTGACGTTGCACATATATCGAATATACATTTAAAAGTCAACAATTAGTCAAAATTGGACTTTTTAAGTGAAGGTTTCGAAACCTTTCAGACATAATGGCAAAGGTTTCGAAACTATGACTCTATAACTGCTATATTTTTTAAATCCTCCTTAAGGTTTCGAAACCTTTGTGCATAAGGAATTTAAAGCTCGACTTTATGACTTCCCAACTGCTCCAAAACATCCTCAATGGTCATAAACGGCTAGAATATCATTTCACACTATAAAAGCAAGCTTGAGACATTTGAAGATGACAAAAGAGCACATCCAAACATTATGATCAAGAGAAATTAGCTTTCAAGTCTTATTTCATTATTTCTCTTGTATATAGTGTATATAGAGTATTTTAATTGTTTTTATTCTTTACATTCTTGTGAGATTAATTCTTGCAAACACCACCTTGTAAGGTTTTTATTGTTTACACAAATTACTAGTTTAGCTTAAGGAAAAATTAGAGTGGTTCTATTTTAGCCATTAAAAAAGATAAGATCGTAAGGTTATCTTTTTAGGCTCAAAAAGAAAAATTCATAGTTGTGAATTGAAAAATTTTCAGTGGTGTGCTAAAATTGTTGATATAGACTCGGTTGAGTAGTCGAACCACTCTAAAATTATCCATTATTTTTAAATTTTAACCAATTTATTTGAGAAATAATTTCAACCCTCTAGACAAATTCTGTTGATTAATTTCGAGCCTAACAATAAACATAGCCGACTTTCATTCGAACAAAACAACAAGATACAAAGGAAAAAGGAACATGAGGGAGGAGAAAAGAACAAAATGAAAGATAAACATAGAGAAACAGATCAGGAACCGAAGAAAAACAAACAAACACAAGCAACACACCGTCGCAACAGACATAAGGAAAACATAATAACATAAACAGAAGAAACTCCAACTCGGCGAAAGAAGCCATCTCAGAAGTAGAAGCTAGGACCGACGAGAAAGAGAGAAAGACACCAAGCCAGCTACCGATCTTGCAAAAACATGGTCACTTCCGATATCATAGAAGGAATGGGGAAGTTACAGTGATGCAACAAAAAAACCACCGAAATCATCGCGTCTAGATCCGGTAATCGACGATGACTGGAGGAGGGCGAAACAGAGGACGGAGTCATGACAATCGCCAAAGGAAGAGACGAGGTAAAGAACCACCGTCAAAGGAGCCCGACAAAACAAAAGGCAAGGCACCGAACCCACCACTCATCAGCGATGTTAACTTTTCTTCACCAAATGGAGACCCGAACAAGGACCCGAGCACCAAAGGAGACGGCTCCACAGCAAAATGACCGAGAATGGTCGCAAAACACAACGTCGGAGAAGAAAAAAATTAAAAAGAGTACGAGGAAGAAGAATGGAGCATGAGGAAAAAAAACAAAGGGAAAAGAGAAGGGGGAGGAGGGGTGGCCACCGCTCAAAAGTCAAGAGAGGCGCCACCCAAGGGCTGAGAACCAAAACTAGGGTTAAGAAATAAGAGAGTATTACGCTTATGTTTCATTTGGTTCCGTAAGTTTTAATACAAGAAAAATTAAGTACCGTTTTAAACCTAAAATCAGGAGAATGAGTAAAAATTCTAGTAAAAAATAAGTCATCTTTAAAATAAGTAAAACGTTTTCCTTCCATTTGTTCAAACTTAACTAAGACATGTGAGTGAAAAATCACTATGCTGAACCCAAAAAATATTACAATTAAAGCTCGAAGAAGAAATTATTTGTTTAGTCAAAATTTTGACATGATTTAGAAACATTATTTTATCATTTAAAAATGATTTAAATGAACATTTAATTATAATTGAATAAGATGGACTCAAATTATTAAAAGTATATTTTGCGAAATTGATGGCATAGATGTTTGCAGTTAAGAAAATGCTATAAGAATCGTTGTTTTTAAACACTTCCCAAGCATATAACACAGTTAGTAATTCCATCCAATTTGATTTCTCCTCCATTCTCATACCGAACAACGATCTCGCTCATGGTTTGCCTTGAAGTTTCATCGAGTTGATTTTGCGATAGTTCTTGTTACACGATCTGATTGAGTATCAGATAACTTGATAATCGATTTTTGAGATCTTCGTTGTTAGTTCGGCTTTGCATGACACCGACTACCGGATAACTTGCCACGAACTGTTTTCCTAATGTTGTTTGTTAATTCGAAAATAATAACTTGTCATGGTGGCCGAAGATGGTGAACGGCCACCATGGCAAGTTATTATTTTCAGCTTTTGAAAGCTGCTATCGGCTTGATTAGTGTCTTAATTTCTTCCTTTCTTTGAGCGTCCGATCAGCTAATGTTGGTCTACTTCTTGATCAGTAATTCTATATATACCTTTCCTTGAACATCTGATCTGTTATAATCTGAAATGTCTTATTGAAAGTATGAAAAAAAAAAACTGATTGGGTTACATGAATGTTGGGTACTTATAGCCCAAATGAACAATGACCCAGTAGACCAACAAACTAATAACAGATTCTTAACACCTAATTAACTATCTTTAAACACGAACCAATCCAAAGCTAACCAAAACCAAACGAATCACTCTTGTAGAACAGTAGCAATAACATATTGTCAACAGAATCTAATGTTATTCCAAATCCAATGCTAATTCAAGCTTGTAACCACTTTCAAAATTCGAATCACCCTTAGCAGCGAACTCATAGAAGCAACTCATGCCAGCAGAAGAACAAATCAAGATCATAGCATAAACAATGAATTCCGAGCAGCAAAAAAAAAAAAAAAAAAAAATCGAATCTAATATGTATGAACCAACTCAATAAAGCATTTCCATGGCATCATCATTCCATCTTGGTTACCGCATCTTAGAAAAAATATCTTTATGTGGATGAGCAAAATCATCATTCCCATTTTACATGACATTAAGAAATTAAATTTCCTCTAGAAACAGTGCTGAATTAACTTCCGATCAACTCCACCATCACAAACTATGTTTCCAGCAGTAGAAATGTAAGCAAAGAAAACACAGAGAACCACAAACAGAAAAATACAATAACTTGTAACCCTCTAATCAGTAGATGAGGTCCATTTGCAGTAGACGAGATGAGATCAAATTCATCCGCAAAAGACACCAGTAACTCAAAACAGAGAATCAAAACTTCAACTTAATCAGAAGCGAAAAAGAATAAAAAAATGAAAAACCTAAATCTGGAAGATCACGAGCGATCATCGACCAAGCTTTCTATGCACAAGTTGAACAAAACATCAATATTAAACGACGATTGCAGTAGAAATCTCACCAGAGATGTAAGATTCCAACGAGAGAGAGGCCAAGAAATGATCTGATTTACTGGTGAACCTGATCTAGATGAGGCAAATCGGAAAGCAACGAAGAAAACCGACATCAGGATCTGAGATCTGAATCATCATCGACATCGCTTATAGAAATGGCAGTGACGCTGGGTCTAACAAATGGCAAAGACGGAAATGAAGCTTACACGAGGAACGATGAACAAAATCTCGACGACATGATAGCAGCGGAAGAAAGGACGAAGCATCAGGATCGTCGGCGACTGATACCATGTGAGAAGGGGGTCATGGTAGCCGGAGATGGTGAACGGCCGATGAACGGAGAAGGTAGAAAGTGAAGAGTTAGAGAGAAAGCAAATGAATGGCTATGTATATTTACAAAGAAAGTAATTCTGATTTTTTTTATTAAACTGGAGGGAGCCTAACGGAGAAGGTAGAAAGTGAAGAGTAGCTTAAAAATAATTGCCTAATTTTAGACAAATCCGTTAAAATTTGGCGTTTTTTTTTTTTTTTTTGTAGCTATAAAATTTCTTATTATTTTAATAAAAATTTGTGTAGGATAGATAAAAAATTGTGTAATAATATAATTATTATATAACTATAAAATTTATTATTATTTGTGTAATTACATAATTATTATATAGCTATGTAATTATTATATAACTACATAATTAACTATCAACTAATTACAATTAACTACCAGCTAATTATTTTTTTGAATAGTTTCTACCTAACGGGATGAAAAAGAAGAATTTTGCTTTTATTAAGTCTTTAGCCTATAACTCAAAGAAAGGAATAATGTCAACTAAGAGCTTCAATCACCTATTTTTAGAAATTATGATCCAGCTAATCACATTCTAATACTCGCACATTTGAGACAAAGTATTAAGTATATGGTCACTATTATTGGTCCATTTGAGACAAAGTATTAAGATATGGTTACTAAACGATTGAATTATTGTGACGATGTAATTAAGTTTGTCATTATTAAAATAGTGACGAAATTATTGTGACATCTCGAAAATTTTGTCAGTTTTAAATTTAGTGATTAAATTTAAGGTTTTAATGACTATTTTCAATGCCACTAAAAAAGCAATTTCTTGTGGTATGTACAACGGCTCGAGAGATATTATCTCATCATTTGAATATAAGACTATAAAATGTTTGGTAAACATCGTTTTGAGTTAAAATTAGCAGTTTGAACTATTTTTAGATGTTTAAACAATTTTTAGAAGTTTGACCAGTCAAATCTGTCAATTTGAATGTTTGATAAACAACTGATTGTAACAACGGGTTTGAGTGAAACTTCTCAAATTAAAAAAGCGGCTAAGATGAGTTTTTGGGTTTAGCATATTTGAAATAAGAGTTGTAAACATTCTTCTATCCTTAACAATTTACAAAAAAGTATCCAATAACTTAAATTTAGATGATGACATTTGTAAGCTATAATATTTTTGTTTTTATTCTCACATATTTATATTGTATTTAAATAACCCACATTTACTTTTGAAGTAAAACATAATCTTCTGTATAATTTAAATAAGTATTTTTCGTCAAATATATGAGATTAATATATATGTTTTAAATATAATTTAAATTTAATAATTAATCAAATTGTATAAAAAAAGGTAATTATATAACTAAGAAATTAGTATCTAGACTCTTTAAATATACTTAGTGATGTTGTATTAAAAATTAATTTTTATAATTTAATTAATATAAATAGATATATAATATTTGATAACCAATAAACTATTCAAATATGCCATTTTTCTTATTCAAATAATCAAACAACTACAATCTATCAGTTAATTTTACCAAACACTTTTATACAATCAACTAATACAATCTACTGATAAAATTAACTATCGACTAATGTAATTTACTATTAGTTATTAGCTATCCGCTAATTATCAAACATGACTATTGTCTAGGTTGCAAATATAAGCGACCTTGGAAATTATTTCAAATTTTAATTGGCATGTATTGATATTCAACTCTCATCTTAATTTTTTTTTTAAAATTTAAATGACATAACATTTTTGAATTAATTATTAAGATTAATTGAAATTTAAATATATTTTTGGGTAAACTACAACGGAGATCACTCAATTATGAGTAAGATTATATTTGAGTCACTCAATTACGAGTAAGGTTGCATTTGGGTCACCCTTCCTATTTAAAAATATAACTTACAAAATCCGTTTTATAATAAAAATGACTTAATTTATATATATCTTTTTAAATATGAAGTGTTACATTTATTGAATTATTTTGAATATGGACTAAATTGATTGGATATAAAAGTTTCAAAGACTAAAACTGTCATTATACCCAATTAAACAAAAACATTTAACGGTTAAGTAACTCAAATATAACCATAATATTAATTGAGTAACTCAAATATAACTTTTAATAATTAGATAACTAAAATATAACCTTACTCATAATTGAATTCAATGACTTTCGTTGTAGTTTACCCTATATTTTTCTTCATACTAATAACATATTTTTTAATAGAGTTATTTATTTATCTAATCAAGGCTAAAACCGAATAGAAACATGAATGGATAATTTTTAGAATAAAATTCATAATTGTTCCAAATTCACCTTGGGATCGACACCAAAATCCCCAAATCGTGTGAACCCAGCGGATCTACCTCGCAAACTTAACCGGAGCCAGGAACCGATTTATTCGAATTAAGACTCGAACACGATAACTCAAATTTGATCTGAAACTTGAAATAAATTGAAACGAATCGAAATTGGCCTGAATTTTAGTTGAATTAAAAATGGACTCGAACTAATTTTCAGTCGAACCGAACGGACATGAACAAATTTTCAACCAAATGGAAGGTGAAGAAAATATATTAACTCAGTCTGAAAACCCGATTAAAACTGATTGATTTCATATTAACCCTGTATTGACCTGACCCAAAATCTACCAGACCGAAAATAACCGACTCGATATTAACATAACCGAAATTCAATAGATCTGACCTAATACATGAATCGAAATTACCATATACTCGAACTAAAATCGAACCAGACCTGAACTTAAACCGAATATAGTCAGACTTGAAATGACCCGAACCGAAAGACTCATTTGCCACCTTTTTAACTCTCCTATAGCAAAAACAAACGCTGAATCACGGGGGACGATGCCTAATTGCGTATTCTTTGCCAACCATTCATCTATGCAAAATTGATGGTATAGATGTTTGCAGTCAGGAAAAACGCTATAAGAATCATCGTTTTTAAACTCTTCCAAGCATATAACACAGCCGGTCGATTTGATTTATCCTCTATTCTTATACCGAACAACAATTTCGCTCACGATCTGCCTTGAAGTTTTGTCGAGTTGATTCTATTATGGTTCTTGCTGCGCAACATGATCGAATACCGGATCACCTGATAACTGGTTTTCGAGATCTTCGTTATTAGTCCCCGCTTTGCATGACGTCAACTACTGAATTTAGGGTATTAGGATTAGAATTCCTTGTATTCTACTTTGTTATTAAGACTTTGTTGGTCATTAGAATTAAAATTCTATATGACGTTATATAAATATAAAATTTTGGAGAAATATATTTTATCGGAAAAATAATATATATACTTGTTTTATTTTTTATTTTATAACATAAATATTATCTTAAAAATATAATTTTATAGAACCGCCAACCCCACCATTGTCTCTATACAGTGTCTTTAAAGCTTTATGGCAATTTTTTTCTTGGGAAAACAACATATTTGGCACCCCACTTTTAACCGTATTTCTGTTTTGGTATCTTTATTTTTTTTAATAAAATAGTACCCAACGTTACGTTTTGTTTCTATTTTGGTATCTTATTGTTAAAAAAATAATGACAAATTGACTAAGAAAAAGAAAATCACATGTGGCAGGCTGCCATGTCATTTTTTCTCTCTTAGTTAGCATGCCACGTCGACTAAAATCATGAAAAATCACAAGTGGTATGTTGACTAGTAGAGAGAAAATGACGTGGTAGTTTATCACATGTGGTTTTCCCTCTCCTAATCAGCATGTTGTTAATTTTTAACGACGGGATACTAAAATAAAGAACGTAATGTTAAGTATCATTTTGTAAAAAAAACTAATTAGGTACCAAAACAATAATAAGTGGGGGTATTATTTATGTAGTTTTTTTTTTTTTGCTTTAGTATAGTTTTTGAAGTTCACCATACTCAGCCCCGAAAAATGTCGTTAGATTTCAATTAAGGCTCGAAGAAGATACCACAAATTTGACATGATTCGAAAACATTTTTTATTATTAAAAAATAATGTATATGAATATATAAATTAAAATTGAATAGATTAACTCGAATTATTAAAATATAATTTAAATCATATTTAATCCGAATTAGACTAATTAAATGAAAAATCCGATCAAGTCTAAGTCAAATTTGAGGTTGCATAGTACGTGGTTCACCTCAACTCTTTTTTGATTAAATAAAGAGGTATTACATTCTCATGTCGAGATTCGAACCCATACGAGATGGGTAAGATGAACATCCTTAGCCATTAGGCCAATTAGCGGACCTCGGTTATTTATATTCAATACACAGACGGCGGAAACTAAAAGTTTTCACAATGACCTTAGTTTTAGGGTTTAGAGGTTTAGTTTAGGGTGTAGGGCTTAGATGTTTAGGTTTAAGGGTTTAAAATTTAAGGATAATGGTTGGAGGTTATGGTTTAGGGTTTATATTTAGAGGTTCTGGTTTAGTTATTAGGGTAATATGGTGATGGATTTAGGTTTTAACTTATAAACCCTAAATTCTAACCACTATCCCTATATTCTAAACCCCTAAATTCTACTGCCTAAACTAAATTTTTAAACCTTAAAACTAAGGCGGCGCTTTTGGAAACTTTTAATTTCTACCACTTGTGTATAGAATAATTATTTAATTTGACTTAAAAAGAAATAAGAGTATATTAAAGTTACAAAATTATTTTTTTTACAAATTTTAATTTTAATTCTAATTAGAGGAGAGAGAAAAAAACCATATAAAAATAAAATTGTTTAGAACGTATAACATAAAAAAATATGAGAGAGTAAAAATAAGTAACTTGACCATTACTAAATGCGTTTAGTCAAAGTTACAAAATTGTTATTCACTACTATTAAAAAACAAATTAATTTTCTACGGTTCTTATCTAATCATGCTAAAACAAAGGATTTATCCATTTTAAATTATTAAAGATACTGTATTTGAAGAATTTAAACAATAGTTGGAATAGCTCAGATGGTTAGAGCGTGTGGCTGTTCAACCCATACCCTAACCAAAAAGCAACGATTTTATTTTCAAAATATAATATTATTTCACAACTTCAAAACATTGGCCTACTAGCTCAGTTGGTTAGAGCATTTGCTACCTAATAAAGCGAAGGTCACAGGTTCAGGACTTCGTATTGGCCATCCCCTTTATTTGATTCCCTCCCCTTTTAAATTTTCTTTTCATCTTGTCTTGTTTATTTGTTCATTTCTGTTTGAAAACAATAAAGAAATAACTTGGATACACGTGCCGTATAAACTTGCCATGTAAACTAAGGTTTACACGTGTTTTTTAGTTTTAGGAATTAAGGTTTTAGTTTATTGTTTAATTTTTTAAAGTTAGGGTTAAAAATTTAGGATATGGATTTTTATAGTGTAAATACACAGGCTTATGTAAAATTAATTTTACACAGTCTGTGTATCAAAGTTTTACCCAACAATAAAAGCAGCATTTCAACAAAAAAATATTATTAAGATAATGAAGCACAATTATTCATGATTAATCAATATGATATCTCAACTTTGATAAAAAGCTACCTATAAGCTAGCTTGTTTTGTTCACCAGAGGAATTAATCATGCTGGAAAAATATTGTTTGGTGTAACAGATACCCATTTCTAAAGTGAAACTCCGAGTTCTACTTTTGTTACCCTGTGTGTTAGTAAATTGTAGCGAAACACCCCTCTCCCACGCCAAACTAGTAGTATAGTACTTCCATATTTTGGATGTTTACAAGTTCTATAACTTCTGTATTGTGATTATGCAGACATGTATCTGTGGAAGCAAAGATGTTCGAATCCCACTTAAGGTGAGGACACCAGAACATGAGTCGAACAAAACCAACCCGTTGTAAGAAGAAACAGGTTTCTTGGTTCCATATGATTATGACCACGTTGTAGATAGAAAACAAAGAAAGTGGATGGTGATGTGCTTGAACAAAATCAGAAGAGGAGATTATAGCCTTCCATTTGGCGCATACTCTTCTGCAACTACACAGCTGCTCGGCGGGGACTAGTTCGACAACCAAAACATCATCAACATATTTAAAGCCTCTGCCACGTCCACCGTTACTACTAGTACCATTACCGTTAGCAACCCCAAGCAGCATCTGAAGTAGAACTAGAAGTGACGTGATTATGATTAATAAAAGAAAACAATAAAAGCAGCATTTAAAGTAGAAGAAACATGATTAATAAAAAAAAAAGGATGGATTTGGAGGAAACGAACCGTTTGGGAAAATAATAGAAAATAGTTGGCCCTGAGCTAATAGGCCAATGCCATACATTCTCCAAATTATATAATAATTTTAAAGTTAAATAATTATTAGCTAGCGTTGATTATGGGTTATGGAATGCATCGGTTAAAATGGAGAAGGCAACCGCTAGAAGGAGGGGTTGAACCTCCCGGTCTTGTGGATAACAGCCGCACGCTCTAACCAACTGAGCTATTCAAACTGATGTCTCTTAACATTCAACTCATATTTATTAACTAATACAAAAGGATAAATCCTTTGGTTTAGATAAGTTGTAAGACGACAGTAGAAGATTAAAGTTTTTTTTTTAAGTTTTAGGGGTTAGAGTTTTAATTTAGGGTTTAAAGTTTAGGAGTTTAGTGTTTAGAATTTAGTGTATAGGGTTTAAGGTTAATAATTTAAAATTTGAGTTTTTATAATATAAATACACATACTTGTGTAAAATTAGTTTTATAAAACTTGTGTATCAAAGTTTTACCCATTCTTTTAGAGCATAAGAAACAATAAGATTATAACTTTAGAATACTCTTATTTTTTTTAAATGTCAAATCAAATAATACCATTATATAAATAAAAAAATCGAAGAGAACCACGTATTACTGTTTTCACTTCCCAACCTCGAATTTATACATGAGCTCAAATCGAATTAAATATGATTCACAATATATTTTTAATAATCTGAGTACATCTGATTCAATTATAATTAAAATTTATTTAAATTATTTTTAAATGATAAAATGAGGTTTCTAAGTCATGTCAAATTTGTGTCTAAACAAATAATTTCTTTTTCAAGCTTTAATCGAAATCTACCAATGTTTTTTGCGTTTAGTATAGTGATTTTCCACTCACATGTCTTAGTTACGCTTGAACAAAGGGAAGGAAAATATTTTACTTATTTTTGAAGATGTCTTATATTTCTACTAGAATTTTTACTCATTCTCCTAATTTAAGTTTAAAACTATACTAATTTTTTATGTTAAGAGAAACTATTTGTATACCTATATGATAATTAAATTTTTACGAAGTCGAACGAAACATAAGTGTAATAATTAACATGCATGAATAAGTGATTATCTTATAGATACATATACTCCTATCAATGTGAATCCTACAAGTCGCCTAAACTTTCATGAAATGTTGCATGAACAAGTGATTGTAATCCCTTTGCTATGCAAAGAATATGTTTATTTAAAAAAAATGTGATAATGAGAGAGGGGAAGGGGAGTTTTCAGGAGATAGTGGCCTAAATTAGTGGAAAATGTGTTTATGGTTTTAATTGCTACATATACAAGGATTTGATGTGTTGCTTCAAGTGGAAGGCATGTCTTTTATTCTAATTACGTGGGAGAAAATATTTTTTTGTATAATTACTAATATTTGATCCATTGACCGACTAATCCAGATCGAGTACTACAAAAGTTTAATACAGAGCGACCCTTCTAACTTAGTTTGCTCTATTCACAATGCCAGGATTTGTATCTCTAACTTTACCTAAGAAACCTAGCTTTTCATCTTACTAAACTAATTGCTAATTAATTTTTCGATATAAGTTGATATTGAATAAATAAAACGTTTAAGTTTAATTCGGGTCTGTTCAATTTGATATATAACAAGTTTCATTATATAAAAGGAAAACCATCGTATAGTAGTCTAATAATATTATTAAGTTAGTTTCATTATTGGGATTTAGTTTGATTAATTACACATTTGAACTCTTATTAAACATAGCGTTAAAATCTTACTAATGGACAATCTTTTCCATTGCTTTTACTCAATGCAAATGAAGCTTAAGATCATAAAGCATGCAAACTGACCTTAGTTCAGTTGGTAGAGCGGATGACTGTAGTGGGTTTCCTCAGTTTAATCTTTAGGTCGCTGGTTGGAATCCGGCAGGTCGGATTTCTTAAATATTTTTGTCGAGGAAAAAAAACTCATTTGTAATGCAAACACGAGTTCTTGCAATCCATTTAAATATTTTGTCAATTTGGTAGAATTTTCATGGTAATTCAATTCTGAATTCATTTTTAATTATTAAATAACAAATATATTTTAGCATTATAAAATATCTATAATTTAAAAAATATCATATAAACTTTTTTCATCATCACATCAGTTATGGTCTCAATAACAAAAAATAATCTACGCTATTTTCTTTTCAAATCATTGTTTACCTGTGAATCCACACTCGTTTTCTTCACACCAGTCTAAAAAAGTTTTAATTTGTCTATATGAAGTCTAAGTTCGAGAGGTCAAGAGTTAAACCTTGATAATATTAGGAAATACCTATTTTTACTTAGATTCTAACATCTATTTTTTATGAATGGTCGCATGAAACAATTGAATAAGTCTTAAATTTTATTTTATTTTTATCTATGTTGCTGATTTACTCTAATAATTTACTAAATATGAAAGGTTTTGTAATGAATTTTCACAATATTCAATCTGAATTACTCCGTCATTGAATACCGATAATTATAAAAAAATAAACAAAACTCCAAAACTATTAAGTCAAACGCCTTAAACAAAGTTTTTTTTGTGCAAGATTTCATGATTAAGGCCTAATAAAAATTAAAAACCCACTAACAACTGTTAGGTGAATTGGTAAGACATATTGCACTCCTAAGGAGAGGATACGAGTTCAAACCTTGGAAATAATATTGTTGGGAGGGGCAACATCGCACCCCAAACATTGACCGTAAGACGGATATGCATATCACTAAAAAAATTAAAAACCCTAAACTTTCTGAATTTGTAATTAGATTACAATTATGAAATGAATTGAGAATTATTCTAAAACAGCTTGGAACATTATCATGCTCTAAACCTCACTGGTTGCATCTTTTTATTTAGCTAAAATAATTGACGACTCTACCCCTAAAATTAGCATAGTTAATCAATAGTAGCCTCACAGATTATTGCATCCCCTTTGTGACGTAGACACACACCAAACCTTAAGAACAGCTAATTATGCTTATATATATATATAAAGTAAAATGGGATTGCAAGGATATGTGTGTACTTCAATTAAACCTAATTATTTGGATATTGTCGTCAACTTTTTTTTATCTACCAAGAGATAAATGACTGTTCATGAAATGTATTCAATTTTTATAAATGAGAATTGAATACTCGATCTCTTAGTTTAAATACGATATTTGATGTTAAAAATATGAGTAATTTTTTTTATACACGTGTTGTGTAAAAAAACTTACAGAAGCCTGGATATTTACTTCTTAAAACTAAAATCTTGAAATCTAAAACTATAAATCATAAACCCTAAATTCAAAACAATATAAATTAAACTCATAAACCTTCAACACTAAATTCTAAACACTATAAATTAAACACACAAACCCTAAATTAAATTTCTTAAACCCTAAAACAAAAAGAGTCATGTAAACTACACAATATGCGTATCGAATAATTTTCATTGGAAAAATATATAAACATTTGTGCATATCAGTTTGGAAATTTTGATATTTTTATCAAAAAATCTATTATATATAACCGACTTAATAAATTTCAAACCTAAAGCACTTGCTTAGATTAATTAAGATCAATGTGTAGATGGTTACTGAAAATTATAGTGAATGAAAGCAAATCCATTCACACAAAAAAATCTAAAACATTTATTAAATCTTTATTACATAAATTAAAAATTACAGATGTTAAAATTCGAACTCAATACGAACCAGCTTAATCAAGCTTTGCGTTGAGTGATTACTTGTCATTGAGTACACTGGTAGCTAACACAAAAGAGGTGGAAGAAGCAAAGAAAAGAACAAAAATAGTAAAGTAGGAACGTGTAGTAGATTTTATAAAAATATTTAAATATTTAAAATAAAAAACACCCAATTAGACATTGGATGATAATCAATTGTATAAGTATAAATGAAGTAAAAAATTTGATTTTCTTTTTAGATTCTTTAACCTTGTTTCTAGTAATGACAATCCACCAAAGTTGGGGCTGAGAAGACAAGAGTTGGTTTTTGTTTTTGTTGTTGTTGTTGCTTGGAAGCAAAGGGGAATTTTTGTTCCCGGTGATCGTCGTCGGGAGCCGGAAGATTGAGATCCAAGTCTAAAGACACAACATTCTTAGGTTTCTTATGTTGCTGAGGTTGTTCCATTGGGGTTGGAACTTTCAACGACAAGGCAGTGTTAGCAGCTGTAATAATATTAGTATTAGTACCAATTGACCCTCTGTGTCTTCTCATGTGCCCTCCCAAGGCTTGTCCCGAGGTGAACTCCGACCCACAAATGGAACATTCATGAACCTTGTTAGGTTTCATGTTGTTGTTCCCATAGGAAACTCTATTGTGATTGTTGTTGGTGTTGCTCAATTGAAGGGAGAGAGGTGAAATGTTGTTAGACTTCATGAGTTGTTGTTTCCCTTCTTCTTCATTCGAAAACCCTATCGTTGTCGTCGCAACCGCCGTGAATTGTCCTATTTTCTCCTCGACCAAGGCTGCTACCGACGCGGTCCTGGGCTTCTTATGACTAGCACGATGACCGCCGAGGGCTTGGAACGAAGGGAACGTCCGGTTACACGTCTTGCACTCATAAACGTAGTATCCGGCCTTGCCGGTCCCGTTGGAAGCGGCTTCCATGAACCGTCGACTGTTGAATTTGTTGCAAACGATCCCGGAATCTTGTTGTTGTTGCTGTTGATGGTGGTGGCGGTGGTCGGGTTGTGATAACTTGGGGGGCTCTCTCGATTGGCCTTGAGCCAATAGGATCAAGCAATTGGCCATGTCTTCTTCTTCCTCGGTGGTGCTCTCTTGGTATTCACCGGAGGAAGAAGAAAGTGAGAGATGTTGGTCACCGTAATTCTCCATATTGGCGTCGTCTCCTCCGGCGTTGAATATCGGAGCGACGGCGAAAGGGATCGGAGAATGAGGCCTAAAACGCTTGGTTCGCTTCCCTTTAACGGTGTTGGTCTGATCTTTAGACCCCATTGGGACTTCCTCAGGAGCTTCCATCTTCCCCAACACAAAGGAAAAGAAATGAAGAAAACAAAGAAAGGAGAGAAAGATAGAGAGGAAGCAAAGGAGAGGGGAGTGGGGTGCAATATATAACAAAGAATGAATGACAAAAAAATAGGGGAGAAAAATGGAGAGAAAGTTGTGGGGTCAGTTTTTAGTCAAAATGGAAGAGTAAATTAGTAAGGGCAGATGTTGTTGAGCAGACACGAGATTAATTTTGAACACATGCAGTTAATAATGTAAGAATATTAATTTACAGCCATAGGCATGGTTTGGGAGGAAATAAAAGAAATGTAACTGAAACGATGTAAAATTAGAACAACAAGACAGAGACACAGAGTTTTAACGGTTTGGTTTTGTTTGGTTTGGTTTGGTTTGGTTTGGTTTCTGTTGAACGTATAGGCTCCGTTTCACACTCTTTTCTCACACTTTGCCAACCCACTCAACGATCATGTTAAATCAACGCCATAAACGATGGACAAAAGTATTCTATTTCCCCTTTGTTAAAAAGTTAAATTATACATTTTAATCTTAAATTTTAAATCCTAAACTTTAGGTCTTAAACCTTAAAAATACACCCTAGCCATAATACTTTAAATCCTAACCTTAAACATTGAACCTAGTTTTTTTAATATGAAATCATAAATATGGACACTAAAAAGATAGAGAATCTTGATTTATCAACGATATATATATATAGGTTGAGATCCGTTAATACAATGTAATACTTAAGAGTTCTACACGTTTTCTAAATTGTTAGATTAGTGAAAATTATGGCTGAGATTAACGATGGATAATGAGAAGATTTTTACAGAAAAAATAAGTAAATTATCCTAGAATTTTAATCTCAACCATTAAAATCAGTTAATCAAACGATACAAAAAATTTGTAAAACTTTTAAGCTGTATTTCATATAAGTGGATCTTAACCTTATATATATAAAGTAAAATACACCCTAAGTCACTCAATTATTAATTTGGTTACAAACGAGTATTTTTTTAAAAAGTTATAATTAATCACTCAATTATAAAATTGTTACAAACAAGCCATTAGTCGTGGTGATATGACCTAGTATAATAACAATTTTAGTCTCAAAACGTATATACTCTATAAATTTGGTTATAATTCGAAAGAATTTAATCAACTTAACCCTTCATGTTTAAAAAGTTTATCATTTTAGTCATTTTTCTCTCCTAAATCATTTGTTCTTCCCTAGAAATATTATAGGGAAAACTACTCCAGTGATCACCCAACTATTGGTCGCGACCTGTTTTGACCACCCAACTAAAAAAAATCAAAATTTAACCACCTAACTATTTAAATAGACCTATTTTGATCACCGGCCGTTAAAATCTAACGAAAATGTGATATGACAGTTAAAGTAAAATTTGTATAATTAAACTTTTAGTCCCTTTTAATTACATATTATATCAATTTGGTCATAATTTTAATTTAATTAAATAAAATTAATCAACTAATCAGATAATAACACGTGTTATTACACGATTGGATAAATTTATTTTAATTTTTAATTTAATTTATTTAATATTATATATAACACGTGTTATTACACGATTTGATAAATTTATTTTAATTTTTAATTTAATTTATTTAATATTATATATATATATATTCATTCAATGATTAAAGGAAAATTCAAGAGGAGGAATATGACCATGGTGTGGCTTGAACCCATGATCTCTTAAGGGAAAAGCCAAGGCTTAACCATTGGGCCAACTACTCCTTTATGATAAAATAAAATTGAGAAAAGAAAATACATCATTCTATATATATATATATATCTTTAAAAAATATTTGATTTAAAAGAAGATAAATTTGATTTAAAAAGTATTTGAATATTTTAAAAATCCGATTTAATATTTTTAAATCAAATATTTTTTAAATCGAATATTTAATAATTGATTATTAAATCGAATACTTTTTAAATCGAATATTTGATATGCGTGTTTTTATATATCTCATGTGACCCATGTTCAAATCTCCTCTCAAACATTTTTACTTCTTTTTTCCCTAGCACTTACTTCATTATAAGATATATATAGAATGATGCACTCTACATCACAAAGGAGTAGTTGACCTAGTGGTTAAGTCTTGGCTTTTCCCTAGATTGGAGGAAAATATATATATAATATTAAATAAATTAAATTAAAAATTAAAATAAATTCATCCAATCGAGTGACGACATGTGTCGTTATCTGATTAGTTGATTAATTTTATTTAATTAAATTAAAATTAGGACCAATTTGATATAATATGTAATTAAAGGGAACTAAAAGTGTAATTATACAAATTTTACTTTAACTACCACGTCACCTTTCCGTTAGATTTTAAGTGCCGGTGGTCAAAATATGTCTATTTAAATAATTAGGTGGTCAAAATAGGTCTATTTAAATAATTAGGTGGTCAAATTTTGAATTGTTTTAGTTGGATGGTCAAAACAGGTCGCAGCCAATAGTTAGGTGGTCAATGAGGTAGTTTTCCCAATATTATATTACCTTTTTGTTGCAATTATCCAACTACTGCTTTTAGTAGTAACTTGTTGATTTATGGTAGAATACATTTATTCATCTGATGCTTTGATCCGATGGACTCGCTTGATTTGATAATTTCAAAAAGAATGACTAAATGTGTTAAATTTATGGAATTATTTTGAATTAAGATCAAATTGATTGAGTATATAAGTGTTGGAGACTAACATTGTTATTAAATCAGATTATATGAGACACATGCTTCAATTTTAGTGAAGAGTGATATGTTTTATAACATTTTTAAATTGATTGATTAAATTGCAACTTTTTTTCTGAAAATAAATCGTTTATAACTAAACTAATAACTGAATGACCTAAAATGTATTTTACCCATATATTTATATATGTTTTTCCAGTATAGTAATGGCAACAATTCCCTCCATCCAATGATCCAATGCTTTGTGACACGGTATAAGCACCTTCCACTTATCCTTTCCTGTCTTAATCGGGTTATAAAATCATGGTTGATTAGTCGATTGGATATGTTCAATTGATAATCTAAGGCATCTGTGGTCAAATATGTTTAATGAGCCCGAGATTTCATCAAGTAGGTAAAAAATCAATCGAACAAAATCGAATAATTTTAAGTTAGACCAATTCGGATCGAGTCAATTAGATTTTAAAAATTAAGTCATTTGTCATTTCAGGTTTGGGGTGATATTCATGTTCAAGATGTTTCGAGTTTGGATTGTTTTGATTTCGAGTCGTTATGGTTTGGCAGTCAATTTTTTTAAATCAAATCATTCCGTATTATTGTGTAAACCATTTCATGTTTGAATCATTTTTAAATTTAAATTAGATCGATTCAAATTATTTATTTTATATGAATCAAATTTATATTTTAAATAATTGGATCAAATTTTTAAATTCGAGTGAGAATTGACAGTCTAGAATTGTATTTGTATTACTTGCAATAAACATCATATACCAATCACACTAATCATACTGACCTGCCTTTCTGTCATCTCAATGGTACATAGAACATAGTTCTAAAGTAAGTTTTGCAATGTAAATATTGTGATACAATGCCGATTATAACTTTAGCATCACATTTTAATCATTACACGACACTTTTAATACAGATGTTCGTAAATACCGTCGGGTCGAGTCGAAGTCTGATTAATTCTTAAAATTCGAACTCGGTTTGACTAGATCCAACACATTCATTTTTTTATTTTATTGTAAAAGTTTTTTTTCAGAAGAGAAAACTCTGTATGATTTTATTAATGAGGATCATATAATATAAGACATAGACATGAACCTCGTTAAAAAAAAAAACTCTTCAAGCCTAAATGGAGAAAAAAAGTGTAACACGTCCATGCCATGATCAATTAAAATCGAGAGTGCCGGTCATTCGAAAGCAAACAAAATACAACTTTACTCAAACATCTATAAGGATTGAACGAACAAGACAACACTAAGCCGAGATAACAATCACGATCATATAAAGTTCTACATTAGTATTATGGTCGCTAAATTATTTTAAACAAGGGTGGAACGTGCTGAAGATATGTTGGGCCATGGCCTCCATTCAAATTTTAAAAATTTAAAATGTAGTCCTTTAATTTTTAAAAAAATTTAATTTGGCCACCACAAAATTTTTAAAAATTCATATTAAATTTTAAATTTTTTTAATATTTGTAATTAAATACCTCTCATAATTTTTAAAATTTCTCATTAAGCCTCATAAATTTTCAAAAATTCTAGTTAGACCTCAAATTTTTTTAAAAATTCAAATTAAATCATTTAATATTTTGAAAAAAAAATAGGTTTAAACCTTTATTTTAAAAAAATAAGTTTCCCCAAACTCTATTACCAAGTTCCGCTACTGATTCTAAAATGTTTATTTTGATCATTCAACATTCAAATGTTATAAAATGATCATTAAACTTTGATTTTTGTTACAAAATAATCATTGAGGCGTTAACTGGCTTAGATTTAATTTAGTTTTAGATGAAGGGCATGGCATGACCATGAAGAGAAGTGATAATTGATGGATAAATGAAGGCATGTTAATTTAGGTTGTAAAACTATTCTAAATTTGAA
The DNA here is from genome assembly GCA_019671005.1 of Hibiscus mutabilis. Lineage (NCBI taxonomy): Eukaryota > Viridiplantae > Streptophyta > Magnoliopsida > Malvales > Malvaceae > Hibiscus > Hibiscus mutabilis. Next base: position 16,899,694 of record CM033711.1, read on the forward strand.
AATAACTTGTTGAAAGCATGTTTAATTCATGGATTTATATGGGGCGAGCCCATTTTATGTTGAAATTGTATTTTGTCTCTCTGAAAGATAATAATTTGATCTAAGCTATCTTAACAAAAAAAGTTTATGTTGGTTTTGAAAATTTATGTTCTATCTTGATTTTCTAAAGGAATTTCTTAGCAAGTTAGCAGGTTGAATAAGTTAACCTTAAATATGCAACAAACAAATATTATATAAAGAAAACATAAAGACAAATTTATGTATTGCTAAAATACAGTGTGCGTGCGCTTGTGCGTTTCGAACGTTAATTCAGATGTGCAAGATTAAATCATATACGTTGGAAAAAATGTGAGAAAAATGGTAACTTTGAGCCATATTTCAAATGTGTAAAGGTGGAGTTTCGAATAAAGATTCATTTGAGTTTTATTCTATTCCATGAGACTTTTACAACGGTATCTCATAAGCTCAAAACGGTTTAGTAATGAATGAGAAATTGATGCTCAAAATAAGGTAGTTGTAATTGAATAAGGAAATTAAACTCTAATCTCAGATTAATGGGATAAATGGAATGGAAAGTGTTTATATACACCTACTCAATTTATAATCATTGAATGACTTGGATGAAAATTGTGCCTTATGCATAGGGAATTTGAATTAATTTTATTTAGGTTGGGGCGCACCCCCACAATGTAAGAGATGTGAATGTTTCAACCAGATGGGCCCTTTGTGGTTTATGGATATTTATACTCACTTTGAATTATTTTTTTTAAGATAAGCATATTTATCTGATAATTCAAATAGGAGCGGTCGAATCTGAAACTGCGTTTCTTCTGGCCTCAGCCATCCATTTCTGGTTACTTTAAATTATTTTTCCTTAAGATAAGCATATTTATCTGATAATTTAAATATGAGCAGTCGAATTTGTCTTAAGAAAACTGCGTTTTTTCTAGCCTCAACCATCCGTTTTTGGTTATTTCGAATGAAACTATTTTTGTTTATTTCATTATTTTATTTGATTTATTATACTATCGGTTATTTCGAATTAACCTTGTATTATCCAACAAATCATGAATACAAAATATAAAGAAAAAATGTAATATATGAGAATTTAAAATTTTTAAAGGTGTGACTGTCTTATAAGATCTATCGGTTCATTGCCGGAAGAGAATGAATTTGCATGCTTGAAACATGTAAATATATGAGAATTTAAAATTTAAAAAAGTGAGTTCAACTGACTAGAGTAGTGTAAATCGATGAACGTGTAAATCAGTGTACTTATTTCCTAGTTCTTGAACATGTAAATATCTTTCAGCTTAATAAAAAAATAATCGATACTTGTAGGTCCGATCATGACGATCTTCAAATATGAAATACTCATTAAACATGTAGCAACGGAATAATACGATTCAAAGAAAAGCAATACTCTCATAATACGCAGAGCACTCTTTCCGGTGATCAGAGACAGGCTATTAGTAGGATGAGAGTAGAGGTGAACAAAATTCGGCTTGGTTTAAAAAAATTGAATTTTCGATTCGACTTAGTGTGAAAAAAATTTGACTCGTAATTTTATAAATTTGACTCAAAAAAATTTCAAATAAAGTTTGAGTTATAAAATGGAATTTGAATAACTCGAATTTTTTAGTGTTAAGTGCATCAATTTTTAAGTTCAAGTCGAATTTCTCAATTATGCATGATATATATATATATATATCACATATGAAAAATATGAAGAAAAAATATGTATTGTATATGATTATAAAAATTATTTAAATTGTAACTAATTAGTATCGTAACATTATAATTATTTACAATTAAATTTGAACATAAATTCAAACAATGAGACTTGACTCGAAAAATTTTAAATAAAGTTTGAGCTATAAAATAGGACTCGTCAATTTGACTACCTTGAATTTTTTTGACTTGACCAAATACATACCCTTAGATGGGGGGTGTTATTGCTCCATTTCAAAAAAAAATGATATAATAACGTTTTAAGTTTTTTAATTTAAATATTAGTTAAATATAATCTTTATCCCTTTTAATTTTTAAATTTATAAACTTAAAAATACTTTTGTTTCTTTTAATATTTAATCCTAACTTTGTATGTTACTTTGTTGATGATGCTCTATTGATCTACCACCTTTTATTTAGAGTAATGGGTATATGTAGCTATCGATAAGGGCTTTAAAATTAACTGAGGCCCAAATAAATGTCAAGGTCAAAAAACACATCTAACATTAGAATTACATCTTGCAAGCCCAAGTGCATCAGACTTGAATTTTTATAGCAACATTTTCGAAGGTGATTTATGACATTATTTTTCAAATTTAATTTAAATTAGACAAATATTTTTACCTTTTTTTGGTTTAGTCATTGGTACTCGATTCATCGGTCGACTAATTTGGATCGAGTTTTACATAAGCCCAATATAGGGGTGACTAGGGATGGCCACGGGTTAAGTCGGGTTTTGGACAATTTGAACTCGACTCGACATGACCTATAAAAAAATTCAATTTTAAAGACTCAATTGTTAAAAAGCAATTTTAAAGATCAAATTATAAAAAATATAAAGAGATGACATTATTGCAAAAATATTCCTAAAAATATAGAAGAAAATTACATTATTAATCCCAATCGAGTCGGATTTTTTCACACTATACCTAAACCCGACCTGACATAAACACGATTTTTATACCAAAAATTCAATTTGAACCCATTCTTTTTAAACTTGATGTCTATTTTACATTAAACCAAAAATAGTGACCAATCACATTGAGAAATCTGCCTAACCCAATTACACCAGCACTAGGCCCAAATTATATGAGCCCAAACAACCCACCATCCTAAACATGCATTGGCTAATATCTAAGATCACCCAAACCCTAGCCATCAAGGAGTGACCTCTTAACTGCTGCCCCAGGCCGTCTCAGCCGCCACGTAAGCACGAAGGACCAATGGTTGCCCGCACATCAACGCTGAAGACACACCAGCTGCTACGTCAACTGATCCCATGGATGCATCAGCAGCTCTCCTTTACAACATGTCAACTTCAGTGGGGGACGTTTTTTTTGTACCATTTTTACCCATTTCCACCATATTTACCCATTTTTCAAATCAAAATTGGGTTTTCCAAATGAACTCAATTTTTTTGGTTGCTACAATCTACAGATTTAAATCTTTAATCTTATTTAAAAAAGCTTAACAGACTAACGGGTTATTGATCGAATATTTCAACATTTAAACCGGTAAAGAAGTATTATCTTCTAACCCATGGGCTAATATTGGAGTTAAAATTGGGGCAATCAATCAAGTAGAGTGTGACGCCATAGACCCTGGAAAACGTGTGGGACCATGTTAGCGGTGAATGTTGCGTTAATCCGCATGTGGCCTGCATGATTATGGCTTTACATGGAATGACCTTGACCCCTCCATGTGAACCAACCCATCATTTCTCCCTAATCTCTCATGCTTATGTCTTTCACCCTTTGCTAAACTATATCTCAAAATTTAAATCAAAAATATATTTTCGATCTCATCGTGTTTATTATGATTCTTGACGTATGAAATATTATCATGATTTTCGCAATCATTTTGGTTAGGTCATGTCACGAAAATTTTTAATCATGTATAACTTATTATAAAAATATAAGAGAGTAAAAGAGAAAAGGGTCGAGGCACCGACATGTTTACTATCCGTGTTAATTATTAATGAAAGAAATTCTCTACTAACTAATAAGGCTTGTGACAGTGGTTGATACATGCATGGGAGGGCTGAAACTAATTATTTTAAATAAAAAGTTGAAGTTTTTTTGTCTAGAAAATCAGCTTACTTGAGTCGAATTTTCAGATGAGATCCGAGTATTTTTGGGTTGAGTTGTCTTCTCTAATATTGACCGCTTTTCAGTTATCTTTCCAACGCATCTTGAAACGCATCAATCCGATATCAAGAACTCAAGATACGCCCATTTTAACGAAGACTGCACGTGCATAAAACTGGATACAGATCAAATACGAGATTTTTGAATTATCATGAATTTTTAATTATTTTATTGATTATTTATAATTCAACTCATTTAAGGACTCTTTATATTTATTTATATTATTTTAATTCCTTAAGATTTAAGAAAAGATTTAAATATTAGAGTTTTATTTAAGATAAAATTTATCTCATAACTTTGATTATTATTTTAAGCTACTTAGCTATTTTTTTAGGACTCCTTAGCCTATATAAAGGAGGTCTTCACCCACATTGTAAACATAATTTTTCTTCTTGATTTTATTTAATAAAGATATTCGTTGAGTTTTCTTCAGCAAGATGATCTTTCTTGAGTCTTTTAGAAGTGTTTCAACATAATTTTTTAGAAAAATTGTTGGTGATTATTCTTCACGCTTCGGTTTACCAAGATAATTACATTTTGGAGGGTCGATTAGAGCCTTTGACGGTGTTTGCTAGATTAACTACGATCTAGAGGGTGCCTAGGACAACTTCAACATCAATTTCATATTCATTCATCTACAACTATACCTCCGTCATTCTTGACTCCATTCAAAATCAAGATTTTATTGTATTTGTTTTTCTTTATTTTTTTATTTAATTCCAATTTTTGCATTCTATTTTTTCTAATCTTGCTCATTTTTTATTGCCAAACAGATTGTTTCTTCTTTTCCCTTAAGTTTGGCGAAAATTTATTTAAGAAGTCTAGAGCCTTAGATCTTTTAGCAATTTGTTGAATCGTTACGATCCGTTCCGCTGCAATATACCAACGATTCATATTAGTGGTGATAAGATATACTACACTTTTAATGAAAATTTAGATTCAAATCTTGAAGGTAATATTATTGAAAGAGACAACCACAAACTCCAAATATAAATTCAGATGGAATTCATAATGCTTTAGCATTTAGTCATAATACGATAACGTTTTTTGTTTTGTTTTTCAAGGTATCTACCGGAGCGAGTCCAAAAATTAATCATTGACGTTCTATTTGCCCATGTAGTGGTAGACACTAACAATAAGTTTTAAGGTTTCTCTATGTCCAAGACAAGAATCGAACCTTTTAAATTGAATGAACAAAAATCATCTGTTCCTTTTTGGTGTCCTTTTCTATTGTCAATACTAAAAAAATAGATTCTAAGCTCTAACCTTAAATTTTAAATCCTAAAAAATATACCATACTCTCCAATTTCCTAATCCTAAACTCTAACCCTAAAATTTAACCCCTAAACCTCTAAACCTTATTTTTTTAGTGTGAACATAAATAAGGGTACTAAAAAGAGACATAAGATTTTTATTCTGATTAAAGTAGAAAAGACTCTCATCATCTCACTTAAACCGAGGTTATATAGTAGTTCTTTTAGCAGACATTCACCATTAATGGTAGGTGTGCTTCATGGCATGAAGGAAAAAGAAACATCATTGAAGATCTATGATTGCATATTATGGTAAGACTGACTAACTTTGCTATCAACAAAAGCAAAGAGAAGGGAGTGACATTGTAGCACAACGCAGAACATTTAATTTAATTGAAACATACAAATTTCTCAAATTTGGGAATGTTGGAACTCTTTGTCCAATTCCATTAATATACATAATTGGGAAAAGCCATGCATAAACCAAAGACACTAATTCAAACTTTCTAATCCTCCATTGAAGTACATTGGTGGTGGGTAGTCAGGACAGTTGATTCCCTAAGACAAAAATCTAGTCTTCAAAATTCTTATACAATTAAAACATCAATTCAGGGATGAAATTGGGTATTGTTTGGTGGATGGGGGGTCAAATTGTGGTTTTACTCCTTCTATTACGCTTTAATTTAAGATTCAATCCAACTACTTTAATTTAACATCATTTGCTCCTTGTATTTGCATAATGTCACTGGTTAACCTAAATAATTAACATCATTAACTCTTCCGGTTCAAATACTAACATGAATTTTCTTGAAAACATGTATGAATTTTGTGTTTGAAAGTTTCTTTAAGAAAAAAAAATTCATGTCAGTATTTTAACCGTAATAGTTAACGATAATTAATTATTTGGATTAACGAATGATATTATAAAACAAGAAAAATCAAATTATGTCAAATTAAAACGTAGTAGAGGGACTAGAATCATAATTTGACCTTTAGTGAAGAGCAACCTTGTGGTACTTGGTGTTAGGAGAAGATTCGAAGTCTTCATAGTTGTCTGCCCCCCTCTTCTTGCTTAAACAATCATTAACATTGTTGAAAAACTCTGGTTGTACGAGCTGCTGCTTAGGGGAGGAAATAGCCACCGGTGGAATCTCGATGGCGGTAAGCTGCGGCGGTGGATGCTGCCATCGAGGAAGCGGTCCGGCCAAGAGAAGGTTCTGCAGGAGGGGACCGGCATCCTTCACCGCCTGCAGAAGCCTTCCTTTCTCAGGCAGCAGCCTATTAGCCGCTAGACACGAATCCGGAGACGAGACTAAGCTTATGTTGGACTCATCGTCACTGCAGGAAACACCAGAAAGTGAACTAGTTTCCTGCTGAACTTGTCTCTGCTGTAACTGTTGCTCAAGTACGAATTTCTCCAGCATCAGCTTCCGGCACCGAAGCCGAGCTTCGTCTCGTTCCGTCATCGTCTTGCTCAGAACATCTTTGACATGAATCAACTCAAGGTCTCTCTTTGTAATCTCATCTTTAGCTGATATCAGTGTATTCTCCAGCTCCAAGGTTGTTAACAAAAGGGTATGCTTCAATTCTTGCATTCCCTACAAATTTAATGGAAAAAAGATTATAATTTAACCAAAACAAACAAATATCCAGTGTTCAAAGCATTTACTCTAAAAGCTCACCTCTTCATCATGGAAAACTCCCCGGCAGAGTGGACTCAATTGGTCTTCCATTTTACCAATATGTCTAAAAATGGGAGGATTCTTGAGCTTGTTTTACAAGAGTTGAAAGATACTGTTTTCCCTTTTTGTTTTCATAAATCCAAAAGTTGAGAATATGGCTGAAAACGTTGTGTGGATTAGCCTTTTTATACAGTTAGATTCTGTGGAAGTAGACGCAGCGACTGTTTGTGGTTTGGGAGTGTGAAATCAGCCGTATAAGTGGAGCCCAAGTCCTTGAAGTTGCAGTTTTTTTGGCTATGTGCATGTAAACGTTCCAAAGGTAAATTTGTTTTCATCTTGTTTTTCAAAAACATCGGGCTTTTCGGTAACAGAATAGAATAAAATAAGATTAGAAATTCATTCTAAAAAAGAGAACAACTTTGATACGTAGACTAGGTGTTTAGAATAAAACAAGAAATTAATATAACATTTTAAGGATAAAACAAGAAATTAACGTAACATTTCTAGGATGCGAACATGAAATTTAAAAGAAGAATAAAGATTAAAATGATGAATTTTTTAAATATTAAGGGTTAAAGTTATTAAACTGTTTTAAATTAAGATCAAATTGATAGATTATATAATTTTTGGGACTAAAAATGTTATAATACTATGCCACATTAGAAGTAAAGCAACATGTTTGTAAAAATATGCTAATTGAGTGACCTATTTATAGTAATTTTTTATTTGAGTGACATGTTTGTAAGCGGAGTGACATGTTTATAACATCTTTTAATTGAGTGACATTTTGTAATTTTTAGAAGAAAAATTACCTATTTATTATCGAACACATAGTTAAGTGTCATTGGATGTAGTTTATCCTAACTATTAGACAAGAATAGTCTCGTAATATAATAACAATCTTAATCTTCAAAACGTGTACAATCTATTAATTTTATTCTAATTTGAAGCAATTCAATAAATTTAACATTTTTTTATATTTAAAATTTTATCATTTTAGTCATTAATTTTTTACAATCACGTTTTTTATATCAATACTTTTGTGTTTAACTGGATAAAAACAAAGAAATTTTGATGATTGTCAAGTTTCTATGGAAGACGAAAACATTTCTATGGAAAGATTCTTTTTCCTTTATATTTTTTAGTTTACATATTCTTTACGATGATTAAGGTGTGTTTTCTTCCCTCTTTTTTAATACAAAGAATGAATTCAAGCTAACAGCCTAAATAGCTATTGCAGTGGCAACACCTTCCTGCTGCACAATCACCTTGTGGACGACCAAAGTTATATTGAATCAGTCACGTTACTTTTTCAAAGAGAGAATTCGAATTTAAACTCTAAAAAAATATTATTAAGAAAAAATCACGAATTTTAAACATAGACTATTAAAGAATTGGTATTTGTTTAAAAGAAAATTAGGACTTTTTTTATTCCATCAATTATTAAATAATCAACTATTAAATAACTAAGATTTTGGTTGGTGTTTATAAAAGATTATACCATCTTGGCTTTTGTTTTTAACTAACTTTACCTTTGGAAAGTGAGAGCTGACCACCAGATAAGAAATCCATGACATAAAAAACAGGGTCAACTATTACATATCACATTAAGATTTAAAAATGTAAATTAGTGGGATGGTTGGTTTCAAATAAATTTATCCATATATTCACAAGAATTCATATAAATTTCTATTTGTTAGTCTGATTTAACTTATTCTTTTTATAATTTAGTAATATTTAAATTTTTAATGCAAATATTGAGAATCGAATCCACACAAAGTGAAAAGCAAATGAGCATTATTGATTAATCGAACACAAACGCACACACACGCATGTTAGGGTCCACTTACACTGTGTAAAACTCAATTACTTTTACACTTTTTTTGAACCGTTGAATGAGAATAAATAAATGACTAAGATTATTTTCTTATTTTTTTCATGTGATCATCTTCTTATTTTCTACTGTTAATTTCAATTATCCATTTACTTTCATCTAACGGTCCAAAAAATATAGAAATTTCAAATTTTACAAAGGGTAAGAAAATCTTATCTCTATATATACATGAACCCTACATGTGAAGGGCAAGTGTATGTTTAGAGACAAGCATTCCCACCTTGAAATTTAATGTTCAACATTAATACATTCCCATTTGCAATGGGAACATTTTCAATTAATTTTACAAAATTCTAGGGATCATTTCTTACCTTTAATTACATAAATGCAAAAAAAAAAATAGAATATTCCAAACTAAAAGTTTTGACAATGAAACCTCACCATGATTTGCCAAGATTTTATTGTATTTCAAAGGCCCCCTTTTTCTTTTCTCATGTCTAGAATTATGTGTACATTGTTAAGTTTTTTCAATTTTCTCTCTCAAAATTTTTAAAAGCCCTAACCAAAAAGAATTTGGCTATAAACAGGGACAGAACTATTGAAGGCATAAGAGAGGTCTGTGTCTTCCAAATTTTTGTCTGATGACAATTTTTATCGTTGTTAGTTTAAATTAATTAAATTCCGTTCAACATTTACTAGGTCTATGTTAATTTTAAAGTTATACAACTTTATTCATCTCATTGTCTAATTTTAACTTCGTCTCGAAAAGAAATAAAATGCAGGTCCTTAAACTAGATGTGAATCTCCAGTTTTTGGACAACAAGGATATCCTCCCCTTTATAGTGATGGACCAAAGGCTTCCAATTTGACCAATCCCACCAGATTGTATTGGCCTAACCCTAAACTCATGTTTTACGTGTGGGTCCTTTAGCCATACCCTCTTGCATGGAAATTATGGTGCACAACCCACGCTCACATCTACGCATGTATTTGGCTTTATCTAAATTTACTACAACTTTTCCTTCATCTTTGATTTTTTTTAATTGATGTGGGCTCTTTCTTTTTGGGATGAAATCAACTTCCAATAAATCAATCCAGCTTATTGGTTAATTAATTCGAATCAAATATTGTAGATGTCTATTATGGGAGTGACATTCTCAACTCAATTTACTTCATTTACAACGTCAGAATTCGAACAACTGATCTTGCTTAAGGGTTCTAATGTTTCATCTTATTAGACCAACCGATTGCTGGTTTTGATTTTGTCCTTGATTGCATAAGAAAATTGTATTTTTCTATTGTGGTTTAAATCAATTTTAATGAATGAATAGGTTTTAAGATGAAGAACATATATAATTTAGAATTAGAAAAAATATAATTCTCAAAATTATATATTCATTTTAATCGAATCTAAATGTAATACTGAATTTTGATTTAATGTATTTATATAATTCAAATGTTTATTTTGATTTAATTGTATATATGAGAGTAACTTTTGATCAAATTAAACACATTTTAAAAATAAATATATTGAAATAATTTCGGTCATTCGGTGGGAGGGTCTGAGGGGCTCCTGTCCCCAGCCACAATTTTTTCACTTTTTTATTTACATTAATTTTTCTTTAAAAAATGGATTAATAATGAATTTTGTTCTTATATATATCCAACATGAAAACAATACAACTGTGATCAACTTATAATTTGGTCCACAAAATTTGTATGGAATCAAATTTAATAAACATAAAGTTCAATTAATCAAATTAACTCAAAATCAATCAAAACTTTCGAATACTAATTTAAATTTGATACACAGGCTGTGTAAAATAAATTTTACACAAACCTACCTATTTCTACTATAAATTAAAACTAAACCTAAACCCTAAACAACTAAACCCTAAACCCTAAATCCTAAATATTAACCTTAAATTCTAAACCCTACAACCCAAACCCCTAAACTCTAAACCTGAAACTAAACCCCAGAATTGAAGTTTTTCTCTTTATTTAAAACCCAAGTTTAATTTCAAAATAATTTATCCACTACACAACCTCTTCCCTCCGAAATGAATACTTTTTAATTATATATAATTTATCCACTAATTTTGATTTATTGTGCAACGAACGCGGTTTTGAGGTTGAAAGGGATTGGGTTGGATGTGAGTTTGACGAGTGTTGTTTTCATTTTATTTTATTTTATGGAATAAGTGATTTGATAAGGTAAATATACATTTTGACCCCTTAATTTGGGTTTAAGATTTAATTTGATATCTTATTTTTTTTAGATCAATTAGGTATATGAAATTCGATTTTGTTATACAAATTACCCCAAAATGCAACTTTGTTAAAGTTAAAGTTAAAATTGGTACTTAAACCTAACTTTTCGATTCAAAGTGGTACATGAATTAGGCTTTTTTATTCAAATTCGTACTTTTGATTTTTTAACCGATTTGAACCAAGAAACTAATATGAGCCTTGACTCTTAGAAAATTTAACAGATTTATATTTTGGGCAACTTGTATAACAAAATCCAAGTTTAAGTAGTTAACCAGACAAAAAAAAATTAGATACTAAATTGAATCTTGAAACAAAATTCAAGTATCAAAAATATATATTTACCCTTTACTAAACGCAAGAACCAAGGGAAAAGATTAAAAAGAAATTTAAAGTGAACCCAAGAACAAGAATATCTTATCAGGGTTCAAATACCATATCTTATTGTCGGGTCGATGATATTTGTCAATGTCCATTGTTATATCATATAGAATCTTCAGTCTGAATCCGGTTTAAGATTACTAAAGTTTTCTTAAATAAGCTTTTTTTCATAATTATCGGTGTTTTAATTGATCAACTGATATAAATCGAATAATGTAGATAGTGTTGTTTCGGACATTTTCGGAGTCATGAGCAAAAGTTTAAAAATGGCCCCTTAGAACAAAAGTATATTCCATTACTTTGAACAATTAATTTAATATTTTATTAATAAATCATAGAAACATAGTTAAACTGTCAAACATATTATTTTTATTATTTTGCTATGAAAACACCTTAAATACAACGAAATCAATAAGGAACAGCCACTAACATACAAGATTATCACTTGAAAAATTATTGAAGTTGTAAAAGTAAAAGATGAAATCCTGAGCGGGAGCTCATGTTACTTCCCCTCTAGGACGTCACTGATTATAGAAGTATAGGGGAGCAAATCTCTTAACTCAATTATCTACCTTTAAATTTACAAATGGAACTTTAGAAAAAAAAAAGAGAATATCAAAAAATGACATTGACGTTTGACTAAATAGTCTGTTTTACCCCTTTTTTTGAAATAATTTAGTTCTCAACATTTTATTTTGGATCAAAATGACCTATTTACGGATGGAAATTATTAGTCAACTAATAATAAACAACTTGAAATGACTTGACATAATGATACGTCAGTAGGGAAAATATTTTATATTTTATATAATTTTTTAAAATTATTTTTGACTCATGTGTCATTCTGTAAATATTTGTCTATATGACACTACTATCACAACGTGAACTGTCATGTAGGTTTGTCACGTCATTTCAAGCCATTTATCGTCAATTGACTAACCGTTTCTATCCGCAAATGAGCAATTTTGACCCAAAATGAAACATTGAGGGTTAAATTACTTCAAAAAAATAAGCTAAAATGACATTTAATCAAACGTTATGAATATTTTTTAATATTATGCCAAAAAAATCATATCCTCCTTAAGTTTATTTCAGTTGGATTGATTTAGAAAATCTTTGTTATTTTTTAAAAATTTAACAAGCAATCGTATAATGATAATATGTATTTTTTAGCAAATTTAAAAAATAAATAAATAAATAAAACACTTATAACCATTTTAGTACGGCTAGTGAAAAAAATCACTACCAGGACACTTGATAATTACACATTATTTATCTTTTACATCTTAAAATATATAATTTTTTATTTTTTATTGTTTATTTTTATCATTTATTTATTTTCATTCAACGGTCTAAAAAATTATAAAATTTACTAATTTTACACTATTCTAATTTTCAAGCCAAAACAAGGCCAAAAGAGGTTATCTATATGTCACGCCAGAATAGAGGTTGGGATAATAATCTCACATCATAAAATAAAAGGAGATTTTGAGATATATAAACGGCGGCGTTGTATATCTTATTAGACATATCTTTTAAGAAGGGATTAATGGTCTTGTGACAAGTGATATCGGAGTGACCCTTCAAGTGTATGATTTCACGCTAAGGGCCCATGAGTGGGGTATGCAGGGTAGACAACCGTGACAATTGCTCATCACGAGTGCGGTTAACTCGTGACGCTCTCGTAACGAGATTGAGTGGAAGAGAATGCTACGCTTGGAAAAAGGTGGGCTACGTTACACATCATATTAAACATATTTTTTAGAAAGAAGATAATAGTCCCGTGACATATAGCACATGTTCCGCGTGTAACACGGTCAACTCAATAACCTTACATGTGATCTGTTTACAACACAATTTGTACGTTTCTATAACATGTATTTCTTACACGTAACAAAATCAAGCTTCTCATATCATAAAATTTACAGTGAACGTGCAATTGTCTGAATAAAACCATGTCTTCTTTGTCTTTATTAGGGACTAATTTTTGTTTTCACGTTAATAATTGAATTTGGATTGATGGCAATCCAAAAAAACTACATAAGGTAACACGAGATCTATATATGGTCTAGTGGTATGATTTAGACTTGGGTTTGGAGTACTGTTTTATTTTAGATTGATGTTGTTGGATATATAAGATATCGATTTGATCGAATCAAATTTGAATTTGAATATGATTTTCTTAGACTTGACTATGAACCAACATATGTTGTTCCTCTAATAATCGAATTTAGAGGTGTTTATATATTAGGCGAAATTTGATTTAAATTAGTTTTGCGTATAGTGTTAACTTATTTTGACCTTATTCAAGCTCGGTTTAACTACAAATATGGATATCAAATTCTAGGAAGCTCTCTCATATTTGTAAATGTTAATTCAAATTTATTTTAGGACTGCCCATATCATTCTTTTTAAAAATATTTATGTTATAATTTTAATTTAATATTTAATATTTTTTATATTTTTATTTTATTAAATTTTTAAATATAGATAGTTTAGGCATACTACTTAATAGGTTTAACCGTCAGAAGAGTGCTTAAACTATATTTTTTTTAATTAAGTGTCTAATGTTTAATTCCGTAACCGTTATAAGATTTCACCGTAACTAGCGTTAAATTTTTACCGTTATTCAATTGTATACGGACGTGCGGCATGATTTTTTTTAATTTTCTGTATTTTCTATTTAAAAAATTAATAAAATCTTTCATTTTCTTAAAAAAATCACAAAATTTCTATGATCTCAAAACAACCTAAAATCCTTAAGATAAATCTCTAAATCTCTCTCATCCGACTATCGGTTCAATCACTATCGACAACTCTTTTTGTTCGTCGGACCCCTACAACGATAAAGTTGACAGTGGTGGTCGACAACAACAAAAGATACATAAAATTTTAAAGTTTTATGGTAGCGGCAAGGGGTGACCGACCAATGAGTTTCAACAAGAAGAGGTGGATGAATAGATGGTGATCGACGGTGACGAACATTAGGGATTGGCAATTTATGTGTTTTCAAAATTAAGGATTTTTGAATAACATTAGATTTTTTGGATTTCTTTAAAAAAACAATATTTTTTTATTTCAACTGTCATTGACAAATAAACTTTACAATAGTTATAAGATAAAATGTTAAGCACCTATTTGACCTAGAAAATAATATAAACACCTATAGAAAAGAATATAATTTAGACACTCTTATTACGGTTCAACCCGTTTAATGTTTAAATTATAATATTTTATGTTATTTATAGATAAATAACATTGTCGTGTGATATAAAATATATAAATTAATTTACTTATCATTACCCCCTATTTTTTCAACTATTGTTTTTTTTTCCAAATAAGTTGGATCTTATTAATGAAAAAAACAGATAGCAATACAGAACGCACTCTAGCATAAAAGAATATTGGAATTATGCCATATACGTTTGAAGTCGCCAAGGAAACTTGGTAAAACAGAAAATTAACAACATGAAAATTCAAAGAGTTGAAAAGCATGAAAGCAAAAACAATCTCTTTCCTTAAAATCTTCCATCATCTTTTATAACAATCTCAACTATCTTAATCTAAATATCGTTGTCCCTTTCCGACTAAATACAAAAATATTGATGTAAAAGTAACAAACGAGAGAAATCAGAACCTTGGCTTAACATCGAAGAGCAGAGCATAGATATGATAATTTCCTTCAATAATCCAAAGGCAATGCCCCGTTAGTCATACAACATGCTCAGCTGTTATTTCTAATAGCATCGACAGACTACCAGGAAAAAGATCTAACCATATCAGACCAAAACACGCCATGTTAGCAACAAACAGTCACAAAAACAGAAAAAATAAACATGTTTAAGGCCTTGTTTACAGGCAATTGATCAAATTAGGAGCAACAGTGAGGAGTGAAAATGGCTACCAGTTGAAATATACTCGTTTATGACTCTGAAGTCTAAAACCAACTTAATAGTAGAGCATTAAAGGCAACATTATTACAGTAATAAAGCTGCCTGCTATAGTGTTATTAGTTAACAACAAACCAAACAAACACCAAACGTCTTTCCTGCTCAGAAACAGCACAAGATTAAAATATCTACACCAAGATTTCTTCTACTTCAAACATAAACTTACCACCCTCCCTTGCTTCCACCACTCCCTTGTCCCCAAGAACTTGATGATAATGTCTTGCCCCATCCACCATCTTGATTCCCTTCTCCATCTTTCGACTTGTTCCAACCCGATGATCCCCCTTCCTCACCAGCTTTTGGTTGAACTTGATCTCCCGAGCCTGATGCTTCACCACCCCACCCTCCAGCAGCAGCGGTTGAACCTTTCTCCCACCCATGTCCTTGATTGGTGTTTTCTTTAACTTCCTTGCTGCCGGTAGACTGGTTCCAGCCAGACCATTTGTTCCCGTCAGTAGCATTGGATGACTTCCAGTTGTTATCTTGATTCCCACTTGCTTCATTAGTTGATGAACCACTGCCTTTATTCCAGCCACCAGAATGATTCCAACCGGAGGATTGTCCTCCGTTATCAGCAGCATTGGATTGACCCCATGTCTTGGCTCCGCCTCCACTTGTTCCACCTCTCCAGTCCTGGTTCCCCTCTTTGTTCCAGCCAAAAGACTTGTTTTCACTAGAATCGCCACCATTATTCCAGCCCCCATTATCATCCCTCCTTCCATGTCCTCTACCTCCAAAACCTCCCCTATCACCACCTCTACCTCTATAGCCACCTCTATCGCCACCTCGACCTCCATAGCCACCTCTATCGCCCCTGCCTCCATAGCCTCCACGATCACCTCTACCTCCATAACCTCCACCATCACCACCTCTTCCACCAAAACCTCCTCTGTCAGATCTGCCCCATCCTCTATCTGATCTACCTCTACCCCGAAAACCTCCATCTGAATCACCTCTACCTCTAAAGCCTCTGCCTGAACCATCTCTACCGCCAAAACCTCCCCTCCAACTTCCACCACCCCTACCACTAAAAGGCTCATTTTGGTCTTCATTTCCACCTCCAGACTTCCAATCGTTTTTCGGTTTCCAACCAGAATCCTGGTTTGCATCTCCAGATCCTGAATTCCAGTTGCTTTTCTTGCCCCAACCTGAATCCTCACCTGCACTACAGGAACCAGAGTTCCAACCCCCTTTTTTGCCCCAACCAGTTTCTTGTCCAGAATCAGTTCCGGTACCCCAACTACTTTTCTTACCCCAGTTTGAATCCCGACTTGCATCTGCTGATCCTTTCTTCCCCCAACTAGAATCATTGGTTGCATCACCAGCAGCAATATCCGAATTCTTAGCCCATCCAGGATCCTGGTTTGCATTACCAGAACCAGAGATCCAATTGCCCTTTTTTCCCCAACCAGAGTCTGGGCCAGCATTAGTAGTACCAGAACCCCAGCTGCTTTTCTTAGACTCCTGGTTTGCATCCGCAGATCCTGAGTTCCAGTCACTTTTCTTTCCCCAAGTAGAATCTTTGGTAGCATCACCAGATCCAAAGCCCGAGTCATTTTTCTTAGCCCAACCAGGATCCTGATTTGCACCACCAGAACCAGAGCTCCAACTACCCCCTTTGCTCCAACCAGAGTCTTGGCCACCATCCTGGCCATCTCCACCGCCAAATTTGGCGTTCGAACCACCCCATGAAGATCCCCCAAGTTGTTTGCCCCAAGATGTTCCGACATCAGCAGCCTTTTCTTTATTCCAACCATCAGATTGATTCTGTGATCCTCCTTTACTCCAACCTCCTCCTGATTCATCGGCATTCGCTGCATCTGGTTTTGTCAAACCTCCACTAGTACTTCCCCAACCTCCTTTGGCATCTTCTGCAGCAGGTTTTGAACTACCCCAATTCCCCTTGCTTCCACCAATACCATCTTTATTATTCCACTTCTCCGCAGCATTACCCCAAGAATTATCTTCACCGACACTAGCATCATTCTTTTCCCCCCAACTTCCCTGCTGATTTGACCCTACATCTTTATTGTTCCAATGGCCCTCATTAACACTCGACTTTTCGTTCTTCCCCCATGATCCTGCTTCAGCCACACCTTTACCTTCACCCCATGCACCAGATGAGCCCTGGGTGTCATTCTTTCCTTTATCCCAACCATCATTACCAGCACCTTTTAAAGCACCTGATGGATCTCCACTACTAGAGGTAGTTTT
The DNA here is from genome assembly GCA_019671005.1 of Hibiscus mutabilis. Lineage (NCBI taxonomy): Eukaryota > Viridiplantae > Streptophyta > Magnoliopsida > Malvales > Malvaceae > Hibiscus > Hibiscus mutabilis. Next base: position 16,917,154 of record CM033711.1, read on the forward strand.
ACCCCAAGCATCAGATGAACCGCCAACAGAGTCAGTCTTGGGTGCAGCATTATTCCAACTGCCCCAACTAGCATTTTGATTACTGCCACCCGTAGCCCAAGCTGAACTTTGCTGTGTACTCGTGTTATTTTCCCAAGCAGCAGATGCACCATCTACAATATATAGCAAGGAACAGGCTTTAAACACAAAGTAAATACCTTATAACAGTTCACATTTATTGGAAACAAGATGTATCGTTTAAACCTGTTTTTTTATCATTATCCCCAGAAGGAACTGCAGCACCCCAAGATGAATTCTGGTTTGGTGTCACCTTGGTATCCCATGCAGAGCCTTCACCATCTAGAGCATAGAGTGAAAGAGAAAACCTTCAAGCATGCAATAAATTATTTTTTAGGCATTGACCATATGGCAATAATGGTGCAGTAAACATACCTCTCTTCTGATCACTGTCCCCAGTACCCAATGGGTTTGAATTATCAGTTCCAGTCTGCTGTGACGACCATCACAAAAACATATATAATTACTTCCATGAAAGTGTACAAATTTGCCAGAGGTGAATGGATATTACATACGCATTCATCAGGTGTAATTCAGTGGATGGATACAAATTTGTGCATGTGAATGTGTGTGTGTGCGTGAGAGAGAGAGAGAGAGAGAGAGAGAGAGAATAAATGAATGAAAGACGAACCGCATTGCCAGGCCCGGAGAAACTAGGCCATGAACTCCTGCAGAGAATTGAAGACCATGGTCAGCGTAAAGAAATGATACATATTCAAGAAAAAAATCCGAGGGGGGGCATATCTGCCGAAGGATTTGGCAACCAGGAGCCAGTGGGTAGAGGCAGGGGTGCCACCCCACCCCCTTTGGGTTGGGGGCATCTTAAAAGTAAATTTACATGAGGAAAGGTCCCGCAATTGAGAGCAGATTGTAGGTATTTTATCAAAAGCATTCTTACACCTCAAAGGCTCAAACATGAGTTCTACACTACATTTGCACTCATCGAGGTTGGATCTAATTTTTTTCATAACAAAATATCCAATTCAAATGCTAATAGAATTATTCTAACGTTATGAATAACCATATATATTCCTATTAGGACACAGTTTGCTTGTTTTTACCTCTCAGCATTCCACCCACCACCCTCAGCCGATGTTCCTGCACCATTCAACCAATCTTCCAAAAACAGAAAGTGGAAAAAAGATAAAAGTATATCAGTTACGGCCAGGGAAAGGATAACACAAGCAAGGAAATAAGGATAATAACCAACCTCATGGAATTAACTTAATTAGGACTAAACATCATTCTAAAACCCAAGCTTCGTGTTATAAAAAAATTCTTACTCGAGTAAACCATCAATGAATATTCATGTATCATTGGCAGAGTGAGTACCCGATAATAAAGGAAAGCATAACACAATTGACATTTTGACAAAATTGCATACAAGTTAAAATTTTGACACATCAAGGGTAGAGAACCTCTCACCTCCTGTCGAAGCTCCTGATCCCAGAAGATCAAATGGTTTCAATGAACTTGATCCATCATGCTCACTTAAAAAGGAAGAGTAAGAGCACATCAAAACATATTAAGAGAGCTGTTACAAAGGTTACAGAAAGTAAATTAATCAAAGTTACAAAATCCAGGTACTTTGTATTTGCAGCAGTGCTCTTCCCTTGAACCTCAGCAAGATGCTCATTTTTAACTATTGAAATATCAAGAAACCATTAGTGCCATCGCAGCAAATATAAATCTATATAACCCGTCAAAAAGATTATACATTAATGTACGAACCTGTAAGAACCTTCTGCTTGGAATCCAGTTTTACTGTAACATCTGAACGATATACAGCTAAGACACGGCAAAGATAACCTTTCAAAGGGCCCACTCGTATTCTTAAAGTTTGACCAATGGAGAACATTCCATCTATGTTCCCTCTGTTGACTGCATGTGAAATGATTAATTTGTGTCAATGCCTAGATATTTGAATAAGTGATTACTAGTGACAGCCAAAACTAGATAACAGAATTTTTAGAAACATACAGTTACTCTTAGTCTCCCTCTCTTGAGACTGCCAAGGCTTCTCAGGCGATATTGGGGACTTGGGGGATGATACAAAATCCCCAAAATCTGAAGTACCACCAGGATCACCACCCTGAAGAAAAATAAAAATTCATTATCATAAGAATCACAAGATGATGAAAGAGAAAGAGGCTGTCTTTGCTCATTTCACTTACAACCTTCTCACTGCATTTATCTGAATGTTGCTTGATTTTCTCGCACATTGGTGACTTACAACAGAAAAAGCCACCATTATCAGTCTCATTCTCATCATACAAAAATATAGTCCCTCTGTAAATTTGTTTAACAATCCCTTGTTTACCCTACAATGCGAGACAGGTAAATATATAAATATACATCTACTTCACCAAATACAAATAAAAATATACAATGAGAAAGTGGTTTGAGATTGCTGTCAAACCTCATGTTGACCTTCCAAGACTATGACGGTGTCGTTAATGGATATAGTCTTTGAGTGCTTATCTAGTGCAGTGAACTTTGTACCCAAAGGCCCATTCTTTAACTCACGCTTCTCAACGGTCACTACAACAGGTCCTTCTGGAGCCTCTTTTAAAATCTAGCACATGCATAGCAGGTAAGAAGCCAAAATTATCACAGGTAAATAATATAATTTATTTACCTTGTAACGATCATCTTTCTCCATGCCAACAATAAGCCCAAAATCTTTCCGGCTGCAATGGAAATGAAAATGAACAGAAAATTGATTATTAACAAGTTGTTGATAAGTGGTTACTACTATGGCATACTTCTGCTCGAGAACTACCTGAAACAGACAAGGTTATACAGTTCAAAGCTATCCTCCAAGCCTAATCCTAACGAGCCTTCTCCTTTCTCACCTCCTTTTTCATTTGTAATGGTCTTTTTCTTCTTTTTTTCACCATAAAGTTGTGATAGCCACTCCAGATCATCGGACTCATTATTATCAGAATTACTAAACTTTAGGAGCTCCTCCTCTGTAGGCACTACACCCCAGCAGCTTAAGGAATCTACAGATACTTTTTTGTACAGATATCCATCCTTAAGCATCATGCCGTCAAGTACTTGAAAACCAATGCCAGTATCGCGGTCTCGTCTAAACTGAATTAAAGGTCGAAACTCCCTGCACCAGGCTCAAACATCAGCATAAACATCTCAAAAGCTATAAAACTAATAAATAATCCATAGTTTAGGTGTACTACTCTAGCTCAATTGAACTTATCAATTTTGGTGCTGGTATAACAGCTCTATTGATGGAAACTCCAGCACCCTGTAACATAAAATCAATTATTTGATGAAAAACCTTTTGCATATAAATCTCTACAGGTATATAAGATATCAGACAATGCAACAGAGAACAGCAGAAAAACAAGCTTATGTGGACAATTAGCATTATTACAAATTTTGCAGCCATTGCTTGCAGATCAATTCTTGGAATGAGCTTTACAGTTGCTTTTTTCTTTTCATTGTTTACAGCCACAACCTGCAGAAAGAAATTTGACAGAATGAAAAAATCTAGAATAGGGCATAAAGCAAACTTAATGTAAATATAGAAAACAGTCAACCTGCGCAAGGTCCCCCTTATACTTCCCATTCTTTACCCGAGCCCACATGCCTTTAGTGATTTCACTACGTTTGGTTCTGACATTGAGTAAATGGTAAACTTCATTGCTTGGTACTGGCGCCACTCGTGAAGAATAAATGTAAGTCAGTCCTTTACATGCCTAAAAAGAAAAAGGTATGTTAGTGCACGGACAGTAATAGAAATAATAAAGCCATTTTATTTTCTGGTGTCCTAAAACATAGTTTACCTCAAGAATATCACATTGTTTGTCAGCTTCAATGTAGAAAAAACCCTTGACGTGATCAACAGAGAATGCAGATATTATCTGTAATTTTGTTCCTAGTGATTTCATGTCAATAAACTTCTGCATGAGACAGAATGATGAATGCCTTTCGCGTCCAACCTACATACAACAAATTTTAGGTGAAACAAGAAAAAGAGAAATTGTAGGAGTAGATGAAGAATACATTCAAATTTTTAGTTGGACATGTTACTTTAACAACACATCAACCATACCACACATTTAACTTTCCATATAATAGGATCCTTGGCTGGAGGCAAAGTAGAGTTTTTGTCAACTGATCCCTTTGCTTCATAATCTTCCTCATACGTCGTAAACCGAGCACCATCCCTGTACCTTTCCTCCATCATTTTGTCAAACTCTTCGTCGATCACCTCTTCCTTGACAAATGGAAGGTTATGAGCTTTCCAAGGGTTATCATTTGCATCAAGATCTGGTTCTTCTTCCAAAAAATCTGATAAAAGGATTGTTATTTACTTAATCAGTGCCACTTTCACAATCAAACAACCTAAACTAATCACTCATGCAGAAAAAACAACAAAAAATCTGTCGCAAAAACCCAAGGATGATAATTCAAGCACAAGGTGCAACTTTCATAACCAAACACCCTAAAATGATTAATCATGCAGAAGCAACAAAATGTCATCACGAGCTCCAGTTTCTTAAAAACATACTCTTCCAAATTATTTAGCATACTAAAGAGTCGAAAATCCTCCCAAAAATATTTAGAAGAAAAAAAACAAATGAAAAGCCAATTTGATGGTTAAAAGCCATGCACATCCACAATCTAAAACCCTAAAAAACAAAATGCAGAACAAAATCAAATGGAAACCCCCTAAAAATCTCATAAATGAGCAGCGTAAAATGCAGCACTCCAAAATGAAGCATAAAAAACCCCTAAAAAAGAAAACATCGATCAGATCAGCCTTACAATCGTCAAAATCGCTGTCATCGCTTGCATCACTACCATCAACCTCAGCAGAGTCTTCAAAGAACTGAAGGACTCCCCGGTTCCTCCGTTTCCGACGGCTCTCCTGCGTTCCGCCTCCGCTTCTTCCAGCGCTGACCTTACGCTTCCCATAAACCACCTCCTTCTCCTTCCCTTTCGACGACATATCTATCCTTTCAGTCGCAGTTTCGAAATTTTCTCTTTTTCTCCGTAATTTTCCCGCATAAATGAAAAATCAGAGAGAAAATAGGGGTTTTGTTTTGAAATGTTTTTTTTTTTTTGCAAGTGAGATGAAAAGCGCGACTCTGATAGTGTACTCCAAAGCTGAAATAAACATGGCCTTTGCAGTTACAGTTACGTCCCTGTGGATTCTCCCTTTTCTCAAGCATGTAAAAGGGTAAAACAGTCAATCTTTCTTCATTTGTCTAAAAGGCTTAGTTCACTTTTTGCCCCCTAAACTATACTCATTTTCTCAGTTTGATACCTAAACTTTTTTTCAGAACGAGTGCCCTAACGTTTTCGACATTACCCATTTTACCCAAAAAACTAACACAGTTAAAAAGAATCGTCCTGACCAGTTAGAATGTGCCACGTCATTTTATTTATTTATTTTTAAATTTTAAAATAAAATAAATATATTAAAATATTTATTAACTTAATTATATTTCCTGAAATACCCAAAAACTATACGAAGTGCTCGTATTTATGATTTGCATGAAGCGAGTGAAAGTGTATCCACTAAGCTTTGTTAGCTCATCGTTTAAAATTGTTGTTTTTGTCCGCAGGTTAGTAGGTTGGCACGTACATCGATGGAGCATTATCGGAGTAGGATTTCAGCATCGACTTATTCAAAGTACAGTACTTAGATTCATTTGGGCTATGTATTCGTAGGACCCTATGTTTTGTATTGCAATTCATATTTTGGATTTAAATCATGAGTTGAATGCTTTTATAACTGTAATTTTAAATGAAGCTCTCATGTAACGTTTTAAATACTTATCTATGTTTGAAATATTTGAATTAACGAATTTTATGAACAACTAAATGTGATTTGGGCTAAACTAAATTGAAATTTTATAGTAGCAAACTAGGCTTGAGGCTCAAATGTAACATACGAGTTGAGGGTGTTACAAATATTTATACAAACTTACATGTTTACTCTTTAAAAATTAAAATTTAAATCAAAATCTTAGAACCCTAAATTCTAAACCTATAAATTAAACTCATAATCTCTAAGGTTTAAACCTCAATCTAAATATCTCTAAAACTTAAATCTTAATCTAAATATATAACGTCTAAAACAAGGGGCAAACAAAAAATAATAAACGAAGACCCCAATAGAAAACCGTTCAGGACAAAAGAGGAGCTATTAAAAGTACAGAAAAGATCTGTGTCTCTAGTTCATTTTTCTAATGGTAATGTTAGTTTAAATATTTATTAAATTAAAGTAAAAAAATTTGATACACAGGCCGTGTAAACTTTAGTTTACACATGCCTTTTAGTTTTAGGGGTTGGGATTTTAGTTTAGGGTTTAAGGTTTAGGTTGTAAGGTTTAGAATTTAAGGTTAGTGTTTAGAATTTAGTGTATAAGGTTTAAAGTTTAGGATTTAGTTTTTTAGGGTTAGGTTAAGAATTTAGGATTTGGGTTCTTATAATGTAAATATACAGGCTTGTGTAAAATTAATTTTACACAGCTTGTGTATTAAAGTTTTACCCTAAATTAAATATATAAATTCTTAAATTTTAGATTAAATATTTATATGGTACATGTTGAATTCAAAATTAAAACAAATTTACCATTTTTGTTGTCTAATCCTGACTCCGTATTGTAATTTGGGAAAAAAACAAAATTAACGAAAAGCGGCCATCATCAAAATAAACCAGCAACAATGGACAGCAGGGAAACACAAACAGCAGTTTTTTTCATTTCATAGTATAAATATAAAATACAACAGAATTATATTATAATTACAATAAGATGGCAGTGTAGTTTCATATGAATCAATGGCGACTACTGCAAGGTGAAGTGACCGAAGTGTATGAAAACGCTACAAGGTTTAAACGACGAGCCACATGTAGAAGGCGATCCAGAAGGTTAGGGAGAATGTTGCTACACCATAATTCCAAAGCATAATCACTGAGAATTCACTCTCACCACTTTCCAACATCTGGCTTATCGTACCTGCCAATAACACGGTTTGTTGTCACTAAGTGTCACGTGTCATAACATAGTTGGTTATTAAAATACTACATCAACATTGTATACCAGTTTGAGAATTCTTTCAAAGTACAAGTGCTGATTTGAGATAAAACAAACTTTTGGTACAAATTTGAGCAAAAGTTCCCAAGTTCATGCACCGATTTGTATAATAAAGGAACTTTTTATAGTAACTTATCAAATTCAACTACCAATCTGACCCCCCAAAAAAATCAAGGGTCAATTTGACTAGACTTCTCAAGTTAAGAAACTAATTTGACCCTAACAATAGTTTAGGTCCAACTTAACTAAACTTACTCGGTTCGAGAATAGTATAACCCAAAATGTTGAGTTATATTTTGATACACAAGTTGTGTAAAAAATATTACACGCTCTTTTTTTAAAATATAGATTCTAAAACCTAAAAACATAAAACCTAAACCATAACCATAATCCCTAAACTCTTACCCTAAAACTTAAACTCTAAATCCCTAAAGCCATAAATCTAATAAGACTGTGTATCAAAGTTTTTTTCAAAAAAAAAATATTTGCCTATTCTTTTTGACCACCTCATAGGTCTTTCAAGACTTTGACAATGAAGACATGCATCCCTAACCTTGAACCTAAAACATCCACATGTGAGAGTCCAGTTATTAGGTTCGGACTTGGTATGTCACACTTGAGAGATCAATAAGAACTTAAAAGAATAACATCAACTTACATTCACTGTGTTGATGTGACACAATCTAAAAAATTAAAGTATATTATTGGTCAATGTGATATGACCATTAGTCATCTAATTTTTTCAAACTCGAAATAGTTTCATTTGTATCATTCAAATTCCTACCATCTTCAAGATGTTTAATATTCTATATCATCGGCAGGGACAACGGTTCATAGAGAATAGGAATGGCTCATGTCCTTTCTAATATTTGATCTTGACTCTGTTCTCGATCATCATCCCTTCTAACATTGAATCTGATGGATCTGGTTATTTTTAAACCACGGAATATGTAGATATAGAAAAGATTGTTGTTAATTTTCAAGTGGACGTACCAATGTTCATTGCAGGTGGAATGGCATATTGAAGTAGCAAAGTGAAGCGATAGAATGGGTCTAATTCCACCAGGCCCAAATGCTTTGCAGCTTTAACAACACCAATGCCAGATATTGGCAAGAAAATGTTTCTTATGATTATAATTCCTATAACAACAGAAGGACCTACACCTGATCCCTTTAACCCTGAAAGATGGGAAAGATGAATACAAGTAAATCTGTCAATTGGTCGAGTTAGGTTGGTTTTGGGTCGAGTCATTTTTAGATCAACTCGGATTTTAAATTGTTTTGTTGATTTTGTATTTGGTTCACCTTGGGTTCAAGGCTTAGATTTTTCAAGTCAAATCATTATGGTTCGGATCATTTCGACTTCTCATCACTTCGGTTTCAAATAATTTTGAGTTACTGATCATTTCGTATTTAAGTCATTTTGATTCTCTTTGATTCATGTTCGAATTGTTAGGTGACAGACTAAAGAGCACTTGGGAGGGCACTTCCCCCAACACTTTTATCTAATGGCGATTTAGGTCCTTGTAAGTTTAAATATTTGTCTAATTAAACATTATCTTCAAATTTTGGTTTTAAATACTTATTATGTTTTTTATAACTTTAAATGTAAAGAAAATGATCCTCCTAATGTTTAATCCTAGTTTCGTCTCTAGTGTTGCTTCAAGTTAAGGTCAGTTCTGGATTCAAGTCAATTCATGTTCAGATTTGATCGTTTTCTTGTTGACTTTTTTTGGTTAAATCGAGTTAGGTCAAATTTTAGTTCGAGTCAAAAAGATCAAAGTACCTTTAAGAACATTTGCTCCTACTATCAACGTAATGGATGGGATACCAGCATTCCTGCACAAGAGCATACATACATATACAATAATGTTAGAAGCAATTCTAAGATGTTCCACATTGAGTGAAAACTCTACATATCTAATAGCACAATTTCATCTGTTAATTGAACAAAAAGGACCGATTTCAGTTCAGATCAATTCGGATTTTAAATTTTTTAGGTCATATTTGTTTGGTGTAATTATTTTTGTTTGAAATGTTTTAGATCAGATCACTTTAAGGTAGGGTTTATTTCGATTTTAGTTGGACAAATACAGGTTATAGATATATTTTTTTATAATCTAACAAAGTTTGAATTCGAACGAATTGATAAAAAATGTAAACGTAGAAAATTAAGATGTATACCCTATTAATTCAGCAGAACCATAGATGGCACGAAGTGGAGCACTATCCCCTATTAGTCCATAATCTTAAAACTTCATTTCAAGTTGTAAAAATCTTGGTCGCTCCACTAATTTCGTTCAATTTTACTGTCAATTACGGACAAGACAACTATAAAAAGGTAAAATAACTTCCATAATTCTCAACTAAAAAAAACTTTCATAATTTGTGAGCCAACAATTAATGGTAAAATTGAACAGAAGTTTAAAGATGGGTGGAATTAAAATTTTAAATAAAAATATTATAAGAATCCATTTTCACGAAATAGTACTGAAACGTTTGACATATTTAAACCTAAATAAAGCGTCACAATATGATATTACAACATGGGTGAGCCTACAGTATATCAACCTAATTTAAGGCTAAAACGATAAGTTTTGAAACTTGTTAAAGCAGCCTAAAATGTTATACTTTTTGATAACATTTTAGGCTTGTGATTTTCGACAAGTTTTGAAACTTGTCGAAAATAAATATAAAAAAACAACCTAAAATGTTTAGCTTACTCGGAAAAGTTTTAAAATTTGCCGATTTTAACCTTAAATTGGGCTGTTGTACTGTAAACCTACCCTTATTTCATATTAAAAGCACGAGAGTGTGAGACACTTTGAGCATACCGCTGCAATAGTAGATGGTGCAAAAATCTTTCTTAGGCTACTACTTCTCATGATCATCATAAACGATTGCTTGAGCTTTCCAAAAGTTGTAACCTTGCAAGAGATATCGAGAGAAAAAGAAGTTTTTTCAATAGCCCAAATCTCAAAAAAGAATTTAATTATTTTTATTTTTCGATATCATAATGATAATACGAAAATATTGTTTTTAAAAAGTGTTGTTGTATTGAAAACTGAAAAACCTTCTAAATTTTATCATTGAAGAGTTAAAGTTCATAGTTATTAATGAAGAGTGAATTTGAGGTATGAGTCGCTCTTCAACGCAACGACGCACAAAGAAAACAATATATTCATGTTATTAAAAACACTAGAATATAAAACATAGAGGAACAAACCTTTTGGTTTCCATCATTGTCAATTTGAGGAGGCGAGTCAATAGGAGCTAGAACATCCTTTGAGCAACCATTTGAAGATAGTGAAGTATTTAATATGATTATAGAGATCTGGGTTGATTTCTCTAACTTCATGGTTTGCATACATCCGTAGAATAAAATACAGAATAGACCATATATAAATTATCTGAATCTGTATTATTAACATTAAGAAAAAAAACACAATCATTATATTCATATATATGTATGTATATATATAACTTAGAGAAATTATTTGTAAAATTTAGACTAAAAATCTTGTCTATTTCAATTCTGAACTCTAAATCCTAAATTTCAAGTAAGACAAATAACATTAAAATAAGCAATGTTAAGTAGTCTAAATTTTATACAACATATATATCAGATAATTTTCTTATAACATATTTGCAAAACTAAAGGAGTTCCAATAATGAGACCTTTGAGAGGTCCATTGAGGTATTTTTGTTGCCATCTACACTATTAAGCTTAGTGAAAGCAATTTTTTTCCATAAAACAAAAGCCTAATTATTGATGGGTAAAATTTTAATACACATGTTGTGTAAAATTTATTTTATACAAGTCTGTATATTTATATTATAAAATTCAAATCTTAAATTCTTAATCCTAACCCCTAAAAATAAAACCCTAAACTATAAACCCTAAAATCCTAAATTTTAAATATTAACCTTAAATTTTAAACGCTAAACCCATAAACTAAACCTTAGGACTAAATGGTTTTTCTAAACTTTAGTGGTTAAAAAAATAATTTGGGTAACCATGGAGAAAGAGTGATAGATACCGCTAGAGAAAGTGAAGCATAAGCCTTTCCATCTGCTGAACAAGTGGATGCATGTCCAAATACATTATTCCCCTCTTCACATAGTGCTGGAAGTATGATGAAAAGCATGTTCCCCAAATTTGCTATGCACATTTAGCACAACTTTATTAGAATGGGCTAATAAAATGAAACATTTTAGGCAAAAAATAGATCTAACATTTGTATCCAACACATGCTAATTATGGGTAAACATGATCTTTTAAATATGTCAAAAAAATTAAAAAGTTAAATAAACTTCTAGGAGTTTAGGGATGACAATTCAGATTACGGATTCAGATATTTATGGATGTTTGATATGTTTTTTGTGGTTTCAGATGTTAAAATCACTATTCGCAACAGATTCAGAGTGGATACGTATAGATACCATATGATATTCATTCTCCGAATCTGCATTACTTATGTGGGTTCGTATATTCGAGCTTGACTTTGGATTACTTAATGGGAATATGTTTGCTTCTAATAGGATTCAAACCTTCATCATCAAACTTTTAGCATATTTGAATTTTAGCGAATTCAGATATTTGAAAAATGATTTAAAATTTTGAATTTAGATTTTATATAGATTCAAATATTGGCAAATAATACTATTTAATTCAAATTCAGATTCAAATAGTAATAATTAGATAATTTGATGATAAAAATATATTCAAATTTTTAGACCAATTTGTGAATTTGGATAATTCAAACAGGGTTATATTTTGATACACAAGTTGTGCAAAAAATATTACACAACTATTCTTTAAAATATAAATTCTAAATTACTAAATCTAAACCTTTAAACTATATACTCTAACCCTAAATCCTAAATTCTAAACCATATAACCTAAACCCCTGAACTCTAAACCTAATAAAGTTGTGTAAACTAAAATTTACACAAATTTGTATATCAATTTTTTTCATTAAAAAAGTACAGATATTCGATCTGCTGACATCCCTATATAAGTCACATACTCCATTTTACACTGACCTATTACCATTATTGACCTATATCAATTGAGCGGGTTTCAATCTAAATCTTTGAGTTATTTCGGTTTAAACTATATTCGGATCATTTCAAGTTTAAGTTACATGAATAGTAAAGCAATTTATGTACTACCAGCAGAACAGCAAGAAATGACAAGGCCCCATAGGTGACGAGGAGGGTTTGTAATTTTGACTAGAATCCATCCGAGAACCGAACCCATTATGCATGAGATTAACACATTTACGGGTAAGAACCACCTGAAAAAAAAAAACATGATACCAATGAAATGATATTCAATAATTAAATCAAAGTGGGGAAATCCTAGACTTTGTTGTAGTATATATGAAGTGAAAGAAGCATGGACAGAACTTACAAATCGGCTAAACCTTCAAGAGTCATCGTATCAGCAAGACTACAGCCAATGAGGGCAGGATAAAAGACATAAAATACCATCTGTGTATGCATGTATATATAGATAAGATTTGGAGAATTTTTTTTACCAAAAGTAATTTAAATATACTTTTATAGTTTTGAGGGGTCGTCTGACTATTTCGAGAAAAGTTTATGAAGCAACGTTTGTCACACAGTTTATTGAAACCCCCACCAACTATTGATATTGTGTTTCTGAGGTGTTTATGCGCAGTTTTAGGTCTAGATTTTGTCTCTTGTGCCCTCAAGGGGTGTTTACATGATTAGGATCGTGCGAAGAATCACACGAGACCCTACTGAGAGAAATTAAATATTTCGTTACTAGTGGGGTTCAAACTCATGTCCTATTTCATACGCAATATGGTACCATTTGAACTTGTTGAACAACCCACGAGACATTCCTTACACCCTCTGAGGATCCAAGCGATAAACTCTCAGGCTAATACCGTATATAGACATTTTGAGAATACAATATCGGACACAATAAGAAATCTACAATTAACCATGCGACGACGACACTTTAAAGACTTCTTTTGAAAGAATATCGGACATGATTTTTTTTGATAAAAAAGGGTTTCCGAGCTCACATTATTTAAATGAAGCCTTGCATCGGGGCCTAAAAGATCAAAACGTTCGGTTGCGAGGATCAAACCAGCAATTATAACCAGCAACACCTTTAGAACTGGCATCAATGATATAATGAACAAATGGAATATCTCCATTATCGAACTTTCCCCCAATTCTGCAGAGAAAACAACAACAAGAATATTAATGGACCAACCTCAAAGTGATATACACAATATGATCATATACTTAAATATGCATAGATTTTAATGTGATAACACTTCCATTGTTGTAAGTTCACAATGGCTACTTATAAGAGAGAGGAAGACATTGTATATGAAAAAGACTATAAATAGAAGTACCACCAAATAAATTGTGTTGTTAAGACTAGGCTAGTATTAATTATATTTCAAGGTTTTAAACCCCTAATAGCAAAAAGAAACTCTACTAGCTACCTAGACATCATAATATATATATATATTATCCTTTATACTAGGATGATAAACAAAGTTTCCACAAGTAGGTTTATTTAGGGTTTAAGGTTTTAGTTTATGGTTTAATGTTAGGAGTGTAGGTGGTAGGGATTAGAATTTAGGGTTTAGGATTAAAATTTAGGGTTTCAATTTTGGAATTAGTGTTTTAGGTTAAAATTTTAGATTTTAGATTTTGTCTTAAAAATTTGTATGCTTGTATATTTTTTTACACGTATAGTGTATCAAATATTCACCCTATATATATATATAATTTGTTAATAATAAATGCTATGTTTTTATTAATTTAGAGGGTGAACTACTTGAATAGCTACTCAACTACAGGGTTGTTCAGGGGCGAAGTTATGTTATAGCTTAAGGAGCGGTTGCCCCCTCAATTTTTTTTTAATTGAAGAATATATAAAAATATTTATTTACTTGGATCCCAATTGTAATTTATTTACTTTTCCCATTTTTTATGATTATTTATACTTTGTCCTTGAATTTAATTTTTAGCTTCGTCCCTATGTTTGTAACAATTTTGGTCACCGTTTATTAAATTATTGATGGAAAAGGAGACATGATCTTTTTTTAATTAGTTTAATAACATATTTATCCCTCACTGTTTATTAAATATTCAATCAATTTAGTATGAATCGTGAATATATTAATAGATTTAGCCCTTCACATTTATATATTCTCCTAGTTTGACCACAAATCTAAAAATTCAAATAATATATAATTATAAAAAGGCTAAAATGATTCTTTTACTATAGTGAAATTATTACTTTGACCCTTTTACTATTTTTTGGTTAGTTTGACCCATCAACTTTCAATTTCGGTATAACGTTATGCTCTAGAAGTTTTCTTTTCTTTTCTTTCTTTCATTTTTCTTTTTGCTAAAAAAACATTGGGCAATCAGGTTTTGTCACGTATAAAAAGAAAAGAAAATTAAATTTTTTAAAAGAAATTGAATATTCGAATAAAATCATAAAATTCCCAAAAATTCTAAAAAAAATCTTTTACAATTTAAAATTTAATAAAAAGAACTGAAAATTAGAATTATTTTATATTTTATGAATTTTCAATTTTTTAAAATAAATTAAGCATGCCAATTGTTTCAAAAATAAAATTCAAGAACATAAATTCTTTTTATAATTTTATGGATATTTTAACATTTTTATGATGTTAATTATTTTTTCTATTTTTGAGAATTTTAAAAAATTATTACACATGGCAAAACTTGATCGAAGCACATGATATTTTTTAACTGAAAATGTTCAAGGCTGACATTACAATGGAATTAAAAGTTGAGGGGTCAAACTGATTAAAAATAGTAAAACATACAAACTGAGAATTTCACTAAAGTATATGAGCCATTTAGGTATTAAGCCTTATAAAGTTAAAAAATATATAAATTTAAAAACTTCAGAAGATACATATGAAACGCGTAAAATTTTGATACACATGAGCAAGCATGTTTACACTATAAAATCTAAATCTTAAAGTTCTAACCCTAAATTGTAAAAAATTAAACCTTAAACCCTAAATTTTAAACACTAATATTGAATTTTAAACCCTAAAATCTGATGGCAGATCTAGAAATATATTAGAGGGTGGGTACATTTAAAATCTCAAAATTTTAGGGTGATCACAAGTCATAAATATTATATAAATTTAAGTAATAATTCATAAAAATTTAAAAAATTGAAGACAAATGTAAGAGCCTTAAAAAGTTCATAGTGGGCACGAGCCCACGCTAAAACACATGTAAATCTGCCATTGGTAAAACTTAACTCCATAAACTTTAAATCATAAACTGAACCCTTAAAAATAAATACTTATAAAATTTTGTTTACACAACCTGTGTATCAAATTTCGTTTCCGAATTCATAAAAATTATAAAACAAAACATAAAAATATTAAAACTTTTTTATAAATTAAAATATAAAATAATTCTAATTTTCAGTTCTTTTTATTAAATTTTAAATTGTAAAAGATTTTTTTAGAATTTTTGGCAATTTTATGATTTTATTCGAATATTCAATTTCTTTTAAAAAATTTAATTTTCTTTTCTTTTTATACGTGACAAAACCTGATTGCCCAATGTTTTTTTAGCAAAAAGAAAAATGAAAGAAAGAAAAGAAAAGAAAACTTCTAGAGCCTAACGTTATACCGAAATTGAAAGTTGATGGGTCAAACTAACCAAAAAATAGTAAAAGGGTCAAAGTAATTTTAAAATTGATAAGGACTTCAAAAGTATTTAAACTAAATAAATAGAGGTTATGGAATAGTTTGTCTAATTTCAAAGTTGATAAGAATCAAATACCTTTTTGAACGGAAAAAAATAAAAAAACAATGAGAGGTTAAAGTTTAATTTGATTATATTTGAAGGGTAAAACTTTGATACACGGTCTATGTAAAATTTATTTTACACAGACCCTGTATTTTTATCTTACAAAATACAAATCATAAATTCCTAACCCTAACCCTAACACCTTAAACCCTAAATTCTAAATACTAACTTTAAATTCTAAACCCTAAACCCTTAACATTTAAACCCTAAACTACAATCCTAACCCCTAAAATTAAAGTTTACATGGTCTATGTATTGAAGTTTTTCCCATATTCGAAACTTATTGAACTTACTCAAACTCAAAAAATTGAGGAGTAAATAAAATTTAATTTGACTAATTTCAAAATTTATAGAGATCTAAAAAACCCTTGTGTCTTGGTATAGTAGGAAAAATATCTCATGCACTTGCGGTGGAAACATCTTGTTTCCACAAGCACCCTAATTTTAGGGATATGGATTTAGTTTAGGGTCCATAATTTAGGAGTTTAAAATTTGGGGAAAACTTTGATACACAGGCTATGTAAATTTTAGTTTACACGTGTCTTTTAGTTTTAGGGGTTAAGGTTTTAGTTTAGTGTTTAAAGTTTAGGGGTTTAGGTTGTAGGGTTTAGAATTTAAGGTTAGTGTTTAGAATTTAGAGTATATAGTTTAAGGTTTAGGGTTTAGTTTTTAAGGTTAGGGTTAGGATTAGGAATTTAGGATTTGGGTTTTATAGTGTAAATATGCAGACTTGTGTAAAATTAGTTTAATACGGTTTGTGTATCAAAATTTTACCCTTTAAATTTAACGTTCATGGTTAGAATTTAAGGTTTATGTTACATAGTATTAGTTATATTGTTGTGTGTGCATGTAATTAGATATATACGGTTATATATTATGACTTATTGGTCATTGAGGCCTTCGAACTTTAAAAAAATTATTGTGTTCTTTAAATTTATTTTTCACTTAAAAGTAGTCCTCGAACAAAAAAAAAAATAATATGACCTTTTGACTGACGAAAATTTGTATTGATCTTTAGGGTGATGTCGTGGTAGTTCACAATGTTAATGTAACGGTTCACGGTATTGATGTGGTGATTCACTATAAATGATGATATGGTAAAGAGACTTAATTGATTTTTTTTTTAATTTTGATGCCTTATTTATTTTGTAAGAAAATAAATAAATAAAATTCAGTTGATATGACGAGATGATGTGTTAGATCTCTTAAACAAAAGTTAACTTTCGAATTTTAACATTATAAACTGAATAAACTACGTTGAGAGGGTTTGTACTTTGCAGTACTCGATCAAATTAGTTAAATAATAGCTTAAATATTGATGATTATACCAAAAAATAGCATATATATATATGTATCAACAAAAAATAAGTAACTATAGAGCTAAACAAAAAAAAATGATAAAAGTATAGTTTAGTACCTAAAGCAAAAAAACTCATAATTTAAGTATTTTTAAACCTTTTAAATTTATATTTATGTACCAAAAGGAAATTATTAATTGATACACATGTTGTGACACAATCTTTTCAGTTTTAGGGGTTAGTAACTTAGTTTAATGTTTATATTTTAGGAGTTTATTTTTAAGGTTTAGAAATTAATGTTGATGGTTAGGGATTAGAGCTCAACATTTTAATGTTAGAGATTTTGATTTTATTTTTTAAAGAGTAAATGTGTATGCGTGTGTAATTTTCTACTAAGCATGTGTATAAAAATTACTCTATTTAAGGGTAAATTTTTAATACAAATGTTGTGTAAAATAAAATTTACGCAAGTATGCATATTTACCTTATAAAATCCAAATCTTAAAACCCTAAGTTCTAAACCATACATCCTAAATTTTAAACACCAACCTTAAATTCTAAACCCTAAAACATAAACCCCTTTATAGAAGGCTATTTGATTGGGAATGTAAGACTAAGTCTCATATCCTCCTTTATATTATATCAACGACAATGTCAATCAAATTATACTAAATCCTTTATTTGACAAAATTATTTACAAAATTTGTGTATAATTTTTTTATTTAATATTATATCAATTAATACTAATCTCAATCAAAGCTTACATGTTAGGCAAAACCTTGGCTACGACGTGGTCCGGGCTCATATAGGAAAATGGTAAAATTTAATTTTTAATGCAGGGTTTGGTAGAATTAGAGATCATAGTCCTTAGCTTAAGTTACTTTTTTTCATTAATTCCTTTTTTCGAATTAATTATTTTACTTTTAAGTCAAACAATTTATCCCCTCAAACAACTCATGGAGTATT
Source organism: Hibiscus mutabilis (assembly GCA_019671005.1). Taxonomy (NCBI): domain Eukaryota; kingdom Viridiplantae; phylum Streptophyta; class Magnoliopsida; order Malvales; family Malvaceae; genus Hibiscus; species Hibiscus mutabilis. Next base: position 16,935,406 of record CM033711.1, read on the forward strand.
CGAATTAAAATATTAATATTTTCATGAAAGTTTGTATACTTAATTTAATGACAGGTCTAGAAATTTGAATTTTACATATACAAGTGATATGATTTAAAGAAAATATGCAAGTTTCAAATATGTTACTTTTTCTTAAAAAAATAACAATTTTCTTTTTAATTTATAAAAAGTTTTAATATTTTTATGAATCCAGAAACGAAATTTGATACAAAGGTTGTGTAAATAAAATTTATACAAGTGTTTATTTTTAAGGGTTCAGTTTATGGTTTAAAGTTTATGGAGTTAAGTTTTAGCAATGGCGGATTTACATGTGTTTTAGGGTGGGCTCGTGCCCACTATGAACTTTTTAAAGCTCTTACATTTGTCTTCAATTTTTAAAATTTTTATGAAATTAGTCCTTACATTTATATAATATTTATGACTTGTGATCCCCTAAAATTTTGAGATTTTAAATGTACCCACCCTCAAATATATTTCTAGATCTGCCATCGGATTTTAGGGTTTAAAATTTAGGGTTTAAGGTTTATTTTTTTACAATTTAGGGTTAAAACTTTAAGATTTAGATTTTATAGTGTAAACATGCTTGCTCGTGTAAAATAAATTTTACACGGCATGTGTATCAAAATTTTACGCGTTTCATATGTATCTTCTGAAGTTTTTAAATTTATATATTTTTTTAACTTTATAAGGCTTAATACCTAAATGGCTCATATACTTTAGTGAAATTCTCAGTTTGTGTTTTTACTATTTTTAATCAGTTTGACCCCTCAACTTTTAATTCCATTGTAATGTCAGCCTTGAACATTCTCAGTTAAAAAATATCATGTGATTCGATCAAGTTTTGCCATGTGTAATAATTTTTTAAAATTCTCAAAAATAGAAAAAAATAATTAACATCATAAAAATGTTAAAATATCCATAAAATTATAAAAAGAATTTATGTTCTTGAATTTTATTTTTGAAACAATTGGTATGCTTAATTTATTTTAAAAATTTGAAAGAAAAAGTGAGTAACATATTTGAAACTTGCATATTTTCTTTAAATCATATCACTTGTATATGTAAAATTCAAATTTCTAGACCTGTCATTAAATTAAGTATACAAACTTTCATGAAAATATTAATATTTTAATTCGAATACTCCATGAGTTGTTTGAGGGGATAAATTGTTTGACTTAAAAGTAAAATAATTAATTCGAAAAAAAGGAATTAATGAAAAAAGTAACTTAAGCTAAGGATTATGATCTCTAATTCTACCAAACCCGGCATTAAAAATTAAATTTTACCATTTCCCTATATGAGCCGGGACCACGTCGTAGCCAAGGTTTTGCCTAACATGTAAGCTTTGATTGAGATTAGTATTAATTGATATAATATTAAATAAAAAAATTATACACAAATTTTGTAAATAATTTTGTCAAATAGAGGATTTAGTATAATTCGATTGACATTGCCGTTGATATAATATAAAGGAGGATATGAGACTTAGTCTTCCATTCCCAATCAAATAGCCTTCTATAAAGGGGTTTATGTTTTAGGGTTTATAATTTAAGGTTGGTGTTTAAAATTTAGGGTGTATGGTTTAGAACTTAGGGTTTTAAGATTTGGATTTTATAAGGTAAATATGCAGACTTACGTAAAATTTATTTTACACAACATTTGTATAAAAAATTTACCCTTAAATAGAGTAATTTTTATACACATGCTTAGTAGAAAATTACACACGCATGCACATTTACTCTTTAAAAAATAAAATCAAAATATCTAACATTAAAATGTTGAGCTCTAATCCCTAACCATCAACATTAATTTCTAAACCTTAAAAATAAACTCCTAAAATATAAACATTAAACTAAGTCACTAACCCCTAAAACTGAAAAGATTGTGTCACATGTGTATCAAATAATAATTTCCTTTTGGTACATAAAAATAAATTTAAAAGGCTTAAAAATACTTAAATTATGAGTTTTTTTTGCTTTATGTACTAAACTATACTTTTATCATTTTTTTTTGTTTAGCTCTATAGTTACTTATTTTTTTGTTGATACATATATATATATATATATGCTATTTTTGGTATAATCATCAATATTTAAGCTATTATTTAACTAATTTGATCGAGTACTGCAAAGTACAAACCCTCTCAACGTAGTTTATTCAGTTTATAATGTTAAAATTTGAAAGTTAACTTTTGTTTAAGAGATCTAACACATCATCTCATCATATAAACTGAACTTTATTTATTTATTTTCTTACAAAATAAATAAGGCATCAAAATTAAAAAAACCAATTAAGTCTCTTTACCATATCATCATTTATAGTGAATCACCACGTCAATACCGTGAACCGTTACATTAACATTGTGAACTACCACGACATCACCCTAAAGATCAATAAAAAATTTCGTCAGTCAAAAGGTCATATTAATTTTTTTTGTTCGAGGACTACTTTTAAGTGAAAAATAAATTTAAAGAACACAATATTTTTTTTAAAGTTCTAAGGCCTCAATGACCAATAAGTCATAATATATAACCGTATATATCTAATTACATGCACACACAACAATATAACTAATACTATGTAACATAAACCTTAAATTCTAACCATGAACGTTAAATTTAAAGGGTAAAATTTTGATACACAAACCGTGTTAAACTAATTTTACACAAGTCTGCATATTTATAATATAAAACCTAAATCCTAAATTCCTAATCCTAACCCTAACCTTAAAAACTAAACCCTAAACCTTAAACTATATACTCTAAATTCTAAACACTAACCTTAAATTCTAAACCCTACAACCTAAACCCCTAAACTTTAAACCCTAAACTAAAACCATAACTCCTAAAACTAAAAGACACGTGTAAACTAAAATTTACATGGCCTGTGTATCAAAGTTTTTCCCAAATTTTAAACTCCTAAATTATGGACCCTAAACTAAATCCATATCCCTAAAATTAGGGTGCTTGTGAAAATAAGATGTTTTCACCGCAAGTGCATGAGATATTTCCCTACTATACCAAGACACAAGGGTTTTTTAGATCTCTATAAATTTTGAAATTAGTCAAATTAAATTTTATTTACTCCTCAATTTTTTGAGTTTGAGTAAGTTCAATAAGTTTCGAATATGGGAAAAACTTCATTACATAGACCATGTAAACTTTAATTTTAGGGGTTAGGATTGCAATTTAGGGTTTAAATGTTAAGGGTTTAGAGTTTAGAATTTAAAGTTAGTATTTAGAATTTAGGGTTTAAGGTGTTAGCCTCTCATTGTTTTTTTATTTTTTTCCGTTCCAAAAGGTATTTGATTCTTATCAACTTTGAAATTAGACAAACTATTCCATAACCTCTATTTATTTAGTTTAAATACTTTTGAAGTCCTTATCAATTTTAAAATTAAACAATTTAACCCCTAATATCATATCCTGATTTTGTCCCTGCCGAGACAAGTAGCTGCATATATGTTAATAGGCGAGTTCTAGGCTTATAACATGCATGGATATACTTTAAAAATGTCATGAAACAAGGCAAGCGTCATCATGCAAAGCAAGCCACGATACATTCAGAACTAAGACGATTAAGATATAGATATTCTATGAATAAACTGATGTTGTGAATAATGCAAACTGCATTAGAAAAGTCAATGACTTTCTCTGATTTCGTCCATGTCGAGACAAGTAGCTGCATATATGTTAATAGGGGAGCTAGGATTGTAACATGGATAGATATACTTTAAATATGTCATGAAACAAGGCAAGCGTCGCCATGCAAAGCAAGTCGCGATGCATTTAGAACTACAGAGGTGAAGGCATAGATACTCAAATATCTGTAGCGATGTCCTTTTACGCTAAAAAAATGTGATTTTTTATATTTTTTTGAAAATAAAGTATTCCGCGAGTAAAACCCGTGTTTTATTTAAAAATGGAGTCGCCACCGGCCACTCAAGGTGGACCGGACACTGTAAAAACCAGAGATTCTGAAAACTTTGGGTTCGGGAGTCGGTTACGGATGGGGAAGGATTAGCACCCCACACCGCCCAAAATTGGTACTTTAATAATTACCGCTTTATTAATATTAGACTTTCCGGATTAAAGTTACGATTAAATTAAAATTTGATTATAAATGCGAGTAGATTTTAAAGGCACCGTTATCCGAGAGTAAACGCCCAACCACTATCACTACGCCTGATACTGGCCCCGTTTACGCTCGGATAAAAGGGCACCGCATTGACAATTTATATTTCAGAAATATAATTTAAAACATGGCAAGCATACATACAATGCGATAAACATATAAATAAACACCAACATAATAAAATACTAATCTAACATATATACATAAGTATTAATCTAACACATAAAATATAATAACAATAATAATAATGATGATGATAATAATACTAATAATAGTAGTGCATGAATTAAGTTATATACAAAGCATAATGTAAATAAATGTCGAGAATTAAAATGCACTAGTATTTAATTGCATGGTAATGACATAAAGAGGACTAAAATGCATGGATTAATAATTTACATGGCATAAACAAAAACAACAAGGACTGAAATGAAACAAATGCAACATGCATGGGCATAAATATAAATGACAACAAATAAGGGGCTGAAAATTAAATAAACAGGTGACCAAATCGAAAATAATGTAAAATACAGGGCAAAATTAAAAAAAAAATAAAAAAAAGGGACGAGAAAAGATGCGGGAATAAAGGGGGAGGACTGAAACTGTAATTAACCCTTGGACATAAATGAAAGCGGGTTGGAAGTAGGGGACTTGTATGGTAAATAACCCATAACCCAAAATGCGCGGATCCTCCCCTCGAGTCGGGTCACCGCGCGGGTTAGGGCTCTAAACGGTGCCGTTTTGGCTACCAGTTTAAAAAATACATAATGGGTTATTATACCATTCGAAACGGGTTAAAAAAACAAAACCCTAATCTAAATGATCTCCTCTCCCTCTTCGACCAGTCACCCTAAATCGACGACGGCGCCATTCCTCTGCCGGTCATCCTCACCCTGGCCTCACGGCGATCATCGAGCGACCAAGGCGATAAAAAAGGTAAACTTCTAATCCATTTTTAATTCGAAACAAAATGAGACAGATTTGAAACAAAACAGGTTTTATTTGAAAAGATAAGAACAATTTTTACCCCTTCCTTTTTTACAAACCTCTTTTCAATCGAAATGAACCTCTTACTCTCTATTTTTTTTTGAACTCCAAAAAAAACCCCTTACCGATTTTTCCTTTGGGTTATATAACCCCATTTTTTTACATTTAAAATAACCACCCTTTTCCTTTTCATTTAATTTGCAGATCTGGATTTTAAGGGAAATCCCAGATTTTTAGGGATGACAATGGCAGAGTATGGTGGCTCGGTTTGGTGATGGCAGAGGGTAGGTTTGATAGTGACATGGTAGAGTAGGTTTTATTTTATTTTAGGGTTTTGGTAAGATTTGGGTAATTTAGGGTTTGGTTTTGGTTGATTTGGCGTTCGAACATGTCTCTAGGAGTGACGGACGACGGCGACTGGTTTGGACAAAGGCGGTGGTGGCGGCAACGGAAGGGATGGCGGTGGCGGCTGGATATTAGGGTAAGGGTTAGGATAAATTTAGGCCTAATTTTAGGGTTTTTTGTTGGTTTGGATCAGATCCGGGTCAGGTATTGGGCCTGGATCCGGGTTTGGATAAACGAGTTTAGTTAGGGTAATGGGCTTAGTTTGGTTTGGTTACGGGTCATTACAGTTGCCCCTCTTTGCTTGTTTTTGTGTAACGGCAACGAAGCAAAGACTAAAAATGACCCGTGTTGTCCAGTCCAGCTGAGCTTCTCCCATCTTGACGCATGTCTTCGTTCTTCTGTAGATCTTCTTTCTCTTTGATGCATGTCTTCTTTCTTGTCTTGGTTCATCTACCTTGTCACTCTTGGGGAGCAAAATCTTCAAAATAGGGGGTTGTCTGTTGGGGAAGCAAAATGAGTGCGACTCGCTACATTATTGATGGCGATACTACCTAAAGAAAACTTGACCCAGCTGCAACACCGATGAAGATGCAGGGTCTACAAAATTTGATCCAGCTGCAACACTGACGAAGAGGCAGGATCGGGGGATGAAAGTTACTATGTCTGATCCAGCTACAACTCTGACGAAGAGGCAAGATCAGAAAACTGACAAAATTTTCCTTCTTTTCTTTTTTTTTGTTTTTTATTTTTCATCATGGTAATACGAGAGTAAAAATGATTTGGCTACAACACCGACGAAAAGACTGGGTCGAAAGATAGATGTTGGACCCCACTACTCCATCAATAGAGAAGTAAGATCGGAGAACGTTGGTAACATGGATTCAACCACCCCATCAGCGGAGGGACTGGATCGGATAATGGCGACCTAGAACCGGCTATACCATCAGCGGAGAGCAGGATTAGAGGATGACTGCAACTTAGACCTAGCCACTCCAACAGCGGAGGACTAGATCGAATAATGACGACTTAGAACTGGCTACACCATCAGCGGAGAGCAGGATCAGAGGACGACGATAGCTTGTACCTAGCCACTCCATCAGCGGAGAGACTAGATCGGGCGATAAAAGTTGATAAATTTTCTTTTGATTTTTCATTTCATTCATTTTTTCTTCTTTTTTTACTTCTTCTGATTTTTTCTTCTTTTTTCTTTGACTTTTGATTTTTTTTCTTTTTTTTTCTTTTTCTTTCTTTTTTCTCTAATTTTTTCTTCTTCTTTCTTTTTTTCTGATTTTCTTCTTCTTCTTCTTCTTTTCATTTTTATTTGTTTTTAGCTACGACATTAATAAAGAGAACTTGAAAATCAATAAAGTTGGATCTAACCTCGCCATCAACGGAGAAGCAGAACATTAACTGGAATCCTACCACAACATCAGCGGAGAAATAGGATAACAGCAACTAGGACCTAGCCACTCCATCAGCGGAGGGACTGGATCGGATAATGACGACTAGGAATCGGCTACACCATCAGCGGAGAGCAAGATTAGAGGACGACAGCAGCTTGGACCTAGCCACTCCATCAGCGGAGGGCTGGATCGGATAATGACGACCTGGAATCGGCTACACCATCAGCGGAGAGCAGGATCTGAGGACGACGGGAGCTTGGACCCGTCCACTTCATCAGCGGAGGACTGGACTGGACAATGACGACCTGGAACCGGCTACACCATCAGCGGAGAGCAGGATCTGAGGACAACGAGAGCTTGGACCCGACCACTCCATCATCGGAGGACTGGATTGGATAATGACGACCTGGAATCGGCTACACCATCAGCGGAGAGCAGGATCTGAGGATGACGGGAGCTTGGACTCGGCCACTCCATCAGTGGAGGACTGGATTGGACAATGACGACCTGGAACTGGCTACACCATCAGCGGAGAGTAGGATCTGAGGACGACGGGAGCTTGGACCTGGCCACTCCATCAGCGGAGGACTGGATTGGACAATGACGACCTGGAACCGGTTACACCATTAGCAGAGAACATGATCTGAGGACGAAGGGAGCTTGGACCCGGCCACTCCATCAGCGGAGGACTAGATTGGGACGCCGATAGCTTGTGCCTAGCCACTCCATCAGCGGAGAGACTAGATCGGGCGACGAAAGTTGATAAATTTCCTTTTGATTTTTTGATTTTTTGATTTTTTTGATTTTTGATTTTTTCAATTTTAGATCTTTTTCTAATTTTTATTTTATTTTTTGATTGATTTTTTTTGATTTTTTTGTTGTAACTGTACAAAGAAGTAGCTTGAGGAAAAAGTTAGGTCTAGCTGCACCATCAGTGGAGAAACAAGGCCTGAGTAGAGATTTGGTCTGCTGCACCATTAACGGAGAATTAAGATTTGAAAGATGTCGGACCTGTCACATCACTGGCGAAGAGACGGGATTCGAAGGAAAATTTGACTTGTTGCACCATCAACGGAGAAAAAGATCTTCAAAATGTTGGATTTGTTTGGATTGTTTGAGCTGGTCCACCACTACTGATGTAGACAATACCTGAAAATGAAATAAATCATTAGTTAGTATTTGTTCAAAAATTTTGCCGCTGATACATTTTGTCTAAAGATTTCAGCTTTTTTGCATGTTTGGCCTTCTTCATGGCTAGAGGTTGGCAGTTGTGTTGTTGCCCCCATGGCTGAGGTTCTTCGGTCTCTTCCTTAGACATGTTCGCACGCATAAATAAATGCACCATGAGTGCACCTAAATTTGTGCCTAATATATGTGTCTAGTTTAAATGCATGACGACTTAAATGTATGCTCCTAATCTAAATAATGTATGCAAGAATGATTCAATGCAAGCTAAATGCATGAATGCGACATGATTTGATTTTTTTGTCTTCAAATAGATGTCGCTGACTCTCGACTGGTCATGTCGGGATCTTGGTCCTTTGTGTGGCGATGCCCTAACCTCCTCTGGCTTCGAACATCTTCTTTGGATTTATTTTCCTATTTGGATGCCCCCCAAACTTTTACATATTGTTCTGGGAATGCCTTTGTAGCATGTTTCAACTTTGAGTTGCATTGTCACCTTTTTGGACGACTTTCAGTGCTCTCGTGAACGCGTTGCGTTGCCTCTTAAGTTGGGTTTATGATTTGTCATGTTGGTTCCTGGCCGTTTATCACTTTCGGATTAGGTGGAACGCTGTAGATGGCGATTGGTGTTTAGTATTTGGGATGTGGAAGTATGATTCCAAAAGAAGGGTAGCAAAGGTTTGCTCGGCTTTCGGTTTTTTTTAATGGCTTTGGGTAGAATGGTAGAGTTGAAGGGCTTGGTTGTCGGGTGATGGTAAGTCGAGAGTTCAAAAGGAATCAAACATAAGGTTTCAGGCAGTGAAATGAGGGGTTCTCTGTTCGAGTATTTTGGTCGATGGATAGCGATGGTAGTGGGGATGGAAAAAACTTTATTGTGTTTTCGGTTAAAAATGGTGAGTGTGAATGATTTCTGAAGGATGAAAGGTTGTGGGTTAATTTCGGTGATGGAGAATGAAGGGTGAGTGTTGGAATTTGGCACTTGTCGAGAGATGCCCCCAGACTGAGTTAGTGTAGAGGTTTGGTAATGGTGCTGAATTGGCCGACTTTGTTGTATTTAATAGGGCAACCCGAGGATCGATTTTAAAATTGATGCATCTATATGCAAAATGTGTATTAAATGCAAAATGATTTATGTGAATGCAATGCAAAATTAAGATTGTGATGATGTTGTGTAATGATGCAAATGAAATCGATGCGATGAGAATAGAATAAAGATGAAACGAGTTATTACCAAATAAAATGATTAAATAAAACAAATGATAAATATGACAAAAATAGAGTAATTAAAAAACTGTACATAAACAAGAAATAAGGCACCAGAGCCTAAATAGGGTGACCACTAATCGGGCAGAGTTTCACATGGCTCTAAAGGGTTGGCTCATATGGCTTACTATATGTATTTTTGGTGCTAAGAGGTACCCGAGTTGTCATTGTTGTCCTCTACTAAGAGTAGCAAGGCCCTCGATCATCACCTATTATAGGCTCCTTTCAACCGAGTTCAATTTAGGGGGACACATTCGCTTATGCCCCTACGAAGGAATGATATCCTCACGAAAGCATAAGGTACTCGAGCACCGAATATACTTGCTAGGCCCATACGGAGGAACGATATCCTCACGAAAGCATTAGCGTTTTCCCCCACTTAAAAAGACGGGTTTATATGCTAAATTTTAAATGCGTTAAAATAAACGCGCAATTATAACCGAATGTTACTTTAATAGTCGCTTTAATCCAGAATTTCCAATATTAGTAAAACGATAATTATTTAAAAAGCTCGGCTCTCTTTTATTTTTGAAAACCAAAAAATGTCTCCAGCGGAGCCGTCATTTGTAGCGATGTCCTTTTACGCTAAAAAATGTGGTTTTTTTATATTTTTTTTGAAAATAAGGTCTTCCGCGTGATTTTAGTAAAACTCGTATTTTATTTAAAAATAGAGTCACCACCGGCCACTCAAGGTAGACCGGACACCGTAAAAACCAGAGATTCTGAAAACTTTGGGTTTGGGAGTCGGTTACGGATGGGGAAGGATTAGCACCCCCACACCGCCCAAAATTGGTACTTTAATAATTACCGCTTTATTAATATTAGACTTTCCGGATTAAAGTTACGATTAAATTAAAATTTGGTTATAAATGCGAGTAGATTTTAAAGGCCTCGTTATCTGAGAGTAAACGCTCAACCACTATCACTACGCCTGATACTGGCCCCGTTTATGCTCGGATAAAAGGGCACCGCATTGACAATTTATATTTCAGAAATGTAATTTAAAACATGGCAAACATACATACAATGCGATAAACATATAAATAAACACCAACATAATAAAATACTAATCTAACATATATACATAAGTATTAATCTAACACATAAAATATAATAACAATAATAATAATAATGATGATAATAATACTAATAATAGTAGTGCATGAATTAAGTTATATACAAAGCATAATGTAAATAAATGTCGAGAATTAAAATGCACTAGTATTTAATTGCATGGTAATGACATAAAGAGGACTAAAATGCATGGATTAATAATTTACATGGCATAAACAAAAACAATAAGGACTGAAATGAAACAAATGCAACATGCATGGACATAAATATAAATGACAACAAATAAGGGGCTGAAAATTAAATAAACAGGTGACCAAATCGAAAATAACGTAAAATACAGTGAGAAATTAAAAAAATAAAAAAAAGGACGAGAAAAGATGCGGGAATAAAAATGGAGGATTGGAACTGTAATTAACCCTTGGACATAAATGAAAGCGGGTTGGAAGTAGGGGGACTTGTATGGTAAATAACCCATAACCCAAAATGCGTAGATCCTCCCATCGGGTCGGGTCACCGCGCTGGTTAGGGCTCTGAACGGCGCCGTTTTGGCTACAGGTTTAAAAAATACAGAATGGGTTATTATACCATTCGAAACGGGTTAAAAAAACAAAAACAAAACAAATCCCTAATCTAAATGCTCTCCTCTCCCTCTTCAACCAGTCACCCTAAACCGACGGCGGTGCCATTCCTCTGCCGGTCATCGGCACCCTGGCCTCACGACGATCATCGAGCGACCAAGGCGATAACAAAGGTAAACTTCTAATCCCTTTTTAATTCGAAACAAAAAGAAACAGATTTGAAAAAAAATAGCTTTTATTCGAAAAGATAAGAACAATTTTTACCCCTTTTTTACAAACCTCTTTTTAATCGAAATGAACCTTTTACTCTCTGATTTTTTTAACTCCAAAAAAAAAACCCTTACCGATTTTTCCTTCGGGTTATATAACCCTATTTTTTTACAGTTAAAATAACCACTCCTTTCCTTTTCATTTAATTTGCAGATATGGATTTTAAGAGAAATCCTGGATTTTTGGAGATGACAATGGCAGAGTATGGTGGCTCGGTTTGGTGATGGCAAAGGGTAGGTTGGATAGTGACATGGTAGAGTATGTTTTATTTTATTTTAGGGTTCCGTAAGATTTGGGTAATTTAAGGTTTGATTTTGGTTGATTTGGGGTTCGAACATGTCTCCAACAGTGGCAGACGACGGCGGCTGGTTTGGACAAAGGCGGTGGTGGTGGAAACGGCAGCGGATGGATGCGACGGCTGGATATTAAGGTAAGGGTTAGGATAAATTTAGGCTTAATTTTAGGGTTTTTTGTTGGTTTGGGTCAGATCTGGGTCAGGGATTGGGCCTAGATCCGGGTTTGGATAAACGAGTTTAGTTAGGGTAATGGGCTTAGTTTGGTTTGGTTACGAGTCATTACAATAACAAAGTGAACGGAGCAAATTGAATTAGAAAAGTCGACATGAGTCTCTGTAATACATGATCTACATTAATTAATCAATGAATTGGATATCGGTGATTATAAAAAAACAAAAACCAAAGAAAATAACATTACAAATCAACCAAAGTGATGTATAGAGTACCCAGAAGAGCTGCTTTTGCATGGCTTCTTTCCTCGTGATCTGATGTTGTTTTGGTTATGGGGTTATGGAGTTTCTCAGCCAGCTTTTATCTTCTTACTGAGCATTGAGCATTTAATTTCTGGGGTTGCTTGCTGGTGATTTTTCTTTGCCTTTTAAAACCAACTTTATTGCTTCTCGGCCTGGAATCGGCAGAAGGCCATGCCCCTTTTCTATGCCATCATTCGTGCCCTTGGACCACACCATTAACGTGTCGTTAACTCTATTGGTTAAAAAAGTAACTTGTTTTTGAAGGTCCAGTGAATTGAACTTGTGACCTAAAATATTCAGTGGACCTTAAAAAACAAATTAAAAATTTTAACCAATAGAATTAGCGGCACATTAACAAAAGGATCAAAATGGAATGAGTCTGATAGTTTGAGGACCAATACAAAACATTTTAAAGTTTAAGGACCAAATTAAAATGAGGTTATAGTTTGAAAACTAATATAGAATGTTGTAAAGTTTAAGGACTAATTTAGAATGAGAATCATAATTTGAAGACCTTCTATGCAATTTAATCTTCCTTTCATAATTTTAATGTTTTTTTAATTAACAACTTCATTCAAAATAAAAATATCGGTTTAAATATGTCAAAAGGTCTATGTACTATTTTGAAATTTTAAATTTTAGTACATATATTTTATTTTTGTGAAATTAAATTTGTGCACTTTTTTATTTGAAAATCGTAGTCTCTCCCATATTTTTTTTTATTTTACTACGTTAACAGGTAATCTGACAACTATAAAAGAAAATAAAAATATTTTTTTTTTGTTTTCTATGTTTACAAATTTTAACAATTTGAACCTTAAAAGTTGTAAACAAATATAATTAAAAATTTATAGTTCGATTAATGAAAGTTTTTTTTATTTATTTTTGTAGATTAACAATTAAAATGAAAAAGACGTTAAACGTAAGAAGCTAAAAAGTTATATACTTATATTGCCTTTTTTATGTAGACATGAGGTCAATTTCATAATAATAAAGTATAAAGATTAATATTATAAAATTTGACCAACGGGTTGATCTAGGTAATAAGTTGTTTGGTATTGCTTATATATGTCTCGAGTTCGAGGCATTGTGTATGTAGAAAATTCCTAATGAAAGACTTCCCACCAAAGTCACGTGTGCAATGCGGACCAGTTCGAATTATTCACTCACAAAAATTAAGTATGTGACGCGAACCAACTCAAATTAGTCGGTCAAAACCTTGAAAAACGAAAAAATAACCTAAAAAAGATTTTTTTTTGAATAACCCAAAAGAGAATTTTTAATTTTGAAATACATTGAAACCAAAAATGTCAGTAGCATAATAATCACAACTCAAATTAGTCGGTCAAAACCTTAAAAACTCAAATTATCATGAAAAATAAAATTTTAATTAAAATTTTTATTCGAGATAAGGCTACTCTAATCATATAATAAGTTGTCTTATTAGTATCTCATCGAAACTATATACTCGAAAGAATTGAGCATCCAATTGAACATAAACTATAAGGAGTCGTCTTATTAGCATCCAATTCAAGACAAACTAAAAAAAACCTTGTAAAACCAAGATTAAAACTTACAAAAAAGAAAAGATAAATACTTCCACAATTTGCATAAGAAAAAGACTCGTTGAAAAAACCTCAAAAATTAAGAGTAATTGGTCAAATATTTTCTTTTGAGAATTTATTTGGCTAAATATCCCCTTTCATTTCTGTAGAACGCGAGTTCCGTATTGAGTGGATAGGCAAGAAAAAAAAGTTAAGTTTTTATTATACGAAACTCGCGTTCTATAAAACACGAATTTGAAACTCGCTTTCTGTAGGACACAAGTTCGCCTTACGTGGCCTAAATGGAGAGTATTTTTTCAAATGTTGTTGAAAGAAAATTATTTAACCAAATAAATTCTTAAAAGAGAATATTTGGCCAATTAACTCCAAAAAAAAATTATAGGCCTACAAAATAAATCATGGATCTCTAAAATAGAAACTATTAGTCGTCAATTCATTAATCAACATCAATCAGATTAATATGGGCGGTAGTTGAGCGCGATAAAAAAAACATTGAATCAAACAAAGAAATATGAAAAGAGATAACAACAACAAAAAAACAGGGTAATGAGATTAGAATGGGTAGATGACGACACTTAAGCCTTCGACCATGACAATCAACTATAATTGTTGTCTAAATGTTTTAAAGAAAAAAAGAGTATTTGTCATCGCTTTTAATAGGATTTTATGATAGTATCTAGAATTTTTACAATTCCAATAACATATTAAGTTCTTTTAACATTCTTAATGTTATTTTTATAATACTATTTGTATCATTTTTATTCATGAATAAAATTTACGTATACTCGAACTTATATTACATCATTTTTATTTATGAATAAAATTTACGTACACTCGAACTCATATTACATAGACACATCGTTCCCTTTTTTACTACAACTATTCTTAACTTTTATGAACGACATATTAATAATTGAATAACATTAGTTAAAGAGAAAAATATCTTAGACCATCTAATCTACTTTATTACCAATTTTAACTCTCAAATTAATTTTAATACATTTGTTAATTTGGCCTTCTTCTGATCTTCGGTTGAGTCATCCCATTTAAGGGTATAACTTTTATATATTGTCATATTCATAATGTTACGCCAAACGTGCAGAACAATAAAACAAAATAGCTCATACGATAACCTAACTCAATTTAATTTTAGGATAAACTACTCAAATGATCACTCAACTCAGTGAATGTCTCAGATAGCTCTGACTCTCGCAAGAAGTGGATCGTGATTGAGAGAAATAGAATGCCACCATTTTGGATGAGAGACTACGTATCAGGCGAGGGACTATCTAAAGAAAAAAATATATCTTATTTTCTTCTATTTTTTTACTACTGATCCTATTTTTAGATGCTGTAAAAAGTGAAAAGTGGAGAAAAGCTATGGAAATAAAGTGAGAAAATATGGATATGGAAATAAAAGCAATAGAACGAAATGGTACATGAGAAATGGTGGACTTACCACATGAAGCGAAGGAGGTAGGAGTGAAATGGGTCTATAAGACCAAGTTTGATAAAAATGGAAGGTGAACAAATACAAGGCTCGGCTTGTTGTGAAGGGATATGCTCAACAATACGGACTAGACTACAACGAGGTATTTGCACCTGTGGCATGTATGAAGACAATTCGATTGTTATCGCACTTGCAGCTCAAAATGGATGGGCTCTCTATCAACTAGATGTAAAGTCTGCCTTTTTACATGGTGAGTTGAATGAAAATGTTTTCGTTGAGCAACCTCTTGGTTATGTAAAAAGGGGGAATGGGCATAAGGTTTATAAGTTAAAAAGGGCACTTTATGAACTTAAGCAAGCATCACATGCTTGGTACAGTCCTATTGAAACTTATTTTATCAAAGAAGATTTTGAGAAGTGTGACTATGAGTTTACTTTGTTTGTAAAAATAAAGGATGGAGGAAAAATTTTAATTGCAAATCTTTATGTTAATGATCTTATTTTTACTGAAAATAATGAATTGATGATTGCAGAGTTCAAAGCCTCAATAAAACATGAATTTGTTATGACTGGTCTTGGAAAATTGAAGTATTTCCTTGGCCTTGAAGTAATGCAAAAATCAGATGGAATTTTTACGAGTCAGAAAAAGTATGCATCAGAACTCCTACACAAATTTGGAATGGGTAATTGTAATCTCGTTCATAATCCGCTTGTTCCCGGTGTTAAGCTTGCGAAGGATGAAGATGGAGTTAAGGTGGACAAGACTTATTACAAACAAATTATGGACAGTCTGATGTATTTAATAGTAACTCGCTCAGATATAATATTTGTAGTGAATCTGATTAGACGATACATGAAAAATCCTACTGAGTTGCATTTGCAGATGGCAAAGTGAGTGTTAAGATATTTACAAGGAACTGTTGGGTTTAGAATTTTCTATAAGATAAGAGAAGAAAATGAATTAGTTGTTTATACGGATAGTGATTATGCTGGCGATTTGAATGATAGGAAGATCACTTCAGGATATGTGTTCTTATTGAGTTCAGGAGCAGTATCTTGATCATCGAAAAAGCAGTCGATAGTAAGTCTATCACTGAAGTCGAGTTTATTGCTGCAGCTTCTTATGCTTGTCAAGCTTTGTGGTTGAAGAGGGTGTTAGGAAAGTTGAGTCATTGACTTGTGATAGCAATTCAGCCATCAAACTTGCAAAAACATCCAGTTATGCATGGCCGAAGTAAACATATAGATGTGCGTTTTTTATTTCCTTCGAGAACTTACTAAAGCTGGTACGGTGGAGTTGATACACTGCAGTGCACAAGAGCAACTGACTGACATCATGACAAAACCTCTCAAGTTGGATGTCTTCTTGAAGTTGCGTGACTTATTGGGAGTATGTTCAGAAACTGATGCAACTTATTGGGATGATAATTTAGGTAGTTTGTTATTAGTTCCTTCTATCAAGGAATTCTTAAGTATTTTAAATCAGTTTAGATTTCTTTAGATTTTATTGTTTGCATTTTGTTGTGTTTGTTATTCTTTCTAATAAATGATCAAAAACTATATGAATGTTGAATGGTACAGAGCAGTAAAGGGATCTGTTATGGAATGAGCCAGTAATATGAAAAGAATGGTACAGAGCAGTAAAGGGATCTGTTATGGAATGAGCCATAACTGAAGCACTAGCGGCCATGTCTCTGCGCCCTGAACAGTTCAATCTGAGTTGTGCGGCAGACAACTGCGGCCTTCCCTCAAAAATTAAATTCTTCGTAACCTGCATAAATAACAAACAGAATCATGTGTTTAAGGATATTAATTCATTTAATCAAGTGCAAAGGCTCAAAGTGATTGCAGTTTGTTATAATTGATCTTTGCTTCTTAAAAAGGTAGTACGGAAACAAAACCATGAGCCATCAAATATGAAAAATGGTGAAAGTAAATAAATAACATACCATACAATAGCATACATTTATCCAAAAACAACAGTTTAGAGTTCTATTTTTATTAAAAAAGTTCATTCCTTTAATATCCAAACACACATTACAGCTTTTTGCTTCAACAAGTAAAAGATCATATTCGTATATTCAGCTAAGAAAAATCCAATTTAGAGTTTAAAATTAGTAGTTTTGAAGTCTCAACTCTCAATAGAATTCAGCAAACAATAGCAAAACAAGTTGCTAGCTAAATTACCAGAAGCAAAAAGAATCAGACGCTCTCGTTTACTTCAAAAAGTTTTCTTTATCAACCCAAAATCTAAGCATTCCGTGAAAAAATTGAAGGAAAATTACGGTTAACAAAGAGATGAAAAGGGTACTCACGTTCCGACGGATAGAATCAGAAGAATTGAACGAGGAAATGGAAGGCTTGAAAAGGAACGAGAATGCCATCTTCTTCCTCTTCCTGTAAACTCTTCAATTTCAGCGGTTACTTGCTTCTGCTGCTGCTTTGCCTTTTAAACCCTAACTTTCTTGCTTCTCCGCCTGGAATCGGCACAAGGCCATGCCCCTTTTCCATTATCGAACTAGTTCGAGAGTTCGAACGGTTACATAATCTTTTTAAGGGTAAAGTTCATAAATGGTCACTAATTTATGACTTAATGTTCGTTTTGATAACTTAACTTTTAATTGTTATAGAATAATCATAAAACTATCAGTTTTGCTACAAAATGATCATTGCACCTTAACTGTCTTTAAGTGGGGGTGGCATGATAGTTTGGGTAAAATTGTTGGCTTAACCGTCAAATAGGTGTCCAAGCTATACATTTTTTTCAATTAGGTATTCGAACTATTTTTTGGGCCAAATAGGTACCAAAAGTTTCAATCCGTGACCTATTTAAAGTTCTCTGTTAAATGTCACGTGTCACCTCCAAAAAAATCCAAAATTATTAAAAATAAATAAAATTAAATAATTTTAAAAAGATCTCTAAATTTTCCAGATTTTACAAAACAACCCCAAATTCCAAAATCTCTAAACCCCAAAATCTAAATCCCGATTTAGGCCAATTCCGCCGCCGATTTCCACCCTGCCGCCCACCACATTGGTTGCCGGACCATCACGATCGTTTCCCCCACCACCCCGTCGTCGAAAATCGACTGACGCTGTGCAAATCGACGAAATTATTGAATAGTTTTTTCGAACGATTTGCGACAAACGACGTGTGGGTTGTTCGGTGAGGGGAGGGCGCTTCATTCCATCGCCGGCAACGCGGCCACCACCGGCAAGAGTGATCGCATTTGGGAGTTTAGGGATTTAGGGACTATTTGAAAATTTTAGGATATATTTTTATTTTTATTTTTATTTTATTTTATTAATTTTATTTATTTATAATATAATTTTGAATTTTTTTCAGGAGGACACATATGGCATTTAACGGTGAAAATTAACGGAGAACCTTAAATGGGTTACGGAATGAAACGTTAGGCACATATTTGGCCCGGAAAATAATTTGGGCACCTAACTGAAAAAATGGCATAGTTTGGGCACCTATTTGCCTATTAAGCCAAAATTGTTTAATAATACAATTAGTCCTTTATATTTATACATTTGATTAATTTTGTTCTAATTCGAAAAAAATTAAATTTAGGCTCATTATTTACAAATTATATCATTTTAGTCTTAACTTTATTATAGTGAAAATTATTAAATTGATAATATTTTTAAATAAAAAATAATGTTAGAAATATTAAATACTAAATTATTAATTTGATCTCCGCCTAGTTGAAGTTAAAAATATATTAAATTATTTCTAATAAAAATATGATCAAATAGTTTATTTAGTGTTCAATTCAATTCTAAATCGGTTAATTAAGTAAATTATTTAAAATTATTTCTAAGTAGGGGTGACATGATAGTTTGGGTAAAATTGTTTAATAATACAGTTAGTCCTTCATAATTATACATTCAATTAATTTTGTTCTAATTCAAAAAAAAACAATAAATTTAGGCTCATTATTTACAAATTATATATTTTAGTCCTATTTTTATTAGATATAATTTAATATTTTTATTAGAGTAAAATATATTAAATGGATAGTATTTGTAATTAAAAAATATTAAGACTAAAAAATAATGATAGAAACATTAAATATTAAATTATTAACTCAGTGACTATCTAGTTGAAGTATTGAATTATTTCTAATAAAAATATGACCAAATAGTTTAGTTCGTGTTCAATTCAATTCTAAATCAATTAACTGAATTAATCAAATTATTTAAAATATTAAATATTATATATATAAGCATAGGACCATTACAATGTTAAGACAACTAATTTTTAATCTAAATTGAAAAAAATTACCCAAAGTACCTCACAAAAGTAAACAAAAAATACCTAAACTAAATTGTTTGCATTTACTTAAACAAAATTTCAGTTGATATGAAAATCAATCGAATTAACTAAAATTTGTTTGATTTGATTAAGGATTTTTGAAAAAATGGTTCAGTTAAAAATTAAAAAATTGATTAGTTAATTTTTTGAATTAACTATGTGAGCACCCCTAATTTTTTTGAGATAATAACACATGACGTTTTTATAGTTGTTAGATCAACAATTAACAATATTGGCTAGGAAGGAGAGAAAGCAAAGGTGAAGCTGCTCCCTGGGCACATATCGAATACCCCAATAGACTCGATCGAGTGAGTGGAAAGCCCGAATAAATTTGTAAATACTCGAAATTCGAGTTAGCAAATCGGGTCTCATACCCGGGTATTGAGCTTTTTATTTTGGAAGCCTGGTTAAGAATATTAAGTTGAGCCCATTACATTGCTGAGAGAAGTTTAAATTTTAAATGTGTTGTTGGTGAAAAAGGGAGAAGATATTAGGACGAGAGAGAAGGAAAGAAAAAGTGAAAAAGTGGGTAGTGGGAGAGTGAGCAGAAGAAAGGAGAGAAAGTAAGGGGTAGAGTTTTAATCTCCAATCTACGAAGATCGGGTCGTCCGTTGTCGACACCTCTACTGTCATTGTGTTCATCTCGCCATGACGAGTTCCTCGGTACTAGCGCTGTCGACATCGGAGCTGCCGTTGGAGGGGGTGAGAGAAGAAAAATTTTAGGTTGTTGAGTTGAGAGGGTTAGAGAACTCAAATCGAAGAACATAGGCCACTATCGTGCTCGCAGGCGTCAAGACAATCTATGTGGGCGGTCGCCGTCACCGTTCGAACTCCGGGAGACACCGCACTCGCCCCCACGCGCCGCCCCTACGCATGGGCGTAGTTCAGCTGCACTGGGCAGCTATATCGGCTCAAGCCGGTTGGGCCGACCTACTGGGTCGTGCTCGAGTCGGTCTACCGAGCCGTCTATCAAGTTGGGCCGACCGTGTCGCTTGCCGCCGTTGAACACATTGTCGCCGCTGTTGACAAATGTTGATCGTTGACCGACGTTGACTTTTTTCAAGGACCTTACCAAGGGGTTTCTCGACTTTTCGAATGCAGTCCGTTTTGCCAAAGTCAAACTTGGTAAGCTGTTTGTACGCATTTGACCCTTCGAATTCATTAAAGTATGTGATTAAGTGATACTTATAGTATTAACTGGTATACGAGGATAATTTGGGATAGGATATCGGATCAATGGAATATTCGGGAAACTCGAATTAGAATTTTAGCGATATCGTCTTAAGGTTAGTACACCTTGAGCACTTATCGCTTCATGAGCATCATAAATGTGATTGCCTTGCGTGTTAGTGCTTGCAAAATAGGTAGATGACTAATAAGCATGATTAAATACCAGTATTATGAGACTCGATATTTATGAGATGCTTGATGATGTTGCGAATATGATGAGACTCGTGGAGGCTTTAGTGACCGTGTAGGGTCATTTGAGATGCTTGTATGACTTGTTCGAATAGATTGACGAGATTTGACAGGAATCATGCTTAAGGGTTAATTGTTCGAATAAATTGTCATGAAGCTAAAATTAATATTAATTGATTAAATGCGTTAATAAACAAACCCTAATGACTTTCATAAGCTTTAGGGATCGAATAAGCATTGTAAAACCGTAATTCAAGAAAATTGTGTGAACCCGTAAATAGGGTATCAATACGAGATTTGGGTGTACCGGTACACGATTGGGGGCCGTATCAGTATGGGTCGACATGTACCGGTACTTGTGGAAAACTAGGATTTCCAATAAGCAGTTTCAATATCGGTACGCGAGTGAGTACCGATACCCGAGGGTACCGTATCGATACTCGAGTTTGAGTACCGATGCTCGATATGTTAAATAATCTATTAATGTAAATTAATGATGGATATTGATATGAATGTTAACAATTGAATTACGCCTTGATAAATGAGATAATGCGGATTAATGGAGACAATGAATAAGAATAATTATATACTTATCTATAATGTAGTAACAAGTCGGTAATAATTTGAATGAAAAGTAGTTCAGTAGGGTATGTTTTTTAAACCAATACATCGGGACCTAATTTTTTGTGAAGAAAAGACATTATTCAAACGATTATCATCCTTTTCGTAATGCAATGCAATGAGCCGTCTTACAAATATCCAAACGAATTTACATACCGGAAAGAATTGAACATCCATCAACTACAAAGTAGTGACAAATTCAACCATGAAAGAAGACACTTACAAAAGTGAGATTAAAACTTATATAATAAAACAAACTTCAAAATAAATAAAAAAATCCTGCAAAATCACATCTAAAGCTTGCACAAGACAAGATAAAAATTCCACCATTTTAATAAGAAACGATGAAAAAAATATTAATCAAAGAGATAGATGCCGTTGAAGGTCGATTCATCTATCAACATCGATTAGAGCAATATGAACAATGATTGAGCTTGAAAAAAAAAGAGAGGCGAATAAAATAAAAAAAAAGTATGAAAGAAGTTCATGGTACCACTCAAGTCGTCATCGACGACAATCAACTAGAAACGTTTAAGAGAAGAAGAGTATTTGCAAAACTTTTTAATGTGATCTCATAATAACATTTAAGATATTTGCGAACCAAGCATGTGTATTTGCAACAAAAACAATAATAATAATTAAAGAAAAAATGTTTGACTATCTAATTTACCTTTTTACCAATTTTAACCCTCAAATTAATTTTAATACCATATTCAATTTGGCCCCTTTTTTTCTAATCTTCCATCGGTAAGGGGATAACTTTATATATTGTTATATTCATAATGTAACGCCCAACGTTCAAAAGAGTAAAACAAAATAGTTCATACCATAATTTAATTATCTAAATTTCATTAGTCGATTAATAATTCAATTCATTATCAGTTAACCAAACTAGGATACATCATAAAATTTAAAAATGAAATTTATTAAACATATTTTTAATAATATTTCATAATCTTGTTCACTTACACAAGAAGTGCATCAAATATTAACCTAACCCTAATAAATAATACGAATGCATCAAATAATTCGAACACGTCAAACAAAAAAAACAACACTACTATTTATTGGCAAACTCCACTCCATTAAGCATTTCACCAAGTACATAGGAAGAGACTCAAAACCGAATAGAAGTCGCCATACAAAATTGATGGCTTAATCTCCACTTCATCATCATCATCATCTGGCAGCAACTAAATAGGACCTGATCTAAGGGCACTGTCCAAATCGGCAATGAGGTCGTTTACATCCTCAATACCGACGGATATTCGAACAAGATCTTCAGTTAGACCTCTTGCAGCACGAACCGCGCTTGGTATGCTTGCATGGGACATGAAGCACGGCAAGCTTATGAGGGATTTCACACTCCCTAAAAATATTAATCACAGTCACATAGTTTAGTTTCCAGCGCAGCAGCAATTCCAACAATCAGTAGCATTTCTTAGCAGTAAATCTAACAACAATCTAAGTTACACGGACTCGGGATGATGTGCAACATAGATATATTTAATTTTTCTATATTTCTCCATGTATTTGGATCATTGGATGGAACTTGGCATTATAAGTTTCAAAGTTATCGACTACGGCATAAAATATGAAATACAATCCATGAAAGCAACATTATAGCAAGTGAAAAATTATGACATGACAAAATATCTTTGGTCATGGGGTATCTTGTAATTTCATTTAGGACTCGTCCATATCAGGCAAAGGATACAAATTCCATCACCGAAGAAGTTTCAAGATTTCAAGAAATGTAATTAATAAATGCATTACATGTTTTGGGAGAAAAATTGAATCATCATAGAATTAAGATTTTGGTAATCATTTTAGGCTTTATGCATGTGAATGTTATAAAGAAAGTGAGGCTAGGAAGTGTTATTACCAAAACTAACAGTAATGCTGAAGTATTTAGTTGTCTCCACAACATGCTTCGAGAGGGCAAGAGAACCTGTCGAGAAACTAAGCACGGATCCTGCACCCTTTGCCTGCAAGACCAAATTTAGGGTATTTAATGCAAGTATACTAGACACTGATGTTGAAATGGGAATCAGATTCATCTCTGTACCTGAGAATAATGTAAATCTCGTCCTGGGTGACCAGGAAGACCAGCGTAGTTAACTTTCTTCACACGTGGATGGGAAGAAAGGAACTCGGCTATTTTCTGTGCATTTTCCTGTATGGAATTCAGAAACCTTAGTTCAAGTTTGAATTTGAGCAAATTTTAACTGTTAGAATTATGGAGAGAAAAGTAACATAGCGAGATAAAAATAACTGCTAAAGACAGAACATAACTAAAAGTAGATGATTACTGCAAACATAATGTTTACATACAGTTAACGGTCTGATGAGATATTTTCCTTTAAACGCTCTATCAATTGGGAGGAAGCTTAAAAGCTCCTTACAGATAAAGGTAAGAACCAGCCCATGATACTAGATCAAAGTCATGTGTCCAAACATACAATAAACTTGAAATAGTTTTAGCTATTTAATTGACATCATTCAGCACACTGCAATACATAATGCATGGTTTGTGGGATTTGTGAAATCAGAATCCCCTTTCTCCATATCAAGGCTTTCACAAGTTCACTCGAACCAACTGTCAAAATCAGTCACATCTGTTTTGTTTTATTAAATAATGTGGTATAAGAATAGGGTAAGCGATAAATCTATGTTATTCCATTTCCGCAAGTCCAACATGAAGCAAATTGCGATATGATGTCAACAGAAAAGAATGTAGCCAACATCACAACAAAGCAGCGTCTGTAAGGTAAATAATATTTTGCAAAGACACATGCAGCAATAAAAAAAAAGTCTACAGCGTCACCTGTTGTTTTTCAACACGCAAAGCCATGGTCTTGATACCTCTTAAGCAGATCCAACAATCAAAAGGAGCTAAACCGGAGCCAACTGCATTTTGTAGGAAATATAACTTCTTTGCCAAGCTAGTGAAAGTAAGCAAAAAAAGGTATTAGGAATCTCGAAGGGATACGTTAGGAAATATGACCAATTAAATTAATAAACGGTTGAACTTTTTTTCTAAGGGCAACTTTATGTGTATAATTGATGCATATATTCTATATTTTTTAAAGCAGTACAAGTTGATTATATTTTTAAATAACCAAATCATAATATTGCCATTTGGATGATGAGCATAGAAGAGTAACAAGAGATTAGATATGATAGAGATCTCGAGAGAAAAAGAGTGTTTCTATTTTGGACACTTTTAGCAAGTGAAGCAATTAGCTGGAACTTAGCTTAAATAGAATATTAATTAAATAAGGATTCTTCTTTAAGGAACCCAATAAATTAGTAAACCCCTCAACTAATATAAATATCCATATGAATCAGTAGTCTTTCTTATTTTTCATAATTTCCTAGTTTAAGCACTGTAAATCTCTATTTAAGAGAGGTAATTCTCTTATTAATGAACAAGCTAATTTATCTTTAAACCTACGAAATTGGCTATTAAAAACTTAAACTCATCAAATATTGATTGGTCTTTAAATGCATAATATGAATTTAAAGATATGTATGGCCCACAAGATGTAGAAAAGAATTGCATGGAGCAGGAATTAAAACCTCTCTCCTTTAACAGCAAGCACGCCAGCCATTACATCGCTATGTCCAGCAATAAATTTAGTAGCAGAGTGCATTACAATGTCTGAAACAAGATGAACAAATCAAAATCACCAATAATCTGAAAACCTAGATTCCTACTCCCTTAGATATTTGAAACTAAATCCAAAGCTATTTATATTGTTGTTACCTGCTCCAAGTTCCAACGGCCGCGACAATACTGGGGACATTATACTGTTGTCTACCAACACAAGGGCTCCATTAGCATGAGCAATTTCTGATATTCTCTGGAAGTTAGGCAAGAAAAAGAAGATTTTTCTATTAAAGGGAGCACGTTTGATAATGATTTTAGCAAAGAAAGAACAAACTTAAGTAGAAATGTGTGCAAGCATAAGACCACAATAAAAACAGTCAAAAGTATAAAAACCAGGGTTAATAAACCAGACCAGACCGGCTAGTCAAACCGAATGAACTGGAAACCAGTGGTCTATCAATCCAGTACATATCATTAAACCATGGATTATCCCAACAAGTAAAAATAGGTAATAACCCGTAAAAAACCATTTTAAAACTTTTTTTTAGAAAAGTAATTTACTTTATGTACTGAAATTTGATCCTTTATCCCTTTGAATCTATATTAAGGATTGTACCATTTAGCCAAATATATTTTCATTAAATATTTAGTATATAAAATACTTAAATAATATTTAGATTGTTTTTTAATACAATCAGGTGGTTAACAAAAGGTCGCACTGGTTTCATGCACAGAAAACATAACAGACATCCGGTATTACATCAATGTATTGTAGCAAAATGTCAAATTAAATATATCCAACTATAACTGATGAACCAACAAAACCTAAACATTCTTGTCAGTGAAAAGATATATATTTGAGAAAAGAAAAATGTCTCACACGAATATCAGCAATTTGTAGTCGAGGGTTGGTAGGACTCTCCAACCACACAAGCTTTGTCTTGGGGCCAATAACTGCAGCAACTTCATCTAGATCACTGGTGTTTACTCGTCTAAACATTTTAAGCAATTTATCTCAGATTTCTAGAGCAGTAGGATTGCAATGAAACAAAGGAATAGAATATACTAACTTCACCAGAATGCCAGATTTTGGAGTAACATGAGATAACAAACGATCAGAACCACCATAGATGTCATCTCCGGCAACAATTTCTTGGCCTAAAAGAAGAAAATATATATTCTTAAGGTTTGGTTAAGGTGCACGAAAGGAGTGAAAACCTTTTACAGAAACTACAAGTTCGCACAACTGTAGAAAAATATGCACAGAGCAACAGAGATGAGAAGAAATGAAAAAAGACTGGATCTATAACTACAAAAAAATAGTAAAATGGGCAACAAGTGGATTGAAATATTGAAACGCAGATGAGGAAATGGCATAACAATGCAGTCTCAATCGGGTAGTAAGAGATTATAAGCGCTATAAAACACAAATGAAATATACTCCAGAAGGAAACAAGAGTGATAGAAAAAAGTACCACTTTCAACAAGATTAGCAACAGCTGACAAAGCAGCCATTCCACTGGTAAAGCAAAATGCTCGATCTGCCTTCTCAAGCTTTGCCAAGAGCCTATGAGATATGAATACAAACAACTTAAAACACCAGAATAGTACATGAAAGGAGGTAAAATGTTTGGTTTCGCTGATGATGGATAAAAGCTCTTTCAACAATGCAAAGAATGGAAAATCTAAAATCAAACCTTTCCAAAGTATCTCGCGTAGGATTTCCACTTCTAGTATAATCATAGGGCCCATTTTCAGTCGCTGAAGGCTTCAAAACAAAGCATAAGAAACAGTAATCAAAGTCTCAGCCAACTGAAATGTCACACATAAGTCAGAAATAGATAATAAACACCCCTGTCTTGCTGCATACATGAGCATATGTCTCTGTTTGTGTGCACGAGAGAGAGATTAGGCATATATTTCTTAGATTTTCATACAAAGTAATATGTAGTACATGGTGGGAATAACAAAAATAGGAGAGAGATAAATAATAGCTAATGTTAGAATGCAGGGTACATGAAAAGCAATCAAAACTACAGAGATAAAACATGGGAAACAATTCAACCTTGTATATCAATCATATAATTTAATACTCTCATGGTTCAACCTATAAACTTCAAAATTGACACAATGAGCAAGAAATTCAATAAATGAATCAAACTATGAAAGCAACAGCAAGAAATTTCCGAAACTAAGCAGAATCTTTTAACTAAAACCCCACACCCTAGAAATTCAGAAAAATGTGCTTTCTCTCATTTCCTAGAGCGTAGCATATAGGTAAACATTTAAAAGATAATCCAAGATAACATACATCAAAACCTTACCTGCTTAAATGTAGCTGTTTGGTAAAGTGGCGTGCTCATTGCACCATAGGGGTCAAACTCGCTATCAATATTCACCAAAAGTGTTGAAACGCTAGGCACCTGAGCCTCAACGTCCAGTTCTGCAACATACCAAAATGAATGAATAAATTAACCATTATAGACATGGAGATGAAAACAAATTATCAATTCGTGAAAAAAAAATGGTACAAACCAGTAAAGTGGTCTGTTGTAGTATCAGCCATAACTGAAGCACTAACATCCATGTCCCTGTGCCCTGAACAGTTCAATCTGAATCGCGCGGCAGACAACTGCAACCTTCCCTCTAAAATAAATTCCTTCTTCACCTGAAAACTTCTAGGGATATTTACTAGCAAAGAATCCTGCAAAAATAACAAACAGAATCATGTGTTTCAGGATATAATTCCATTTAATTAAGTGCAAAGGCTCAATGTGATATTTCCTTCTTAATAGGGTAGTACAGAAACAAAACCAAGGGTCATCAAATATGAAAACTGGTAAAAATAAATAACATAACATACATTTATCCACAAATATTAAAAAAGTTTAATTCTTTTAATATCCAAACACACATTTCAGCTTTTTGCTTCAACAATTAAACAATACAATGATGTATTGCGTTGTAATCACATCATATATTCAGCTAAGAAAACCCAATTCAGAGTTTAAAATTACAAGTTTTGAAGTCTCAATAGAACTCAGCAATCAATATCAAAACAAGTTTCTTAATAAATTACCAAAAGAAATAGAATCAGACGCTCTCGTTTACTTCAAAAGTTCTCATTATCGACCAAAAACCTAATCATTTCGTGAAAAAATCGAAGAATTACTGCTAAAAAAGAGAGGAAAAGGATTCTCACGTTGTGGCGGATAGGATCAGAAGAATTGAGGGAGGAAATAAAAGGCTTGAGAGAGACCGATAATGCCATTTTTCGAATCGAAGACTGTTTAGGGTTATGGGTTTAGCTTTACCGTGTCGCCATTTCTCTACCATAAGTAGGTGAAAATAAAAGGATTATATATATATATATATATATATATATATATATATATATATATATCAGGATTTGTCTAAAAGAAAACCGGTTAATTCAAGGCTAATATAAGACTTTTTTTTGACCCTTAGATCTAGGTGAATCATTTTGAATCGTTGGATTAAAAAAATAAAAAAGGTATTCCCGGTGAATCGGTAACCTTAGTAATAGAGTAAAAAATTCGGTACCTACTTTTTTCATTACAAAAGTTGTAACAAGTTACATATAAAACTTAAGAATTTATGTACCTACTGAGATCCTTACCAAGAGTGTAAGGAATTAGGTTTCCTTGTAAGCAACTATGTATGTACATAAATTCTTACACTTAGTTAAGCTATTTTTGCCTTTGGTGTTCAAGTGTAAAGAATTCGGTACCTACTTCTTTCATTACAAAAGTTGTAATAAGTTACGTATAAAGCTTACGAATTTAGGTACCTACTGAAATCCTTACCAAAAGTGTAAGGAATTAGGTTTTCTTGTAAGCAACTATGTATGTACATAAATTCTTACACTACTTCTTTCATTACAAAATTTGTAATAAGTTACATATAAAGCTTAAGAATTTAGGTACCTACTGAAATCCTTACCAAGAGTGTAAGGGATTAGGTTTTCTTGTAAGCAACTATGTATGTACATAAATTCTTACACTTAGTTGAGCTTCTTTTGGCTTTGGTGTTCAAGTGTAAAGAATTCGATACCTACTTCTTTCATTACAAAAGTTGTAATAAGTTACGTATAAAGCTTAAGAATTTAGGTACCTACTGAAATCCTTACCAAGAGTATAAGAAATTAGGTTTTTTTGTAAGCAACTATGTATGTACATAAATTCTTACACTTAGTTAAGCTACTTTTGGCTTTGGTGTTCAAGTATAAAGAATTCGGTACCTACTTCTTTCATTACAAAATTTGTAATAAGTTACGTATAAAGCTTAAGAATTTAGGTACCTACTGAAATCCTTACCAATAGTGTAAGGGATTAGGTTTTCTTGTAAGCAACTATGTATGTACATAAATTCTTACACTTAGTTGAGCTACTTTTGGCTTTGGTGTCCAAGTGTAAAGAATTCGGTACCTACTTCTTTCCTTACAAAAGTTGTAATAAGTTACGTATAAAGCTTAAGAATTTAGGTACCTACTGAAATCCTTACCAAGAGTGTAAGGAATTAGGTTTTTTTGTAAGAAACTATGTATGTACATAAATTCTTACACTTAGTTGAGCTACTTTTGGCTTTGGTGTCCAAATGTAAAGAATTCGGTACCTATTTCTTTCATTACAATAGTTGTAATAAGTTACGTATAAAGCTTAAGAATTTAGGTACCTACTGAAATCCTTACCAAGAGTGTAAGGGATTAGGTTTTCTTGTAAGCAACTATGTATGTACATAAATTCTTACACTTAGTTTAGCAACTTTTGGCTTTGGTGTTCAAGTGTAAAGAATTCGGTACCTACTTCTTTCATTACAAAAGTTGTAATAAGTTACGTATAAAGCTTAAGAATTTAGGTACCTACTGAAATCCTTACCAAGAGTGTAAGGAATTAGGTTTTCTTGTAAGCAACTATGTATGTACACAAATTCTTACATCGTAACGTTTTATGTATATACATAATTTCTTATAATTTCTGTAACCATTTATGTACATAGCTCGTAAGGATTTATGTAAAAACCTATAACCTAAAGAACTGGTCAGCCTTAAATTAGCCTCAATTTAGAGGTTTCACCCTAGAATCTCCTATATATCATATTAGTACCTAAAGTATACTAACTTTTTTCATTTTGGTACCTAAAGTATTTTTTGGTCAAAATAAGTATCTAAAGTATACTTTTTGGTTAAACAAGGTACCTAAAGTATAATTTTTGGTCAAAATAGGTACCTAAAATATTTTTTCGTCAAAGTAAGTATATAAAGTATATTTTTTGGTCAAAATAGGTATCTAAAGTATTTTTTAGGTCAAAATAGGTACTTAAAGTATACATATTTTTATATAGGTTCCTAAAAATTGTCATGTGACATTAATTAAAAGGATTATTATCCTATACACTGGCGGTGAAAACTTTTTGTTTCTATAAGTGCCTCAATTATATGGTTTAGGGTTTTAGTTTAGGGTTTAGAGTTTAGGGGTTTTAGTGTATGGGTTTAGAGTTTAGGGTTCATGGCTAGAATTTAGGATTTAAGGTTTAAGATTAGGGTTTAGGTTTTAGGGTAATATGGGTAAGGATTTAGGTTTTAACCTATAAATCCTAAATTTTAACCCTAAACTCAAAATTCTATCAACAACCCCTAAATTCAAAACTACTACACTTAAACCCCTAAACTTTAAACCCTAAACGGAGTCCTAACCCTTAAAATTAAGGTCTTTGTGTAAAAAAATTTCCACAAGCGCTTGTGTAAAATAGTTTCCACAAGCGCTTGTGTATAGAATAATTACTCTAATTAAAAAATACATTATGTGGCTATTTTAACGAAAAATATACTTTAGGTACTTATTTTGACCAAAAAATATACTTTAGGTACTTACTCTGACGAAAAAATACTTTAGGTACCTATTTTTGACCAAAAAGTATACTTTAGGTACCTAATTTAACCAAAAAGTGTACTTTAAATACTTGTTTTGACCAAAAAATACTTTAGGTACCAAAATGAAAAAGTTAGTTTATTTTAGGTACTAATATGATATATAAGCCAAAATATAAATATGGAAAGTATATATAAAATAATGTAGTTAATATATAGGTTTAAATATATTAAAGGTCCTTCTACTATTTTGAACTTTAAAATTTAGTTCTAGTACTTTAATTTTGCAACATTCAAGCAGAACTTGTTCTTCTCATTTTTATTTTTCAGATTCATGAAGTATACAACCATTGAAGATGCCAATGAGGAATTGGTCTTGCACCAACCTGTAAGAAATTGAAAAAGAAATGCTTAAATGAAAAATCAACTCCTCAGCTACATCTTTTGTTTGTTTTTAGCCCTTAAAATATTTTTTGGGTCAAAATAAGTACATAAACTATTTTTTTGTCACTTTAAGTCCGTTGGTTATCTAAATAAAAAAATTATCTTGGCCAATAAGATGTTGACACGTCACATATGTTTTTTTGACCAATAGACAATTTCGGGACTAAAAGAAAGAAATGACATAGTTTAGGTACTTATTTTGACAAAAAAATAATTTCAGGGCTAAAAACAAACAAAAAAACATAATTTAAGGGCTGATTTTTTCATTTAAGTCAAAAAGAAAATATAAAAAAATTCATAAAAGAAAGTTGAACAACTGAAATGTAAGCTTACTAAAAGTGAACGAAATGTGCGTTTACCCAAAAAGTTAATGCAAGTTGCACACCAGAATAGTGACTTACTCATTACAAAACGATAAAATAAAGTGATTTTTTTGTGTACAAATCAATGAATAGAGTGGCCAGATTGTGACCTTTAAAGTATAATGACCAAAATCGAAACTTACTCATACTTGAGTAACTTCAGCTATAATTTACCCCAAAAATAAATAATTCGTAGGATGTTGGCCGCATTGTGTCGTAAGTAGGGGAAGCTACCAAGACCGGCCCAAACTCTGTATTGCGTACTTGATCGCATTGGATCTGTCAAAATAACACATAACTCATCATCCCTTGCCCGCATTACAAGAGAAAGAACATGTTGTAATACCCATTTTTTGTCCGGACCACAAATTATATTCGAACCAAATAAAAATAGTAAATTAATCAAAGTAAGGCATGCCATCCTTTGGCCATGCCCTGCAGCCCTCACGCCCATGCCACCCTGCCAACATTCCCTCATGCTTCCCATGCCTTGCTCACCCACCATTCTAACATCATCTTCAATTTCCCACACTACACGCCACCAACACCCCATTCCCCTAATCCATTTAAAGAACCACAACAAATTGAAATGGGGTAGCCGGCCATTTGAAACAAATTGGGAGAATTGAGAGGGGGAAGGGCGGCAAAATTCGAAACAAATTGGAGAGAATTGAAAGAGGGCAGACAACATTGAAAAAAATGGAAACCATGGAAGCTCTCGGCTATTGAGAAAAAATAGGGGGAAGAGCCGGCATTCCCCCCTCATTTTATTTTTGGTATCCTTTTTATGTATGTTTATGGTGTAATCATTTTTTAATCTAATGATGTTTTAGTAGTAATCTCGTATTTATTTTTAGTTATTATGTTTTTATATGTTTTTTATGTTCATATCTTTCTATATGTCGTTAGGATATTTAGATTAATTCATGATGGTTGTTTAATATTTGTTTTTTAATTTTCTCATATGTGAATATGTGTGTTTACTTTTATCATGATGTGTAGTTGTTTATGACTTTTATTTGTGTATGTGTACGTATGTATATATGTTTTTAGTATGCATCTATGTACATTACGTTATATATACGTGTATTAAGTTGTGTATTACCTATATATGTTAAGTAATATATGAGAGTATATACTATGTTTCTTTTTAGTATATGTTTATATAATACTATATTTATATTTATTTATTTTGCCATATTTTTGTATACTTATGTGTTATATATTTTAGTATGTGTTATTTTAGATTCCTTGTTATATTAGTTTTTTTATTATTATTATTATATATGTAAAATAATCTATTTTCTATATGTTATATATTAAAATTATATTATTATTATGTATATATATGTATAGTATTCTAATATGTATTTATTACGTATATGTTTTTTGGTATGTGAAACATGTTTTATATATTATGTATATAGAATTTTTTTTCTACAACCCATATTTTACGTATAACTTTTTATATTTTTTATGCTTTTTTATTAGATATATATATATATATATATAAGATTTCATGTATATATTGTTGTTTGTACATATTGTTATGTTATTACGTTAATTAATATTTGTGAATAAGTTAGATTAATAT
The DNA here is from genome assembly GCA_019671005.1 of Hibiscus mutabilis. Lineage (NCBI taxonomy): Eukaryota > Viridiplantae > Streptophyta > Magnoliopsida > Malvales > Malvaceae > Hibiscus > Hibiscus mutabilis. The sequence goes on from CM033711.1 coordinate 16,968,695, forward strand.
TTATGTATGTATGTTTTGGATATGTTGCATTGTGGTTTTTATTTAGGTTTTATTACATGTATATATGTGGTTAATTATTTCTTGAAGTATGTTTTTCTCCTTTTTCACATGTTTTTTATGCTTTGTTATTGTGATATATCGTGTTTATGTTTTTTATTTGTGTTTAATGTCGTGATAGTGTTATATGTATATCATGCATTTGTATTTTTTTATGTGTTTAAGCATGTTAGAATTAATTAGTTTAGTTTTGGAAGCATGTCTTTTTCATATTTATATTTATATTTTATCTTATTATTGTAACATGTCATGTTATTTTCGTTCATGCATTTCATTTAATATTATTTATTTATTTACGTTAGATTAGTATGTTATAATGTTAGTATTTATCTTGATTATCGCATCGTATTTATTTATGTTTGTCGTGTTTTTTAAGTTTGCATTACGGATATATAATTGTCAATGCGGTGCCCTTTTATTCGAGCGCAAAAGGGGCCAGTATCAGGCGTAGTGATAGTGGTTGGGCGTTTAATCTCGAATAACGGGGCCTTTAAAATTTACTCGCACATATAACCAAATTTTAATTTAATCGTCACTTTAATCCGGAAAGTTTAATATTAATAAAGCGGTAATTATTAAAGTACCAATTTTGGGCGGTGTGGGGGTGCTAATCATTCCCCATCCGTAACCGACTCCCGAACCCATCAATTTTAAATCTCTGGTTTTTTACAGTGTCCGGCCTACCTATGTGGCCGGTGGCGACTCTATTTTTAAATAAAATACGAGTTTCATAAAAATCCCACGGAAGAAAATATTTCCAAACAAAAACAAAAACTTTCATTTTTAGCGAGAAAAAACATCGCTACACATGTCTACGTAGGTTCTTAAGGAAGAACTGCCAAGACTCGATATCCTCCTTTTTGACTATTGCGAAGGCTACAGAAATGGTTTTTCGATTACCGTCTTGTGCAACCGCCAGAAGTAAGACATGTGTATATTTCTCGTACAACCAAGTACCGTCGATCTGAACCATCGGCTTGCAATGCATGAATGCGTTAATGCACTGAGGAAATGTCCAAAATAGCCGGTAGAATTGACAAACACCTGGTAGGACACAATCATTTTCGTATGCCAGAGCCGTCTCAAGTTTCACAACCGTTCCGGGTATGTGTTTCTACATCATTTTTAGCCACGGGAGCAACTCGTTGTAAGATTCCTCTCATTGGCCAAACATTATTTGTACGACTTGCCACCTTGCATACCATGCTTTCGGGTATTCAGGAATGTAGCCGTACTGATTTTTTGCTACAGCGATACAGGTGGCAACCGTCACACGAGGATTTGCTTTGACCAATAGCATGAAGGCATCGCATAGGACGTGCACATCCAAGTTCTTGTGATCTTGACTTAGGCAGCTCACGGTGCATGTATGAGGCTCATCTAGTTTCGTGATTCTCCATAGCCCGTTCAGCATCTTCAAGGATGATACACGAACCCTCCACTCACATCCCTCTTTCTTGTGGGCGCACTCCGTAATGTTGAAATTCGGTTGGGTTTTCTTCGCAGTCGTCGTAACTTCCCAACGAATGTTGTAGTGCTTAATAGCGGCCACAACTAGTTATTTTGTCAAGAATGTCATCCCAATGGCCAGTTCACCATCAACACGGTGGCTGTAACTGTCAATTGTTGAGGATTGTGAAAATTCTGGAACATTCAAGGCATCCATATCAACCATTGTGAAGTGGGATGGTGGCTGGTAATACGAAATAGGTGTGGCCGATATTGGAACGTTTCTTTCTACTGGTGTTATTCGTTGCCTTATAAATCTTCGAAGGACCCTGCTAGAATGTTCACGTCTGTTGGTTCTTCATAGAAGGGCCCTTGCTCGTCGCCGTCAGGTCTGACTTCCCTAACCGGTTTTTCATCAAAAATATCCCCCTCGAACTGGTATAGTTCTACGTCGTCGACTGCTACCCTTTCAGGCGAGCAAACTTGTCATCAATCGCGAGACCGCTCACGAACCGTATTACCAAGATCAAAATCGAGCGCACCAGCACAAGAATGTCTCCCTATAGATGGTTGAACATACTATGTACTAGGGACATACGTTGAGTATCGTCCATATGAGAAATCATCGAATGAGTTGTACGCTTCATGGTCGGAGATGTAGTTGTGGGATGATGACACTGCCTCCCCCATACTATACGGATTGTACGTTGCATGTCTTCGAATTGGAGAGGATGGTGCATCAAATTCATCGTTCGGGGGCTGGTTCAAGTCAAAGCCGAAACTAGCTACGCACGAATGTCTTGGTGCAGAAGACGACGATGCACCCAACTCATTACGTGGGTTTTATAGGGAAGGAAAAGCGGAATAAATTTAATTTCAAAAACCCCATGACCTCGTGTTCTATGCAACGCGGTTTTTGATGGACCTCGCTATCTCCAAAACGCGAGGTTCTTTCTAACCGTTCATTATATGCGACTACTGAGTCTCAACAGATTCAAACCGATTACATAGGACCTCGTATTCTGCAGAAAGCGAGGTCCAAGGGTTTTGAAAATTATGTTTTCTAAAATTTATTATATTACTAAAAAATTTAACAACAACAGAATTTATTAGTAATACAACTTATATATTTAATAATTTTTCATATTGCTAAATTTTTTTATCTTGTACTATATTTAATAAATTTATATACCAATAGAGTTTAAAATTTTAACAAACTTTTAGTTAAGGGCATTAATTAGTAATACAACTTATATATTAATATAATTTAAATACCATCTTTTTTCCTAAATATAATAAAATTTAAATACCATCTTTTACTTTATGACCATTTGATTTCAAATATTCTACACTAATTAGGATTTCAATTTAAGGAAAATAAGGATTTGAAATCAAATATTTTTACTAAATATTCTTATTTAAGGAATAATATTTGAAATCAATATTTTAAATACCATCTTTTAATAATAATTTAATGGACAGTCTGTGAGAAATAAAGGACCTCGCATTTCGCATAATGCGAGGTCGCTTTTGACAGTTCAAGATGTTCTCTGAAAAGTCAAAGGACGCGTATTTTCAACGGAACTCGCTTTCTGCAGAACGGGAGGTCTGTGGATTCTCGCTTTTCCTAGAACGCAAGGTCCTTTAAGGTCGCTTCCCAGGCGGTGCGAGGCCTCTTATAAATAGGGCCGTACAAACTCAATTACCCCACACCTCTGTATTCTTCTTCTCCTATTCTAGTATACATATCCTAAATTTTCTATACAATAGCAGCTTTATTGAGGCTAGACGAACGACACGTCTTCGACTACTGGCGGGTAAATGAAGATGTAATATTTTTTTACTTTAAATTAATTTCTTGATTTTTTAATTTATTTTCTCCTATATATATTTTAATTATTATCTTGTACTATTTTTCTTCAAGAACTACGGACGAGCATTGACATGCTATCTAAATAGTATCACGGTCGCACCGAACGAGGATATCGTTCCATTTATTGTCGAAGCCGGTTTTGGCCACGTCGCTATTATCGTTGGCGGTACGAAGTTGAACCGTCCCTTCATTAACGCCTTATTGGAGCGATGGAGGCCAGAGACCCACACATTCCATCTTCCGTGTGACGAGGCTACAATTACATTGGAAGATGTTGCATATTATCTTGGCTTGCCTACTGATGGCGAGGTTATTACTGGTGTTGCCGAGGGTGACTGGCCGAACCTGTGTGCTGAGCTGCTGGGAGCGGTTCCGGACAAGTTCGATGGTGGCAAAATCTTTCTAACTTTTTTGGAGCAGAATTTTACAATCCTCCCCTCAATGCGGATGACGAAAAAAATGGGTAAATATATTTATTTTACTATATATTTCGTTTTCTTTTTTTTAATAATTAAAATATTTTTATAACGGTACTTATTATTTTTGCAGCGGTTTGCTCGTGCCCACATCCTACGAATTATTGGAGGGATTTTGATGCCTGACAAATCTCGCAACAAAGTCTATCTGATGTGGCTGTACCATCTCCACAATTTTGCAGAATCTAGCAAGAAATGTTGGGGAGTAGCGGTCCTGACCTTTCTGTTCAAAAAGCTTTGCAAAATCGTCGACCCAGATAGAGCCGTAATCGGAGGATGTCTTTTACTGCTTCGGTCTTGGGCTTGGTTTCGGATGCCCTTTTTAAGCCTGCGGCCTAGACAACCTACCTCATACCTATTCCCGCTTATTCGGAGGTACTATTAAAATTATTCAATTTAATTTAATTTAATTTATTTTAAGAATATGTTTTTAAACTATTACAAATTTTTAAATTCTTTTTCATTAATGACAGGTGGTACCTTCCACTCACTCACCAGGGACTGCCATAGACACAGCGAGACTACAGACTGCTGATCGACAAGATACAAAACGAGGTCAGGATTTCGAATATTTTTTCTTAATTCCTCAAAAAAAATGCAGCCAAAAAATTATATAGCTCACATTCAAAAAATTGTTCAGTTCCTGTGTACTCCGTATGCTGCTCCTCCGATTCGGGACTGTATTCCGCAGGACATCACGGACGACTTTCACGTCTAGTTGCTGCTAGTGCCACTCATCAACTATGAAATTGTTGACTGGCATCCTACCGACTGGGTTCTGCGATAATTTGGCTACGTCAAAGGGGTTTCAGAGCCGCCACCCAATTTGGATGAATTACATCAATTGACGCGGCATGGGAAGACGGAAGTCCATTAGGGCCATCATCATGATGATTGGGTCGGGCAATGGATGACAAGGTATGGCAGGGGGCCGCTCATCTGTGTACCCATTGTGAACTAGGACGTCACATTCGACTATATGTAGTGGTACTACCAAAATAGAAGCCACATACACTGACTCCGGAGGAGCGCCAGTGAGAAATTATGCTGCATCCCCAAAACCTCCCACCCGCACAACGTCACGCCACCCAGCGCCAGCCGACGCAGCGCGGTACCAGAATAGGGCCTGAAAGCCAGAGACGTCGAACACACACTCTAGGGGCCCCGTCCTCTGAAACAGCGCGGGCAACAGATCAGTCTGGGGCAGGGCCTTCGACACCAGCGCCAGGACCGACATTCATGCACTCCGCTTCGTCATCGTTTCTGCAGATGGGTGGTCCTCAGACGTTTCAGCAGACAGGGCATCCACTTAAGATTTTCATGACGGACGCATTTTGTCCCTTTATGCTGGTGCCTCCACCATATTACCCGACACTGCCTTTTGCATATGTTCCTCCGGTGTTGGATGTTCCACCATTGGCAGCACAGTTTGACTACAACATTGTCAAGCAGCCGCCGCCGCAGAGTTTGTTCTACATCGGCCCTGATGTCAGCGGTGGTTCGTGTTTCGAGGACGATCATGGCGTCGATGATGCTGTCGATAGTGATGAGGATGATGATGATGCCGATAACGATAGAGCATGTGCCGTTCGGAGGAATCCGCCACGAGATCGTCGTGCACCCAGTTGCGGAACGGGTGGACATAGGCATTATTAGGACGAGGGGATGTCTAAAAAATGTAACTATGTTTATGCAAGACTTTATTTATTATTTTATAATTTTAAATATTTTATTTTGCCTTATTTTTTTTACATAGTTTTAGATTTTATATTTATTTTCGTTCTTTTTCGGATAAACAATAACGTACATTATTCGATAAATAAACCGAAAAAGCCTATCATGCCCTTTTAACTTTTCAGTCATTTACAAAAACAAGCTATGATACACGCGAATTTTACTCGATTTACAGCGCACCGAACTTGCCCATATTGGTGTCGAATGAAAGACAAGTTCCAGTACTACGCACCTAAACTCACCGTTTACTGAAATTATACGATTAATAGCCCCGAAATATCGCTCAAACATGCCTATGGACGCTTGTTCTGCCAGCCCGATTTACAAAGAACTCGCTTTCTACAGAAAGCGAGTTCCATTAAACATCCCGCGATAAATTCAGCTGGCTCTTCAAATTCTCAGGGACCTCGCGTTTTACAGAGCGCGATGTCCTGTTAAATTCGTTATTCTGAAAAGTGATGCCACGTTTGAACAACTCGCTTTGCGCAGAAAGCGAAGTCGGAACTCGTTTTTCGCAGAACGCGAGTTCTTCATACGTGACAAATTTGGAGGTCATTTTTCTAAATAAACCTCTGAGGGGGTCATTTCTTTAAATAATTATTTAAAATAGGTTTTTCACTTAAGTTTGCCATAATTTTGTTTCCTTTGTTTAGTTGTTCTTGTGTTTTATGGAGGGATAATGTAACATTTCATACCTACACTTTGACAAAATGTCTACTCTGATATTTATATTTTTAAAATGTTTAATATTGTACTTTTACTTTGACAAAATATGCAATATGATAATTGTACTTCAAAAAATGTTCAATATGATATGTGTACTTTTAAAATGTTCAATGTGAACTTGTACTTTGACAAAATGTGCAATTTGATACAAGGACTATCATTCTATATATTATTATGGTACTTGGGTTAACACAACTAGTGAGTGCCAAATCAACAAATAAAATTCTAACACGTGGAAGTTTTTATCCACGTCATTGGCCAATTCAGCACTTACCATCGATTTTAACTCCATGTGCCATGATAATACACAAAAAGATAGTTTAGGTATTACATTATACATTATTTCAAGCTACATGTATTTCAATGGACAGTTAAAAAATATAAGTACCACATTAGATATTTTATTAAAGCGCATGAGATCTTTATTTATACTAATGCAAAAGGTCCTATTGAGTTTTTCTGAAAAAATTAATTGAATACTAACTTAATCAAAGAATTATAAAAAATCAAAATTAAAAAGTATATTTATAATTTTAAAGACGTTTATCTTTAATCTTATTTTTGAAATTAAAAAATAATTTCAGTCAGTTTAATAGTTAATACTATGTTTTAGATGAAAAAGTAATTATTATCACGTGCCTTATTAAATCTCTTAAACCTAGACGAAAGAAAATAGTACACACGATAAAAAATTATTTTTTAAAAAAGTTATTTAAAAAAAAAACTATTATTGTTTATCAGCTGAATGTCTAACCATGGTTTATTTAAAAAAAATTTAAGCCACGTAATTTCAACATATATTTAAATTCTTGATTGAATTTAATCTCAGTTTATTTGCTTTTACATCATTCAGTTCAGGTTTATTGGGTGAGACTCGAACCTAGTTATTTTGTGTTTGTATTAATTTATTTTAAATATATTAGAACCCTACAAATGTCCCAGTAGAAAAGCGAATGATGTTCATCTTAGAAGATACGTGTTCAAATCGCTATGTTTACATGGTATACGTGCATTGTTAAAGGGTTAAGAATATCTATGAACGTATACTACCTTGTGATTACCTTTAGACTATTAAAAAAAAATATATATATATTATATATTTATATTTTACCATTCCGTTCATAATTATTTATTAAAGGCTTAAAAGTGCTTGAAACCCTTGGACTTTTGAAAGAAAAAAAGTTAATTAAACTCCTGATTTTTTTGGGTAAAACTTTGATACACAGACTATGTAAAACTAATTTTACACAAGCCTGTGTATTTACACTATAAAAACTCAAATACTAAATTTATAACCTAACCCTAAAAACTAAACCCTAAACCTCATACTCTAAATTATAAACACTAACCTTAAATTCTAAACCCTACAACCTAAACCCCTAAACTTTAAACCCTAAAATAAAACTAACCCCTAAATTATATCATGTGACATTTTTTCTTGAGATATTACTCTCTCGTGACATACTATAGTTATATCATGTGACATTTACATGATTTTTTGAATCTATTTTTAATAATTTTTATAAGTTTTTTTTAGAATTTTTAAAGATTTTCTTAAATAAAATTAAAAATTCTGGAAATGTCAAGTGATAACACTGTAACACGACGCGTTCCACCGATTGATCCAGAAAAAAATTATTAGATTTAACAGTCAACGTTGGTCAAAGAGATAAATTGATAAAATTTTAGAGTATAAGGACTTAATTAGATGCAAAAAAATTGGGGAGTTTACTTGATTTTTTTTCAAAAATTTAAGAGCTTATGATATCTTTAAGCCTTTATTAAATAATATGAACGAACTATTTTTAACAAAAAAATGAGATTGATTGGGTTCGAACTTAATACTTAATATTAATTAAAATTAAAGTGGTACTTTTTCATGCTTAAGTTCACTTGAAAAAAAAAGATTTATTTTAGGATGAGTCAACCACGTTTGTCGAACACCGCTCAACACCATTATCGCTGAACACCATTAAATTAATTAATAAAGATTAAAAATCTCAAAAATTCAACGTACAATTAATAATTATTTAAAATAAAATTTCAATTAAATTATTTTTCATATATATTCTATTTTTAATCTTTATTTTTAAATAATTGGATCAAATACTAACCTTTAAATTAAAAAACCTTAAATCTTTAAGAGAAAAATTCAAAAACAGAATATATATGAAAAATAATTTAATTGAAAATTTATTTTAAATAATTATTAATTATATATTGAGTCTTTAAAATTTTTAATTTTTTATTAATCAATTTAATGGTGTTTAGTGGTGTTTATCGTTAGTAATATTTTAACTGTGTTCGACACATGTTGTAGAATTTTCCTTTATTTTTTTTTTGCCCTTTTCAAATTATTAATTTTTCGTGTCTAGGTTCACTTGAACCTGGCTGCTTTCGTCTAGGTTCGCTCGAGGAGGACTTTATTATTCTTTTTTCTGAACAGTTGTTTGTATTTGTTTTCGATGTTAGGACTTTTCTGAATTTTTTTTTGAACGAAGGACTAGTGGGTTAATTTTGGGGATAAGGCCGAAATTTTAAAAATGAAAATAAAAGTGTACATAAAAAATTATTTAGTGAACTGGTTATTTTCTACCGTGTAAAAGGGGAGTCGTCAACAGCTACTACTATCATGGGTCTTTTTTTTTTGGTATTTTAGATTAAATTGAAAAATATTATGAGGACTAAAATTTTAAATTTCAAAATTTGACACGAAACCGTTTGTACGAGAACTTTTGAAAGGTATAATTTCGTGTTTAAGTGCTTGATCGAGGTGAATTTTTAATTCACTAATTTTCAAGATCTACGCGATAATAAGGCGTCAAAGAGCGTACTCGTTGTTTTTGTCATGAAAAATCTCATTTTTGACATTTAATTTTGATTTTTTTTTAATTTTTATCGGTTTTTTAAATCTTTAATTGCAGTTTTCAAAATTTGCCAGATTTGAAATTTTGAGTTTTTATAGGGTAAAACTTTGATATACAGGTTGTGTAAAATTAATTTTATACAAGTCTGTGTATTTACACTATAGAAACTCAAATTCTAAATTTCTATTTCTAACCCTAAAACACTAAACCCTAATCCTTAAACCTTATACACTAAATTCTAAACACTAACCTTAAATTCTAAATCATAAAACCTAAACCCCTAAACTTTAAACCCTAAACTAAAACCCTAACCCTTAAAACTAAAAGGCACGTGTAAACTAAAATTTATACGGCCTGTGTATCAAACTTTTTCCCTTTTTTTATAACGCAATAGATCATTATTTATAAGGATTTTGATATGTGCAATTTTATAAAATTATGATTTTTTTTCATTTTGGTCCCTATAATTTTAAGGCACATAGCCAAAAAATGCCCCAAACGTTTGACTGAATAGTCACTTTGGCCCCTATTTTATTTTTTGGAGCAATTCAACACTCAATGTTTCATTTTGGGTCAAAATAGCCCATTTGCGGATGAAAACTGTTAGTCAACTGACGGTAAATGACTTAAAATGACGTGACAAACCTATATGCCAGGGCATGCTGACATAACAGTATCATATATACAAATGTGTTCACTTGAAAAAATGTTATAACAGTCAAAAAATAGTTTTATAAAATTATATAAAATATAAAATAATTTTTTCTGCCGATTTATTATTCTGTCAAGTCATTTCAAATTGTTTAATGTCAGTTTTTTTTAACAATTTTCAGCCACAAAGGGGCTATTTTGACTTAAAATAAAACGTTGATAGTTGAATTGTTCCAAAAAAAGAATAAGGACCAAAATGACTATTCAATTAAACGTTGAGGGTATTTTTTTTGACTTTATACCTAATTTTAATTTCATTTTAATTGAGTCTTCATGGTGAGAACAATTGCAACGATAATTTTAACTTGTTTTATTTATGGTCTTTCAAAGTTTTCAGCTCCCCAACTGCCATCAAAATTCATTATTTTTTAGACGAGTTTCAGTTCAAACTTTTTAAAATTTCTTTATTTTGATCTCTGTAGTTTTAATTTTTTTAAAGTATTGCACTATACTTATTGTTCAAACATATATTATTTTTTAGATAGATTATTTTAATATTCGTAATTTTATTTTCTTAATGTATTGCATTATACTTATTGTTCAAACAACAAAATGTTTAGTGAATTAAATGTTTCCTACACACTGTTCGTTTAAATGCCTCATTTTTTGAAAATTTTCATTTAGTCTATGTAAATAAAATTTTAATCTTCCTTTTTTGCTTTCCCAAAATTTCATCCATTTTGATCCCTAAAATGCCACTTCATATAAATACCCCAGCTTTTTGAAACCTTACATTTTAGTCTATATAATTTTATTGTTTATAATTTAGTTTAAAATACATAAATAGACTCAAAGTTATCGACAACTATCAACGATAGGGTTAAAAATCCCATGCCCCTTTTATACCCCTATAGAGACTAAAAAAATCCGAATGTTTCTCACTTTTCTTAAAAAAATGATTGAAGGGGGAATTTTGCAAAAAGCTCGTATTTTAAAAATAAATAAGGGAGTCGTCACCGGTTACTTGGGTAAGGTAGACCGGATACAAAAAACTTAACAAGAGATTCAAATGGGTTCGGGAGTCAATTACGAGTGGGGAAGGGTTCGCACCTCATCACGCCCAAAAATTGGTACTTAAGGGTTCGTATCGTATTTACAAAGAAAAATTTAAATTTGAATCTAATTTAATAGTTAATCCCTATTGTATGAATGCATGAACATACGAATCGAGCAACCTAACCCGCAACCCACGTTACCAAAGAAGCTGACGCCCGAAGACTCAGAAAGACACTACCACTAGGATATCAAGGCCTCGAGTACTAAACTAAACTATTGCAATTAATAAACATGAACAATTTAAGTGCATGAACAAAAATATAACGCTATATATCAAGTGTAAAGCCATGGTATAAATATACATATAAGCATCGAAACTATAGAGTAAAAGCAACGTATAATACATGCGCATATAATTAAAACTAATAATTGCACATATAATATATACGTTCAATTTAAACAATAACAATATATATAATAATGAAAACTAAAACCAATACATCAAGACCTTAATATATATATGCATGATATATTAATTAAATAATAAACACCACATATAAATAAAAGGAGCAAAATGCCAACTGGCAACATAAATGAATGATTTAAAAGACAAGTAAATTAGGCTAAATTTTGAATTAAATCGTACATGAGAGCAAGAATGCATAAACATGGGAATAAATAATAAACTATAAAATGCAAGTAATAATTTAATAATGAAAAAAAGGTAAGTTAGACTAAGGGGAAAAAGAAAGAAACACAAACATGTGAATACTACACATAGATTAGGAAACATGATATTATATATATATATATAACAAAAAGGAAATTAGACAAAAAGAAATCAAGGGAAATTAATGCAAATAAGGACCCAAAAAACGCATCAAATGGGATAAAAGGAACACATTCGAACAAATAAATAAAACACGTAAATATATATATATATATATAAACATGATAAAAAAAAGACTGAAATTAAATAAAGGGTTTTACTATACACAAACCTTAGGGCTGTGTATAAGAACCACCGGATTCTTATAATTAAAACTCGTTTCCTTTTTTCCAATGAAATCTTATATGATGATTAATATATAATTATTTAAAGATATATTCCAAAAATCTATTCCATTAATATAGATTTGTTAACATTTAATTATCCTAAAAAATAGCTAATTCCTAAGACAAATTCATTTTTATCTTTTACCGCCTCAATCCTATATTACCAACGTATAAACCATGATTTTTAGCATAAACCTCTACTTTAATGTCACGTTACATATAAACTACGATTTATCTTAAATTCTTCAACATTTTCTCATTTGGCGCCTAAAACAAGTAGGTATTACTTAAAACTTCAAAGAAAATATAGGATTCAGTCATATACCGACTGTTATTTTCTTTTGTCTCTTTTGTGACCTAAAGGAAACACTTGCATCCATATTACTTAAAGCAGTAATATTTTCATTGTTAGGACAAGTGGGTTTAGTGTGGCCGAGTTATTTGCATATGGAACAACTCTTAGTCTGCTTCTTCGTCAATTCTTTTCCACGCTTCTTTTTTGGCCGCCCTTTCTTTTTTGATTGTGGAGGGCACAACACTTCATCTCCACCTCCAAGTATATTGTCTATCGGGATACATTCTTCTTCTGGCAATGTGTCTCTGTGTTCCGCTTCTTCACTAGTACTAATGGCTTGCAATGCATCACAACACCAACGTACAGGTAAATAGATGGGTGGGACCTTGAAACAATCTTTGTGGGATAATACTCGCAATATATGACGACAAAGTACACCCCAAAACTCAAAATTTTTACAACTGTACATAGTTGTATTGCCATCCCAAAAGACTCTATGACATATTTTGTTTTCTCCTTCAAAATAGCGCATTGGAAATTCATTACCTTCGGCATGAATTATAGAATATTGGCTTGCTCTAAGAAGTTCTTCTTGAAACTTTTTAAAAGCAAATGGGGTAAGAACTTGAAAAGCTTTTTCTTCCAACGGTGACTTTGTTTTCAAAAAAGTAACTCTAAGAGTGGCAATCATATTCGTATGCGTACGCCTTTGACTAATTTCTTCAACTCCAAAATCCGCCTAAAATATTTGAATTAAAAACAAGAAGTTAATAAAAAAATAATATAAAACTTTTTTAGGAGCTTAGAAAAAATATAAACCTGTTTAACAAAATCAGTCAAAGATGTATGCGAAGAAACAAATCTCTTGATAAATGCATTTATGCTCTTTGATCTTCATGTGGTTATCATCCCTCCAAAAAAATTATCACGAAGATAAGGTGGTGCCCAAAAATATTTGATGTTGTATAGACCTTGGATATGCTTATTGACTTCTAATTCATATTTCACAACCATGAGTGGCCAACGGTGTTCAAACTCCTCGGGTACAATCATCGTGTATAATTGGTAAAAATCAGCACACCATTCTTTATACTCATTGCGAAGAAGGGCCACAAACCAACAACTAAATTTGGATGTAGTATGCCAAATACAGAAGCTATGTTTTGTGGTTGGCATTTCAGCTGCAATTGCTTGAGTCATCCAAGGGTCTTGGTCAGTTATAATAGTCTTTGGCGGTTTCCTCATGATACCAACAAAAGTCTGTTATTCAAATATCACAAGAGAAACTAAAATTATTAGGAACAAAATATATCTTAAAAAATTATTTAATTTAATTCGAAACTAAATGAAAGTAAGTTGTTCAAAGACGTACCTTCATCAACCACTTAAAAGAAGAAACTGTCTCATTGCAGAGAATTGCACATCCGAATAAAATAGTCTTTCCATGATTGTTGATGCCAAAATAAATCCCACATGGCATGTCATAAGCATTAACTTTGTATGTAGTATAAAAAACAACTACATCACCATACTTTTTGTACCAATCAAAACTTTGAGCTTGACACCAAAACAAATGTTCAAGTCTCCTATTTTCATCCACCGTAACGGCATATTGAAATATTTTATTTTCTTGCTTTGAAAATTTCAAATATTCTATAACATTTTTTGCATCATCTGCTCCAAGCATTCGCTTAACTCTATCAAAAAGATTACGAATATCTTTTTCGATAAATGACAACTCACCGTGCTTGACCTTTTTTTGAAGTTCCGTTACTTTAATTATTTGTCTAACTTGCAATCCTGCTTCTTTGTATAACAAGATCTATTTTTCATCCTCACAAGTAATAGTTCGATTTACCAGAAGAAAACACATTACTTCAGGTGAAACCAGACCATGATTGTGCAACTTGACAAATTTTGTAACACGCCGCTCTTCTGGAAAAATATCAAAGCTCTTTTTTTAAGTAATACGCATGTGAGCCTTGCAATCACATTTTGAAGATTGCTTATATCTTTGAGGTTTGGAGGAATCAATTACCTTTAAACTATGTAGTTTTCCTCCACGATGGCATAAAAAATCACACATAATAGTTCCTCCATGTTTGGTATTTGAACGATCTTTTCGAACAACAAATCCCTGACGTTTGGCATAATTGTTATAGAAAAAAATGCCTCATCTTGACTTTCAATGGTTTTGCCAATAAAAGATTCATCATCTTGCTCCTCATTTTCTTCCTCAATTGGAGGTTCATTCAAGTCCAAATCAAGCATCTATAAAATCTGTATAAATATATATAAGTATCTCTTAAAAAGAAAAAATTAAATGGAAAAAGAATCATATAAATTGAAAAGAATAAACAACTACAATAGATGAAAACAAATAGACAAAATCACATCAACTATAAAGAAGAGAAATAAAAATAAAAAACAAAAATCATACAAACCAGTGTTGGATTGAAATTAGGCTATGTATTTTCCCTTTATTGCAGTAGAAGCTTAGGGAAAGTTGGATTGAAAATATGCTATGTGTTTTCCCTTTCTTGCAGTAGAAGCTGAGGGGAAAGTTGGATTGAAAATATGCTTTGTGTTTTCCTTTGGTCTATGATCGTTCACTCATTTAGTAGGGATTTTAGGCGCCAAATAACTAATATGTTAAGGCGGTAAAGGGAATTAGCTATTTTTAGGATAATTAAATGTTAACACATTTACATTAATGAAATAGATTTTTAGAATATACCTCTAAATCATTATATATTAATCATCATATTAGATTCCATTGGATAAAAGGAAACGAGTATTAATTATATGAATATGGTGGTTTTTCTGCACAGCCTTACGGGCTGTGTATAGCAAAACCCTTAAATAAATAAGAGAAATGTTGCTGGAAATTAAATGAAATTAAAATACATGACAATTGTGAACATGAAAAAAAATTAAGGGTGAATATTAAATAAACAAAAAACAGGAGTACTAAAAGAGGGATTTAACCATAAAAAACATATTAGAACAAAAAAGGATGAAAATGAAAACAATTAAAAAAGACAAGGGCTGCAGATGTGATTAAAATAAATGGAAGGACCTGAAATGCAAAATTCAAAGGGCGAAGGGTTTTAAAAGGGTAATAAACCCATTTTAAAGATGGGTATATAAACCAAAAAATAAAAACACTTTCATTTTATCCATTAACCTTCAAAACCGATCAAAACCAAAGCCCTATTTTTCTTTACCCAGTTTATTCGGTTCTTGAGGATTAGATGAGTGCCGCCTTGATTTTCAGAAATCGGTGGTCGCTCCAACACGCTGTCCGTCGCGGTTCATCGTTGATTAGTTAAAAAAATACTTTTCGACCCCTTTTTCCATTTTAAAACCAAATCTAACTTAAATTTTAGGAAATCAAACCCAAAAATCCCATTTCCCTTTAAATCATATTTGGAACCCTAGAGAAAAAGAATGATGCCATTCATCAGTGCATCTCCCTCCACCACCATGCAAGGCGGCGACGATTCGAGACCGAAAACGGTAAGGCCCTAAGACTTTTTTTATTTCGAACCGAAAAGAAAATAGATTTTCCACTGAATGTAGTATTTTTTATTGATTCTAAAATCTGAGTACAAATGGTTGTTTACATGCTTATATATTCTTGCATGAGATTGTTTTTTTGCCCCTATATCTAATCTATTGTTTAGACTTTTAAGCAAAATTAAATGAATCCACTGTGTATGATTCTGAACTGACATATCCCCCACTTTTTATGATTTCTTTGCCTACTCGGTGGTTGGGAGAAAGACAGTTGTCATACGATGGCGAAGCGATCTCCAACGGCGACGCCATGTGGACAGAGAAAATAAAGCAACTCAGGTGCGTGTGGGAGATGGAGCGTTGGTGCTGGCTTTCACGCGCGCGTGGGGAGCTGGGCAGTCATCTCTCTCGACATTTGGACTTTCAGATTTGATCTTGATCAGACGGTGGAGATTGGGTGGCTGCAAGAGAAAAAAGATAAGGGTTAAATTAGGTTGAGGGTTTTTTAATATTTGGGTCAAATGAGCCTTGTAAACATTAAAAGGGTTTGTAATGGGCTTGGACTAATAAATTGGATTTTTATTATTATGTAATCTATTTTTTAATTGTTGCAACCTTATATAGTAATAATAATATTAATAGTAATAATAACATTAAACAATAACAACAATAATACTATAAAAACCAGATAAAAATGGGTGATTACAACCCCAACACTAAAAAATTAAATTCTAAGCCCTAACTCTAAATTCTAAATCTTAAACTTTAAACTCTAAAAATAAACTCCGCTCATAATCTCATAAACCCTAACCCTAATTCATATCCTTAAATCCTAACTCCAAACTATAAACCTAGTTTTTTAGTGTGAGCATAAGTAAGGGGTCAGAAAATAGGAGATGATTTCTATTCCATAGTCAGTGGCAGTAGCTGAAGACTCCCCTTTGGTACCGCTCCATTAAATTTTTAGGCGAAATGAAAGTTAATATTTGAAATATTAGGGATGTTGTAGAATATTTGGGGATATAGGCCATTTTCTACAGTACACGGGGACAACGCCACCTGCAAGTGGCGTTCTTCATTTTTTAAATATTAAACAGAGGAAGAACGCCACCTGCAGGTGGCGTCTTTTGAGAAAAAATATTAAAAAATACAGGTGGCGTCTTTTGAGAAAAAATATTAAAAAATTAGAGAACTTCACCTGCAGGTGGCATTGTCCCCTTGTGTACTATAAAAATGGCCTATATCCCTAAATATTCTCCAACATCCCCTATTTTCCAAATATTAACTTTCATTTGGATTATTCTCCAAATTTATCCCTTTGGTACTATAATACATGACCATTTCGCTAAATAATTTTTTATGCACTAATGCTCTTTTTTAGCTCTTTCCCTAAGTTAACTTAATAAGTGTGGAGCCACATATTATCCGAGTTTTTTTTATTTGTTTGGTTTTTTTCCGCGCCCCTTTATCTGTCACATCAATAATTTTATATCATGTGTATCATTAATAAAAGAAAAATAATTAATAAAATAGTGAAAAAAATCTTAATATATATGACATGAAATTATCGATGAAACATATATAGGAGCATAGAAAAGGGACAAACGGATTTTGCTCAGTTTAAAACGTTAGAGTTTTTGTATTATTTTAAAATTTATGATAAATTGCATACATAGCCCCTAATTATAGAGTATTTTTAGTTGGATCACCTGATTATTAAATGCTACCATTTGATAAATTAATTTATAAAAAAGTTACAAAATAGTCATCAATCACTAATTTTTTGACGAACAGTTGACATGATAGTTAATAACATTGGCAAAATAACAAATTTAGTTCTTAATCTTCATCACATTGTTATATTTAGTCCTAATTCTAAAATTTAGCCGCAACATTTTAATATCATACCAATTCAATCTCTGCTATAACATATTTTCTATTTCTTATGTCTCTATCGTATTACATAGATACAAACGTTAAATTGTTGTATAGTTGATTTTTACTAATGGTTGCTGAATTATTGAATTGCTAATTGTTACTAATTTTGTGCATGTATATTATGATTGCATCAACTAAATATTCTACCATCCTAATTCATGATAAGATGAAAATGAGCTTAATGTGTAACACCCTAAAACCGGCCTAGTTGAAATTGGATTCCGGCGATTGAAAATTCAACATCGGAAAGTTAAATTATTGCAATGACCTTTGGCCAAGTGGTCAACTGCTAGAGTATTGAATCCTAAATAAGCCTTGTTATTGATTAAAGGACCATATTAAAACTATTAAATCTCGATTTAGTGACCTAAGTGTGAAAATTGAAACTATTGGGACAAAAAATAAAGAAAGAAAAGATGAGAGACTAACCTCGCGATTAGCCCCTCTCCAAGTTTAATCACTGTTAAGTGTGCAAAAGTTATATATTTACCACCATTTTCTCTTAAATATTGTTAGACTCTCATTTTGATTGCATTCATAGTTATTCATGCATTAAATCCGAGTTTCTGACATAGTTGAGCTTGGTATCACATTTTGGTTGGTTTTGTGGAAAATATGCTGCCAGTATGTGCAATTTTGTGTGTAGGAATTAATTGCCTCAACAAGCAGGAAATTGTCGAAGCAATTGAGGATAAAGATGAAGAAGCTACCGATTTGAAGACTGGATAAATCTACCTCATTCGAGATGAGCACGAGAAGCAAGGATAAATCTTAAAGCGTTGGAATTCCATGCAGATATCAAAGGAGATTAAAACTTCAAGTTTATGAGGACTTTTTGTAGGATAAGGATAAAAATGAATTTATTATTTCTTTTATCCTAATTAGTCCCAACTTAAACTCATCCACAACAATTCGACCTAATCATCTCCTATAAATAGAACATTTAGCCGCAAGCCCTAGGAGAGTTTGATTGGAGAGAAAAAGAGAGAGGGCTGATCGTAACTTCATCATCTTCTTCATTGTTTATATTCGATTCATGTTGGAGAATTTTTATCTTGTATTTCTTTTGCACCCAGCCATGAACTAAACTAAATTAGCTTGGGTTATTGTGTTTTTGTGGTTGTGAAAACGTTTGGATTTGTTTAGGTTTTTAATTGCAATCTAAATTCAAAGTTTGTTCATTCTTGATTCTTAATTTGATTGCGAGTGAATTGGGAGAGGATATCGTGAATTTATCCATTTATCTAATATCGGGAGAGTTAGATTCAAGAAACGAATGAGCATGGTTTTTATTCAAACGGTTGTTGGTGAAGACTAATCTGACTTAGGAATAAGTTACGGATTTCAACGGCTAAGAGAAGCGCAAGATCGATTGTTGTTCACCCATGGTTAACGCATGGATGTATCACCAAGGCATGCACAATTGACCAATGTTTCGAGTTAGGGATACCAAGAAGCCATTGAAGAACGTTACGTCGAGCTTTGAAGAATGTCGCCCAGTTGCCAAGGCAATTGACAAATATCCCAAGCAAACCAACTGGTTCTAATTGCCAAGACAATTGCGTGGCTTCATCTACCAATTACTACAACGATCCATCCGAAAATCACACCACGACTCACAATAATCCGCCCTACTCTCTCTTATTCAATTGCACTATTCTTTTATTTTATTGTTCACTTTATTTTACTTGTTAATTCGAAACACCTACCATCACAATTTATTTCTCTTTTCAGTGCAAGGAATTAGAAATCATAGTTCTACCAATCCTTGTGGAGATGATATATAATCTATACTATAACTTGCGACGTGTGCACTTGCACCAATTGCGAAGCACTCAAAACACGCAACAAGTTTTTGGCCCCGTTGCCGGGGATTGGCAACAACAACTTTGTTTTTATTTCCTTACACTTTTTATTTATTTTATTTTTGTGTTCGATTTCAAGAGGCTAATAAATTTTGTTTTTGCATTGGTTTATGACCAGGGCAAGACCAAAAATACCAGATTATCCATTCAAACTAAAAATCGAACGTGTTTTATGTATACAAAGAAGAGAATTTAGAGAAGAGATGGCAGATCCACCTAATGATCTAGTTGGCAATCTAAATGCCAACGAAAATCAAAATGCCACAGTAGGAGTCATGGTGGCCTTACCGAATCAACCAGTCATTGCACGGAATAGATCCATCCGAGACTATTTAGAGCAAGATCTTGATAGTCTTACCCCAAGAGTTGTCGCACATGAGATTCAAGCTACCCACTTCGAGTTGAAACTTGTGATGTTCAATATGATCAATATAGCGGGTCAGTTTGGCGGATCAACGACTGAGGATGCCAGACAACATCTCAAATCGTTCTTAGAAATCTGTGATTCATTCAAGCAACAAAGAGTCTTTGAGGACATCCTAAGGCTGAAATTATTCCCCTATTCACTGATGTAATCACTAATTTTGTCTGGGGTTGACCCATTTTTTATTTGCAATAATGGGCTTATATATATACTATTATGTGATAATAAAATAATGATGCTAAGTGGTTGTATTATATACATATGTATTATGCTCATGTGTGTTATTATATGTATACTAGGTATGTGTCATTAATATGTGTTTATTATATGTGTGAACATATATGCGTATGTCTGTCAATATTCTATGTAATGTATGGTTGCATGTATATATGTATGTGTCATTAACATGTATGCGTGTGTTGTAACGTCATTAATGTTTAAATGTGAGTGTAAGTAAATAGTACATGTATTAGGTATATGTATTAATGTTAGAGTATTTAATATTGTTTTAATATTATCAATGTTTAAATGTGAACATAAATAGATATTGCATGTGTATGTAGTATGTATTAATGTTTGTATGTGTACATGTATGTATATTATAAGTAGTATTATTATTGTTATCTAAAATTAAAAACAAAGGAAAAAACAACAGAAAAAACAGATTATAGTTAAAATAATTGAAGCCCAATGTTTTTTTATAAGTCCAAGTCCATTACAAGCTTTAGATTTTACATAGCCCATTTTGGGCCCAATATAACAAAACCCTAAGCCCTAAATCTAATTACCCCTTATTCTCTTGCAGCCGCCCAATCTAGGCCATTGGATCGAATTTTGATCCAATGGTCGGGATTGAATAAAAGAGACCAGTTAGATTCCGCATGCTCCTCTATGCGCCAATCATCCAGCTTCTCACGCGCCAACTGTCTAGCTCCCCACGCGCTCGTGTGATGCACGCCCCGACCATTCAGCCTTCTCATGCGCCCATGCACTTGCATCGTTTCGTCTCCCCCATCTGCGTGGCCACGCCACCAGAATTTCTGCTGCCACCGTACGACGACCACCAACTCCACAACCACCGATTAGCCAAAAACATAAAAATGGAAGAAATTAGTGCCGTCATCATCCACAATTAAACCAATCAATGTTTTCTTAAGAATACAAACAATAGATTATAGGCAACAATGATGTAATCAAAAGAGCATATAAGATTGTATGCACCCATTTGTAACCCCTAAGTTTCGAACGGGGAGACATTCAGAATCAATACAAACAACAAAAGAAAGGCCTTTCAAGGTATCTATTCTCCTCTTTTTTTCAGTTTGAAACATAACATGCATAAATAAGAAAAAAACAACAGAAAGTTTAGAGTTTACCCTCGCTGATTCGCCTCACTTTCGCGTTGTATCAGTTTTTGCCGGGCCGTTACTCCGCTGTTAATAAGCCTCAGCCTCCTCGAGGCCAAGCGTGGTGAAGTGGTGTATGTATATGGCGGCAGAAACTCTATTTCTAGCCTCAGTTTCGGGGTTTTAACAGGAAAAAAGGGTTGATTTTGAAAAAAACTAAGTTTGAATCGAGACTTAGCGTGAAAAATAGAGTGTTTTGGTGTATTTTAGGGTTCACCGGCTATCGGCAAGTAGCGGCCGACATGGCGGTCATCGGCCAGTTTTTGGGTTTCACGGCGGCTGTGGAGGCTGAGCTTAATCAGTTTCTGGGCTGAGGAAGGGGTAAATATGAGAGTGAGGGGAGGGTTTTATTAAGCTTTTTAAAAATGCCAAAAGGATTGGAAATATGGCCAAAATGGGTCATTTATAGTTTGTTTTGTTTTAAAAATGGTTAAATAACCATTTAAGGACCTATGCCCTAAAATAATTACGCCCACGGTCCTTCCGCATGGGCAAGTAGCAACTTTAGTCCCTCCGCCCCATTTTAATTATAGGTCAAGCCATTCTGCCTATTTTAATCATGCTCCGAGTCCTTGAAGTTTTTCGATTTCTTTTAATTTCACCCCTTTTTATCAGTTTAAGTTCTTTTAATTTTGGCCCTACAGTTTCGGATTTATTCTATTGGCTCATTTTCCAGTGTTCAAAATTACCTTTTTTTCTTCTTTTTTCCATGAACCTTTAATTCAAATCTTGCACATTTATTTCTTGTAAATTTAAGTTCAATTCGTATGTTAGTATTGCTTGTTCGTGATTGTATCTTAATGGATGAAAATTAGTTCGAAATATATATTTGTGTCCTATAATATATATGTTTTTTAAAGTACGAAATAGAAATTTTCAAAATGTCAAATAGATATATTTTTATATAATATATGTGTTTTAAGTATAAAGTAGAAATTTGTAAAATGTAATATATATTTGATATAATGTATGGTTTTCAAAGTATATGATTGAATTTTGTGAAATGTAATATATATACTTTTGACATATAATATATAGTTTTCAAAGTATATAGTATAATTTTGTAAAATGTAATATGTATTTTTGATATATGATATATAGTCTTAAAGTATATAGTAATGTTTTGTCAAAATAGAATATATATTTGGTGTATAATATAGTTTTTAAAGTATATAGAAGAATTTTGCAAAATATATAATGTATGTTTTTGTATGCAATATATATAGTTTTAAAGTCTATCCATTATTTTCTTTAAATAGTATACAATGTTTAGTCATGTTTACATTTACTTGTATAGGTTACTGTGATAGTATAGACCTTGGGTTGTTAAGTTAGTTTTAGATTATAAATAGGCAAATTAACTTAATTTGTTTAGGATTGTGTGCTCTTCTCATAGGGGCAAAATCCTTAAATTAATTAGATTAATTTTAAGATTAGATTCTTTAGAGCCTTAGTTAGATTAGGGTTCGAATTAATTTAGTGAATTTAAATTTACCTTTGAATTATTGGAATAAATGTTAAATTCATTAAATTAATTGAACATTTTTAATTATTTTTAGGATAAAATTAATTTCAAGTTGAGTGTTAAGTGTCTAAAAGTACTATTTTATTCACCCTTTTTATTCATATTATTGCTAGACTTAGGCTCATATTAGTTGCATTATTAGCCATTCATGCATGTTTGCATTGTTTCCTTGGTGGACAAGCTTGATTTCATATTTTGCTTAATTTTGTGGGAAAAGGGTGCTGCCGATAGTTGTTTTTTTGTGTGTGCAGAATCACTTGCCTAAACAAGGCTGAAACCAATTGCCAGGGCAGTGCATGAAGGAGATGCTGACGCAGTTGCCAGGGCAATGCTTGAAGGAGATGTTGAGCTAGTTGCCAGAGCAATTTTCGATAAGGGATAAGATGATATGTCAGTCAAAATTGATGACTAGATAAGTCCAAGATGACGTGGAGCAAAGTTAAATCCCAAAGAAGTTTGATTTCCATGAAGAGGTCAAGGAGAAATTAAATCCCAAGAAGATAGGAAAAGATCTAGAAGGAATTTAAATATAATAAAGAATTATATTCTTTTAAAGTATTTAATTCCAACTTAATTTCTTCCTCAAGAGAGACTTTGACCTAGCCATCTCCTATTTAAAGGAGACCAAGCCGTCAACTCCAAGGGAGAGCAAAGGGGAGAGATTTCGACAAGAGCTTCAACCATTCTTCATTTTTTTGTTTCTTGTTCGATTAGGTTTATGTTAGGGATTCTTTGTTTTGTGTTTCTTTGGAACCTAAACATGACCTAAATATATTTGGCTAAGGTTATTGTGTTTTGTGGTTGTGAGAAACAATTGAATTTTATTTAGGAAATAAGAGTTTGCACTTTCAATTCAAGGTTTACACATTCTTGGTTTTTATTCTTGTTTGCGAGTGAATTGGGAGAGGATCTCGTAACTTCATCTATTTATCTAATATCGGGAGAGTTAGATTCAAGAAACGAATGGGTATGGTCTTTATTCAATCTATTGATGGTGAAGATTAATCTGGCTTAGGAATAAGTTAAGGATTTCAACGGCTAAGAGGAGCGCAAGATTGGTTGTTGTTCACCCTTGATTCACGCAGGGATGCATTATCAAGGCATGCATAATTAGCTAAAGTTTCGACTTAGGAATAAGAAGAAACCATTGAAGAACGCTCCGCCGAACCTTGAAGTTGCTGCCCAGCCGCCCAAACAGTTGCCCATCCAGTTGCCCAGGCAACCGTCGATTAGTTGCCAAGGCAACCCCGCTGGGCAAGTTGCCACAGCAACTGAGTTTCTCTTGCACTCTTTTACCAAGACGATCCAATTGGTTATCACACCTCAACTCACGATAACCTGGCCTATTCTCTCTCATTTGATTACATCTTCTTTTACTTTATTGCTTTCTAGTTTAGTTGTTAGTTAAAACTCCTACAATCGCCTATTTGTGTTTTTACTTTTTATATTGCAAGAGACTAGATTCTTGAAGTGGCACCAATCTCTGTGGAGACGATATCTTTTATACTATAACTTGCGACGTGTACACTTGAACAATTGCGTAGCACTTATTACGCGCAACAAATTTTTGGCGCCATTGCCAGGGATTGGCAATAGAAACTTTGTTTTTATTTTCTTGTACTTTTTTTCTTGTTTAAGATTCAAAGGGTTAACAAACTTTGGTTTTGCATTGGTATATGGCGAGACCGATTACACCAGAATACCCCTTTGATCCAAAAATCGAACGAACCTTGCAAAGACTCAGACAAAGGTTAAGAGTAGCAACGGCTAATCAAGACGGCAATATGAATCAGGATGTTCCAGCCAGAGGAGGAGTGATTCTTGCACAAAACAAAACTATTCAAGACTATCTTGAAGAAGATCTTGAAAGACTCAATCCAGGAGTTGTCACACCTAAAATTGAAGCCGACCACTTTGAGTTGAAACCGGTGATGTTCAATATGATCAACACAATTGGTCAATTTGGCGGCTCAGCAACTGAAGATGCACGACAACATCTTAAATCTTTCCTCGAGATTTGCAATTTATTCAAAATACAAGGAGTCACCCCAGATGTTTTACGGCTAAGATTATTCCCCTATTCACTGAGGGATAGGGAGAAAGCATGGTTGAGGGCGAAATCATGGTTGAATAGTATTCCTGCCGGATCAATAGGATCTTAGACCGATCTTTGTCGTGATTTCCTTGCTCGATTTAATCCTACAAATGTGACTGATAAGCTTCGTAACGAAATTACTTCTTTTCGGCAGACAGATGATGAATCCATGTACGTGGCTTGGGAGCGATATAGAGAACTTCCACACAAATGCCCTACACAGATTCCCAGTGTGGACACAAGTAACAATATTTTACAATGCTGTGAATACACCAACAATGATGATGCTAGATGCCCTGGCAAACGACATACTCCTAGATAAGTCACCGGAAGAAGCAATGTAAATTCTGAACAGGCTTGCCAAGAATGATTATCAGTTCTCATGTATTGTGATACATGAACTAGGATCATCAGATTCAATTTTGGCACAATTGGCCACTCTAACCAAGATGGTCCAGAACATCCAAAAACCAAACAACGCACAAGAGGTCAAGGTAATGGATTCCTTTTGTGAGTTATGTGGTGGAACCATGATTCTTCTGAATGTATGCAGAATCCGAAATCGAGCTTTTATATGGGGAATTACAACCAGAACAACAATGTGACGTCCAACACATATAATCCAGCTTGGAAGAAGCACCCAAATTTTTCATGGAGTAATCTCAACAATGCTCTAAACTAGAACAATCATAATCTAGAGGCATCGGGATTCCAGTAGAATATGCCACGACAACAGTTGCTGCAGCAACAACCGACAACATCTAGTTCTTTGGAAAATTCTCTCAATGCTTTTATGTTGAAAACTGAATCTTATATGCCTAAAAATGGTAACTTCATAAAAAGAACTGATGATTTTATTAACAGGACCGAGATGAGATTGCAAAACCAAGAGGCGACAATCAAATCATTGGAAACTCAAGTCGGAAAATTTGCTCAAAACCTGAATACTAGACCGCAAGGAGGTTTACCCAGCGATACTGAAGTCCCAAGAGGAACTGACCACGAGCAATGTAAGGCAATCACCACTAGAAGTGGCTGACAACTTAAGAAGGCTCAAGCTCGCTCATTGAACAAAACTCTACAAAAAGAACAAGATGAACTCAGCAGTAAAGCCTCAGATGCTGAACCAGGAAATGCCACGGCAACCCCAGTTGATGATGCCGCGACAACCAGTGATAAGGATGCCACGACAACTCCAGTTGATGATGCCTCGGTAACTCCAGTTGCCTCAACAATGCCATCAATCAGGTTCCAGACCAATGAAAGGATCGAAGATATCTTACTTCCACCACCATTCCCACAAAGGTTGAAGCGACAAAAGCAAGAATATCAATTTGAGAAGTTTCTTGATATCCTAAAGCAAGTCCACATCAACTTGCCATTGGTTAAAGTAATTAAACAAATGCCAAACTATGCCAAGTTTTTTTTAAAGACATTGTGTCCAAGAGAACAAGGCTATGAGAGTTTGAAACAGTTGCCACAACAGAGGGATGCATGGCCATGTTACACAATCGCATGCCACCCAAGTTAAAAGATCTCGGAAGTTTCACAATACCCTATTCCATTGGAAACCACTATGTCGGGAAAGCATTATGTGACCTTGGAGCAAGCATGAACTTGATGCCTAAATAAGTTTTCCAGAAACTAGGAATCGGGAAAGCAAGACCTACAACAGTTATGCTACAGCTAGCCGACAGATCCTATGTGCATCCAGATGGAAAAATCGAAGACATACTGGTAAAAGGTGATAAATTTATTTTTCCCGCTGACTTTATTATTTTGGATTGTGAAGCAGATAAACATGCACCTATCATTCTCGGGAGACCCTTCCTAGCGACAGGAAGAACCTTGATTGATGTTGAAAATGGAGAACTCACAATGAAGGTGAATGACCAGCAAGTTAAACTAAATGTGTTCCAAACACTAAAGCATGCTGATGACCCGGAAGAATGCCAACTTCTTCATGCCACGACAGAGTTTAACTTCGACGAGGAATTTAGTTGCCTCAACAACTACATTGTCGATCAAGAGAAACCTGAGGAGTATGAAGAACCGATTGATGAGGAACAACAAGAAGAGGAAAATTGGTTAGTCAATCGACCATGTACATACTTTGAACCACTGGATTACTCAGGTAAGGTCGGTAAACTCGAAAAGCCCTTTATTGAACAACCACCGATTCTTGAGTTGAAACAGTTGCCAGGGAAACTAAAATATGCTTACTTGGGAACCGATAATACATTGCCTATAATTATTTGCTCTAAGTTACAGCCTGAGCAGGAAAAGAAGATAATCAACATGTTGATGCTATACAAGAAGGCAATAGGGTGGACAATTGCCGACTTGAAGGGAATTAGCCCGGTAGTGTGCATGCATAAGATTTTGTTGGAAGATGATCACAAACCTTCGATTGAGGCCCAGATGAGACTGGATCATGCCATAAAAGGGGTTGTAATGAAACAAATCATCAAGTGGCTTGATGCCGGTATCATATACCCTATCTCTAGTAATACATGGGTAAGTCCGGTGCAATGTGTACCAAAAAAGGAAGGTATAACGGTGGTAAGTAATGAAAACAATAAACTCATTCCAACCAAGACTGTGACCGGTTAAAGGGTTTGTATGGATTGCCGAAAGCTAAACAAAGCCACTAGGAAAGATCACTTCCCCTTACCCTTTATTGATCAAATTCTTGACCGTCTTGCAGGTAAACCCTTTTATTTTTTTCTTGATGGTTATTCAGGTTACAATCAAATTGCCACAGCACCAGAAGATCAAGAAAAGAAAACATTCACATGCCCATACGATACTTATGCTTTTCGAAGGATGACGTTCAGATTGTGTAATGCCCCAACAACTTTCCAAAGATGCATGATAACACTCTTTTCAGACATGGTCGAAGACTTCCTTAAAATCTTCATGGATGATTTTTCCGTACTTAGTAATGACTTCGACAGTTGCCTTAGAAATTTAGAGAAGGTGTTGGCAAGATGTGAAGAATCCATTTTAGTCCTTAATTGGGAGAAGTGGCATTTTATGGTAGATGAAGGAATTGTGCTCGGCCACAAGATTTCATCCAAGGAAATTGAAGTAGACAAAGCCAAGGTCGACATGATCGAGAGATTACCCCCACCAAGTTCGGTTAAAGGAATCCGAAGCTTTCTTGGACATGTAGGTTTTTACAGGAGGTTCATTCATAATTTTTCTAAAATTACAAAACCCTTGTGCAATTTGCTTGAACAGGATAAAGTCTTCAATTTTGATGATTTTTGCGCCCAGGCATTTGAAACCCTAAAGGAAAAGCTTGCCTCGACACCCATTGTCATTTCACCCAATTGGACGCTACCTTTTGAGCTCATGTGTGATGCAAGTGATTTCGCTGTAAGAGTAGTCCTAGGTCAACGTACAGGTATGACCTTTCATGTGATATACTACGCTAGTAAAACTCTTAATAGCGCTCAAGTGAATTACACAACAACAGAGAAAGAGTTACTAGCTGTAGTTTTCGCATTTGACAAGTTCCAATCCTATTTGATTGGTACAAAGGTACTTGTTCATACGGGCCATTCGACAATTAAGTATCTATTTGCTAAAAAGGATGCCAAACCTTGTTTGATTCGTTGGATATTGCTTTTACAAGAGTTTGACATTAAAATTAAGGACATGAAATGGACAGAAAATCAAGTGGCTAATCACTTATCACGCTTAGAACGCAATAGGGAGGAGGACACAGATTTAGAGATATGCGATGCATTTCCGGATGAGCAACTGTTAGTTACCTCGGCAACCATGGATGTGCATGCCTCAGCAACCCTCGACGCCTCGGCAATTCTTGATGCGCATACCGCGGTAATTCTAGATGCGCACGCCTTGACAACCATGGAAGCAGTTGCCACAACAACACATGCCTCGGTAATACCCTGGTACGCGGATTTAGTTAATTTCCTTGTTTGTGGTATTTTACTTTATGGCCTTACTCACCAATGGAAGAAGCGGTTCCGCCATGATGCTAAGCATTACTTTTGGGACGAGCCTCTTTTGTTTAAATAATGTGCAGATCAGGTTATACGCCGATGTGTCCTTGAAGAGGAGTAGCAGAATGTACTCCTGCAATGCCATTCTTCACCCTATGGAGGACATTTTGGAGGAACACGTACTGCATCCAATGTTTTGTAATCCGGTTTGTATTGGCCAACACTGTACAAAGATGCCCAAGAGTTTTACAAGCAATGTGATCGTTGCCAGAGGACGAGCAATATCTCTATACGACATGAGATGCGGCTCCAAAACATCCTTGAGGTAGAATTGTTTGATGTATGGGGGATTGATTTTATGGGACCTTTCCTATCTTCATTCGAAAACCTCTACATCCTACTTGCCGTCGACTACGTGTCTAAGTGGGTTGAGGCAGCTGCAGTTCCCGCCAACGATTCCAAGACCGTGCAACGATTCTTGCAGAAAAACATATTTACACGGTTTGGGATGCCGAGAGCAATTATCAGTGATGAAGGCAAGCACTTCGACAACAAACTCATCGCCAAGATGCTACAACGCTTTGGTGTATCTCACAAGATTGCCACGGCATATCACCCACAAACCAATGGGCAAGAAGAAATTTCCAACCGGGAATTGAAGGGTATACTCAAGAAAGTTGTAAATCCCTCTAGGAAGTATTGGTCAGTAAGACTAGATGATACACTTTGGGCATATCGCACTGCATTCAAAACACCCTTAGGTATGTCTCCCTTCCGACTTGTCTATGGCAAAACATGTCATCTACCGGTGGAAATCAAACACAAGGCATATTGGGTAATCAAGACCGTGAATATGGATTGGGAAAGTGTCAGGCAAAAGCATTTGTTGGACCTCAACGAGATAGAAGAATTTCGTGCACTCGCCTATAACAATGCACGAATCTACAAGGAAAAAACAAAGCAATGGCATGACAAGAAACTATTGACGCGGCAATTCACTCCAGGGCAACTAGTTCTCTTATTCAATTCTCGGATGAAACTTTTCCCAGGAAAACTGAAATCAAGATGGCCAGGACCATTCGAAGTTGTCAAACTGTTCTCCCATGGTGCCGTGATAATCAAGTCCATCACTGACGAACATAATTCAAAGTTAACGGACAAAGATTGAAGCACTACAACGGTGCCTATGTGGAACGTAACAAAAAACTGGTCACCTTAAGAGATGCATGAGCATGCTCTCCTTTCGATATTTTCTTTTCATTTTTATTTTTTGAACTATTTAATTTTTATTTTTATTTATTAATTTCGGTTATTTCTCTTTTTAGGATTGATTGATTGATTTATTTTCTTTAAGATTAAGACTACATCTTTCTTTCATATTTATCTAATTGTTTTTAAATTTTAAGTTTAAAAATTTCCTTGCACATCTTTATTTATTTTCTTTTATTAGTTTATCTTTAATTTTAATCCTTATTTTATTTTTTTTGAATTGTATGAAAAGAGTTCAAGATAAAGAGGAATTTGATTCAAGAAGGAAACTTCTTCAACAAGGAAATTAATGTTCTAAATCTAAGGCTTATATTAAGCCTCTAATTTACCCTACATAGCCGGCCAAACCCTTCTCCTTCCCCAAACCCCCTAGCCGTCCCCTTCCCCCAATCAAAACCCTTGTTTTCTTTCTTTCCAATTAATCCCGCCCACCATATTTACTATCTATATTTTCTATTTAACCCATCACCCTTAACTTCTAAGAAACCTATTCCTACTTTTCATATTGCAACTCTTTAGTTTCTTTTGCTTTCTTTTCTTTGTTTCTACCAAACTCACAACCAAGATCATCCATGGCATCCAAAATCGAATTTTTGGTTCATCAAAGTTCCTCCAAAGAACCAAGATACAAGAAGTTTGCTACACCGATGGTTCAAGAAAAATTTCACTCCAAGTTTGAAAGCCGTATGATTTGCAAAAAACAAGGCTTCGAATACTCCAACTCTCATCAAGATTTCGGCCTTAAACCATTCATCTTTGAAAGGATTGCACATTAAAAGTGGCAAATCTTTTGCCATCAATCGGAACTGGGTAACATCTCATGGGTAAGAGAATTCTATGCTCACTCACCTAACCCAGATAATCCTTATTTTTTTGTTCGTGACAAGGCTATACTCATAAGCCCCGAAAACATCAACACCTTTTACGGGCTCTACGTTGAGAAGGACGAGCATCAAGCCTTTGTTGATCAACTCACTCCCAAGCAACTCGACAAGGTGCTTCAAGAACTCACTCTACTGGGAACTCATTGGAACGATGGTAAATACAAGAGCACAGTAAATCACCTTCGGCTTAAACCTGAGGCAAAATTATAGAATAAGTTTGTTAAAACTTCTTTAATGCCCACAACACACAATACTACCGTTGATACACCTTGTCTTTTGCTCATACATTCTATTTTGCATAATCGCATCATTAATATTGGAAAAATTATTTGTGATGAGATTTTTGTATGTAGCACAAAAGACAAGGGTTCTCTTTTCTTCCCTTGCTTAATTTCCAATCTTTGCAAGGAGATGTGTGTCCCAAGTGAGTCCACTGTTGAAAAGGCCCTACCAAAGTTCGGTTGGAATCAAGTACAAATCTGAAAGCTAATGGAAGAGGCACCGGTAAAATCCCCAACTCCTTCAGTTACCGCGACAACTCCTACCACCTCGGCAACTCCTAATGCCCAAGCAACTGATGTCTGGGCAACTCAGCCAGCAACCTCATGACAACTTGAAGCACTCTTACAAACGTTGGAGAACCGCCTTAGGCAAATTGAAGACCGTCAACTAATGTTCATGTTGTACATGAAGGATCACAACAATGCCATCACCCAAGTTATCCTGGAAAAGTACCCGGACAGCTGCGTGCAGTTCCCAATCTTTCTTGCCAAAATTCTTGCCACGGTAACCAATGAAGCAGTTGCCACCGCAACCGCAATAGATGATGCCGTGACAACCTACGCTGCGCCTACCCAAGAAGTTTCCACGGCAACCAACACTGAAGATGCCGCGA
The DNA here is from genome assembly GCA_019671005.1 of Hibiscus mutabilis. NCBI lineage: Eukaryota > Viridiplantae > Streptophyta > Magnoliopsida > Malvales > Malvaceae > Hibiscus > Hibiscus mutabilis. Next base: position 17,000,729 of record CM033711.1, read on the forward strand.
TAACCAAAGCTAAAGACACCCCGGCAACCACTGCAAAAGCCAAAGGTAAAGCGCTTATGCCCGAATCAACTCATACTAAATCATTGTCTAATTTTTCATATTCGGACGAGTCCTCCTTTGCTCCAACAAAGACCGCACCAATTGAATCCTCCAAGCCCAAGCGAAAGGCCAATGGCATTGAGAAAGAGGATGATGAGGACGATGAGGACAACCCCGTACGAGGATTAATTCCACCATCGGCAACAAGGAAGCAACCACCACGTTCAAGCAAAAGAATCAAGACATCGGCCAAAAGGAAACTAATCATCCACGATGATGAACTCTCAGAGTAAGTCTTCATTTGCATTTTACTTTCTTTATTATTATTATTATTATTATTTTTCTTTGTTGCATGCTTTGAGGACAATGCCTCACTCGAGTTTGGGGGGATTATTATTAGTTAGTTACCATGTTTAGTTGCATTCATCTTAAGTATTGCATTTAGGATACATAAATTATTTTCCATGTCTTTAGTTGGAACAAGAATTGCCTATATTTGATGAATATCCGATGATGACTTTGCCAATGCACTTAATTGATAGAATTTTTTTATTCTAGGATAACCATGGAAACACTTAGAATCTTACTATGATGCTAAACTTGATGAAAACACTGTTGTGGCTTGATTGATTTAAGGAATTCTAGCGAACTTAGGTTGATAGTTAAGAAATTGGGGGATTAGAATAAAAATTGGATGAATGCTAGAGGTGCTCGAAATTGGCTCTAGTATGTGCTAAAAATGGATCGCTAGAGGTGCCCGAAATTGGCTCTAGCATGTGCTAAAAATTGATCGCTAGAGGTGCCCAAAACCGGCTTTAGTCGAATAAATTAATTAACTCAAGAAAACTAAAAACAAAACACTAGAGGTACCCGAAACCGGCTCTAGTTAAAACATGTTAAAAGAACCAAATGAAGTAATTTGAAAACCTCTTGTTTGCATAGAATCTGAAAAATCAACTTGCACACAAATCTGCACACACTCACAAGCATTATAGTTTGATTCCGAGTAACTCATAAGTTTTCTGAAAAATGAAAAGCCAATCATACTTTGTGCCACGGTTCTGAGAATTGAAATCATGTTTAAAGCATTATAGTATGTGCCGATAGTTGTTTTTGTGTGTGTGTGTGCAGAATCACTTGCCTAAACAAGGCTGAAACCAGTTGCTAGGGCAGTGCATGAAGGAGATGCCGACGCAGTTGCCAGGGCAATGCATGAAGGAGATGTTGAGCTAGTTGCCAGGGTAATTGTCGATAAGGGAAAGATGATATGGCAGTCGAAATTGATGACTAGATAAGCCCAAGATGACGTGAAGCAAAGTTAAATTCCAAAGGAGTTTGATTTCCATGAAGAGGTCAAAGAGAAATTAAATCCCAAGAAGATAGGAGAAGATCTAGAAGGAATTTAAATATAATAAAGAATTATATTCTTTTAAAGTATTTAATTCCAACTTAACTTCTTCCTCAAGAGAGACTTTGACCTAGCCATCTCCTATTTAAAGGAGACCAAGCCGTCAACTCCAAGGGAGAGCAAAAGGGAGAGATTTCGACAAGAGGCTTCAACCATTCTTTATCTTTTTCTTTCTTGTTCGATTAGGTTTATGTTAGGGATTCTTTGACTTGTGTTTCTTTGAAACCTAGCCATGAACTAAATCTATTTGGCTAAGGTTATTGTGTTTTGTGGTTGTAAGAAACAATTGGATTTTGTTTAAGAAATACGAGTTTGCACTTTCAATTCAAGGTTTACTCATTCTTGGATTTTATTCTTGTTTGCGAGTGAATTGGGAGAGGATCTCGTAACTTCATCAGTTTATCTAATATCGGGAGAGTTAGATCCAAGAAACGAATGGGTATGGTCTTTATTCAATCTATTGATGGTGAAGATTAATCTGGTTTAAGAATAAGTTAAGGATTTCAACGGCTAAGAGGAGCGCAAGATTGGTTGTTGTTCACCCTTGATTCACGCAGGGATGTATTATCAAGGCATGCACAATTAGTTAGAGTTTTGACTTAGGGATAAGAAGAAACCATTGAAGAACGCTCCGCCGAACCTTGAAGTTGCTGCCTAACCACCCAAACAGTTACCCAGCCAGTTGCCCAGGCAACCCTGCTGCGCAAGTTGCCACGACAACTGAGTTGCCCTTGCACTCTTTTACCAAGACGATCCAATTGGCTATCACACCTTAACTCACAATAACATGGCACATTCTCTCTCATTTGATTACATCTTCTTTTACTTTATTGCTTTCTAGTTTAGTTGTGAGTTAAAACTCCTACAATCGTCTATTTGTGTTTTTACTTTTTACAGTGCAAGAGACTAGATTCTTGAAGTGGCACCAATCCCTGTGGAAACGATATCTTTTATACTATAACTTGCGACGTGTACACTTGCACAATTGCGGAGCACTTATTACGCGCAACATTTAGATTGACATTAAATTACAAATTAATTATCATAATTTGTTAGCGTTTCTAGTATTTTAGGGCTAATTAATTTAGGGTTAAGTATTAGAATCATTTAGATAATAATTAGGTCACTATTTGGATTTCTTAAAATTTGGGCCTTCATAGGTTAGGTCTTGGGTTGGGATTTCCTTTTGTGTTTTTATATTCATGCCTTTGATTGTCATGCTTTAATTGTCATTTATATAACCTTTAATTTTAATTGCATTCTTAATTAATTTAAGTCATAAAAAGAGGTACTTATTAATTCCAATATTTGTGTCGTAACAGTCCGAGCGTAAAGGATGTTGACCAAATATTTGGATTAATCCTTACCATCCCAAGGTAAATGGATTAAGAATTGACAAAATCATCACATCATACTTAAATTCTTGTATCATGCATAAAGGTGACGTACGAAAGTCGAACCATAAATTAACATGGCAGTCAGGCTTATTCGATGTAAATTTAATCTATGGTCTGATATATCGCCAACCTTATTAATTAAATGTCTAATTAATTTGAATCCACCAATTTGATAAAGCCCGTGCAGTTAAGGTTAATTTTCATTTAAGAAATACGAATTGAATTCAATATACATTTCAATGGTTTTCATCCTTTTAAAAGCAACAAATATTTCGGTATTGATTTTTGGGTGTGATGGGGGTGCTAATCCTTCCTCACGCGTAACTGTTGGACCCTTTCACAATGAATCTCTGGTTTCTTATGGTGTCTGCCCTACCTTACCCAAGTGACCGGTGGCGACTCCAAGTTTTCATTGTTTTTCAAAAAATTAAGGTTTTCCCAAAGAAGTCCCTTTTCGTTTAAAAGATTTTCATTAATGATTTAAGGGGATAATTCGTAGCGCCGAATTTATGTACAATCCACATGATTGTTTTGAAAAAAGGTCGCTACAGCATGGCGACTCCGCTGAGGACTTTTTGTTTTTTACAAAACAAAAGAGAGTTAGGCCAAATAAAAAAATTTGTTGCTTTTAAATAATGAAAATTATTGAGACTTTAATTGATTTTAACCAGGATGATTATTCCTTAAAAATGTGATCGAGATTACACGGGCTTTGATAATTGGTGGTCCTCGAATTAATTCTTCATTTAATTTTTAAGGAGTCACTGACATGTGTTGGATCATATCATGAAGCTTTATACTCGAGCTCCTTCCCTTAAGTGGGAGTGAAACGTCACATACCCATGTTTCTAGCCCTCTACGAGTCGGTAATTCACTCCTGTAATCCATGCATTTTGACACGTAAGCAACCCTCCACGTCATCAGGTCGTGCTTTCCCTCGAAACGAAACCAATTCGCAAGGTTATAATAGGCCAGAATTGGGTTCTTGTTGCCTTAGTTGGCAATAAGATAGGTTCGGGTACCCTTAATTAGAACCAAACCCATGTGTAAGAATTTAAGAAATCCACCCCTATTAGAGCCATGCGGATAACCTTAGCGAACTAGAATTCATGTGGTTAGGTTTCTTTCTTTGTGTAAACTGTTTATGTTTATCTTCTTTCACTTTCGTGCTTTTATCTCATGACTAACCCCTCTCTTTTCTTTCTTTCCCTTGTTCCTCTTTTGTTTTGCATATTTTGGTCATATCATAAAGAACATATTGAGTTGGAAATAGTCTGAAGTTAAAGACTAGATTGACGGGAGACCTAGTTCGCAGCAATGATGAAAAAAACTCTGACGTACAAATATGGTCCGAAGGGGAGCAGTTGCATGATGGGGACAGTATCCCTTCCGGGTTCAGGTCAATATTGGCAACAAAGGCATTTATGAATACAAATACAACGACACTTCCGAGCCGAAGGTAGTATAGAATAATTGGATTTGGAAACAATGTGCACTTTTAGTAGAGAATATGGTGACATTGCGTGTTTGTTAGATGTTCTGGTGGATCAGGCACTATTGCAAGCCTTGGTAGGGTTCTAGAATCCCGTCTATAGTTGTTTCACGTTCGGTAACTTTGATTTAACTCTTATGATTGAGGAATATCAAAACCTTTTAAATTGTGAGAAGGTTGAGTATACCTGAAGCCTGGTAAGAACAAAGCTTTTCGAGGCATGCTCAAAAGATTCTCAAACATATTGGAATCGTGGGTCGAACTTCAAGTCACTACTTGGAACAGTAAGGAATATCTCAAGTGGGAAGGGATTCTAGCCCTAGCTTCCGTACATCTGATAGGCTGAGTTTATCAGGATTTCTTCGCGTTGTTAATTTATGGGTTAACGCCTTTTCCTCGGGCAAGATGGATAATCGATCCGGCAGTGTTGGACCTGTTTGACTGTTTGAGTGGTGGGACCAATTCGGTACCTGTGATTTTAGGCAAAATTTTTCGATCTCTAAGGTTTTACTGGAAACATGGCGGGGGTCATTTTCATGGTTGCCCATAGCTTTTGACGATATAGTTCTATAGTCACTTATGGTTGGATCCTAACTTCTCAAAGCCTCTCTACAATGACAATTTCTCACCATTAGAAAATTTATGCGAAAGGAAGATTGGCCCACCTGAAAATCTAGAGAAGTTTGGGTAGATGTTCTTTGCAACCTAAAAGAGGAAGATACAGTTTGGAGGGCTCCATGGCTTTCTGCAAAGAGTATCCTCTATAGGTGCGGGATACACTCATAGGTGCCATTACTTGGACTGTGGGGGCACACTGCTTATGCACCTCTTCTAGTTTTCAGACAGTATGGCTCAAAGAAATTTGCTTGGTACCAAGGGTTTGAATGAGTTCAATATGAATTATGATAAGGAAAAATGCTACAATGCTTAGTACAACGCGAGACGGGTCAGAGTCATGAATGCTACCCACATGACCACTCCCGAATATGAGGCATGGAGATTCAGCCACATCAATGACAATATGCCCCAATTGAATCCCGATAGAAAGATGTCAATAGAGTAGAGGTTGGCCACACTTCTTACCGAGGCTGAGTTGATGAGAAAATAACTTGAAGATGAGCAAGAGAGGTATCTCAATCTTGAAGAGAAAGCCCGCCAAGAAAAATTTGATTTTGAGTTGGAGAAGATACAATTTGAAGGAATGGTTAAAGGTCTACAAAGGAAAATTGATGCATTGGAACTTGAGCTCAAGTTAGAAAAGAAAGAGATTCAGAAGCTTAAGAGGCTAAACAAAAGCAAAAGAGTTGTGGAAGGTGGATCAGGCGACGGGTTAGAACTCTGACTCAGGGTGGAGAGATCGAGAGCCGAGAATTATAAAAAGATGTATTGTGAGAATAGGGACCAGGTGCTCACTTTAACACAAGAAATGAAGAACCTGCACACTTCTCACTCTAGGCAGCTCAAGAAAGAATGTCGCGAAAATGAATCCTTGAAAGATTAGGTTAAGTGTCTGGAGAAGTCTCTTTTCAAGCACAATGGTTCGACTAGCAAATTAAAAATAAGTAATTTGGAGAACCAGGCTTTAGGGGCTCGCATTGAAGAGTTAGAAACTGAGGTTCAATAGCTCAAGGATTATATGGCAAGATTTAGGGGAGCAATTCAAGTACCCCGATGCTGAGTTTGAAGCAACTACATTTTGCTGCCTACACCATTTGGAGACAAGAACATGAGTTAGCGCAATGGAGGTTCGGATGAAAGAGGTTGCCCAAAAGTTACAGCTTTTGGCAGAAGATGCTACTAAACTTTATGATCGTGTTGACGATGATTCTGAAGAAGGAGAAAGGATTGTTTGGATTTTGAGAGAGATCATTGACCTTGATGTTACCCTGAAGTCATATGTTTAGTTGGCTTTCTTTGATTATTGTACCAAGACTATGTTTCTATTGATGAAAGTCGTTTAACGATGATATTTGCCAAACTTAGTGTTGCTTATTGCATTCATGCTTAATTCATTTATTTGCATTCTTTGTTTTATTACAAATAATTGACCAAAAAGCTTTCCGTTTCAGAAACAAAAAAGATTGTATTTTGGTTCTTTAAAATTACCATGATTTCGCTCCCATATCACACTTGTTTGCGAACTAAACAAATAGAGGAAGGTTTTGCGAAGCTTGAAGCTGATCTACGCGGTCAAATGGAACGGACCCAACATGAATTAAAGGACACCATCCTCAGGTCTCAATAGCACATGATGAAGGAAATATCCCAACTGTTGCAAGCCGAGCTAGGTCTAGAGTCGAGAGACAAGGGTATCATCGAAAGTCTTACCCAAAAATCGGGGGATCATCTTTATGCCCAATCCGTCAAGAACCCTCTGCTCATTGACCCTTCATCTAATCCTACACAAGGTGCATCTGCTTCTCATACCAGTGCAGCAGCTCAAACTTAACCAGGGGTGACCTTTGGGAATCCCGAGATTATCGGGGACGGCATCCCAGACTTTGACGAGTTGGAAAAATTGAACCAAATGAAAGCGGAGTTCACTAAGTAACTATAGGATACTCTGAAAGACCTAGAAGGAAAGTTTCGAGTGAAAGAAGATGATGATGACTCTTATGGGTTAAGTGCTAGGGAGCTCAGTTTGGGTGCCGATGTGGAGATCCCATATAAGTTCAAGACGACCCTCGATTTTGAGAAGTTTGATGGAAGCACGTGCCTGTTTGCCCATATAGTGATGTTCTTCCAGAAGATGGCTGGATTTACCAACAACGAGAAGCTTCTGATTCACTATTTTCAGGACAGCTTAGTAGGATCTGCTTTGAGGTGGTATTACCAACTGACCAGGGCTCAAATTAAGTTGTGGAGAGACATGGCGAAAGCTTTCACTGATCAGTATAAGCATGTAACCGACATGGTTCCCAACCTACTACTGTTACAAGGCATGAAACAAAAGTATAACGAGACTAGTCGTGAATATGCTCAAAGGTGGAGCGATGTGGCAGCCTAAGTCCAACCACCGCTTCATGAGCATGAGATATCTCCAATGTTTTTAGATACACTAAAATGGGCGTTTTATATCGATTGATCAGCAACCCTATTAGTAACTTTGCAAAAATGGTCATGACTGGCAAACGCATTGAAGCCACCATAAAGAGGGGAATGATCGATGGAGGGGATCATTCACGTAAGCAGTATAAGAAGAAGGATCATGAAGTAAACAACACCAACACTTTTGAGAAAATCAAGAACTTTACCATCTCCCAACCCCAAGCTACGATGGGAAATGCTCGAAGTTTCAACAAGAGAGAAGACAAGGGAACTAAGAAGGAAAGGGATGATAGGTCTTTCACACATTTTCCAATTACCTATAAAGAACTCTACTCGTAGTTGTACAAGGACGATCTAGTCTGACCATACCACGTTACTCCTTACAACCCACCATACCCAGCTTGGTATAAGCCTAAGGGAGTACCATGCTGATGTCCCAGGACATTCAATCGAGAACTGTATAGCATTCAAGAAGTTTGTTCAGAATCTGATTCGAACTGAGGTGTTACATATGAGGGAACCCAGTACGGCCAACAATCTATTGCCCAATCACGGGGGACAAGTTGTAAATGCTATCGAAAACGAGTGCACCGAGAAAGCCAAGAGGAATGTGTCTGAAGTACAGTCTCCCTTGAGATGGGTCTTTCAGCAGTTATGCATGGTGCGCCTCATCAATCAGGGCATGACAGTTTCACTATACCATGTGCTATCGAAAATCACTATGTCGGGAAGGCATTGTGCGATCTTGGAGCAAGTATAAACCTTATGCCAAAATTGGTTTTCCAGAGTTGGGAATAGGAAAGGCAAGGCCTACAACAATGATGCTACAGCTTGCGGATAGATCCTATGTGCATCTAGAGGGAAAATCGAAGATATACTAGTAAGAGTGGATAAATTTATTTTTCTCGCTGACTTTATTTTTTTGGATTGTGAAGCAGATGAGTTTGCACCAATTTTTTTTGGGAGACCATTCTAGCAACGGGATGAACATTGATCGATGTTGAAAGAGGGGAACTCACTATGCGAGTCAATGATCAACAAGTCAAACTCAATGTGTTTCAAACCTTGAAGCAAGATGATGATCCAGAGGAATGCCAATTCATTCATGCCACACCCGAATTTGATTTTGATGTGAAAGAGAATTGCCTCGACAATTGTATTGTCGAACCAGAAACCCGAGAAACTGATCAACGAAAAGCTAGATAAAGCGAATTGGATAGTAAGTTGACCAGGTAAGTATTTCGAACCATTGGAATACTCAGGTAAGGAAGGTAAACTCAGAAAACCTTCTATTGAGCAACCACCGATACTCAAATTGAAAACATTTCCAGAGTAATTAAAATATGCTTATTTGGGAACCAATGACACATTGCCCGCAATTATTTCTTCTAAGTTACAGCCAGAACATGAAAGAAGTTTGATCGACATGTTGGCGCTGCACAAAAAGGTAATAGGGTGGATAATCGCAAACTTGAAGGGAATTAGTCCGACAGTATGTATGTACAACATCCTATTAGAGAATGATCATAAACCATCAATTGAGGCACAAAAGAGACTTAACCCCGCCATAAAGGTGGTTGTGATGAAAGAAATCATCAAATGGCTCGACGCCAGTATCATATATCCTATCTCTGATAGTACATGGGTAAGTCTGGTACAATGTGTCCCGAAAAAAAGAGGTATAACCGTGGTAAGTAACAAAAATAATGAACTCATTCCAACTAGGACCGTGACCGGTTGGAGAGTTTGCATGGATTATCGTAAGTTAAATAAAGCTACTAGGAAAGATCACTTTCATCTACCCTTTATTGACCAAATGCTTGATCGTCTTGCAGGTAAATCTTTTTATTGTTTTCTTGATGGTTACTCAGGTTACAATCAAATTGCAATATCACTGGAGGACTAGGAAAGGATCACCTTCACAGGCCCGTATGGTACATATGCACTTCGAAGGACGTCGTTCAGATTATGCAATGCCCTAGTAACATTACAATGATGCATGATGAAAAATTTCTCTAACATGGTAGAAGATTTCCTTGAAATCTTTATGGATGATTTTTTAGTATTTTGAGATAGCTTCGACTATTGCCTCGACAATTTGGAAAAGGTGTTGACTCAATGTGAAGAATCTGACCTATTTTTAAATTGAGAGAAGTACCATTTTATGGTAGACGAAGGTATCATGCTCGGCCAAAAAATCTCATCTAAAGGAATCGGAATGGATAGAGCCAAGGTGGAAGTGATATAGAGATTGCCGCCACCAACTTCGGTCAAAGGAATCCGAAGTTTACTTGGACATGCAGGTTCTTTTAGAAGATTTATTCATAATTTTTCTAAAATCTCTAAACCTTTGTGTAACTTGCTTGAACAGAACAAAGCTTTTAATTTTGATGATTCCTACGTCCAAGCATTCAAAACCTTGAAGAAGCAACTCGCTACAACACCCATTGTTGTTCCACCCGATTGGACTTTACCTTTTGAACTCATGTGTAATGTAAGTGATTTTGCGATAGGAGCAGTTTTAGATCAGCGCAAAGGTAAAATTTTCCATGTGATATATTACTCTAGTAAAACCCTAAATGGTGATCAATTAAATTACACCACGACAGAAAAATAATTACTAGCAGTAGTTTTTGCATTTGACAAATTTCTCTCCTACTTGATTGGTACTAAGGTAATTGTTCATACTAATCACTCAACAATGAAGTACCTATTTGCTAAGAAAGATGCCAAACCTCGTTTGATTCTATGGATTTTACTTTTACAAGAATTTGACATCGAAATTAAGGACATAAAAGGAATGGAAAACCAAGTTGCTGATAACTTATCAAGGCTAGAAAAAGGCAATGAAGATTCAGACTTCTTGGAGATCTACGACACATTCCCAGATGAGCAGTTATTAGTTGTCACAGCAACTCCCTGGTATGCCAATTTGGTTAATTTCTTGGTTAGTGGTATCTTGCCTTATGACCTTACTCACCAAGGAAAGAAGTGGTTCCTACATAATGCTAAGCATTATTATTGGGACAGGCCTCTTTTGTTTAAACAATGTGCATATCAGGTGATACGATGTTGTGTCCCCGAAGAGGAGCAGCAAAATGTGCTACGCCGATGCCACTCTTCACCTTATGGAGGCCACTTTGGAGGAACTCGAACAGCACCCAAAGTTCTGCAATATGGTTTTTACTGGCCTACCCTCTACAAAGATGCCCACGACTTCTACAAGGGATATGATCGTTGTCAAAGAATGGGGAATATATCAAGAAGATATGAGATGCCATTAAAAACATACTCGAGGTGGAATTATTCGATGTGTGTGGGGAATCGATTTCATGAGACCTTTCCCATCTTCATTCGGAAATTTGTACATCCTACTTGTTGTGGACTATGTGTCTAAATAGGTCGAGGCAGCTGCAGTTCCTAGAAATGATTCCAAGACTGTGCATAAATTTTTACAGAAAAACATATTTACACAATTAGGGACACCGATGGCAATTATCAGCGATGAGGCACACATTTTGATAATAGGCTGTTTGCCAAAATGTTGGAGCGATTTGGAGTGACACACAAAATTGCCACGACATATCACCCACAGACAAACGAGCAAGATGAAATTTCCAACAGGGAATTAAAGAATATCCTTGAGAAGATTGTAAATCTCTCTCGAAATGATTGGTCTTTGAGAATTGATGATGCATTTTGGGCTTATCGTACTGCATTTAAGATGCCTTTAGGCATGTTGCCTTAAATACTTGTTTACGGCAAGACTTGCCACCTTCATTGGAAATCGAGCATAAGGCTTATTGGGCAATCAAAACTGTTAACATGGGTTGGAAAAACGCAGGGCAAAAGCGATTACTGGACCTCAATGAGATTGAAGAATTCCATGCCTTAGCCTATGACAACGCGAGAATCTACAAAGAGAAAACAAAGTGTTGGCATGACAATAAGCTATTGCCGCGACAATTCTTGCCAGGGCAATTGGTACTCCTCTTTAATTCTCGTTTAACAAGTTTTTCCGGAAAACTAAAGTCAAGATGGTCTGGGCCATTCGAAGTAGTCAAAATTTTCTCCCATGGTGCTGTTATAATCAAGTCCACCATCGACGAACATGAGTTTAAAGTTAACATACATCGTTTGAAGCATTATTTCGGTACCCATGTTGAGCGCGACAATGAAGTTGTTGCTTTAGGAGATGCATGAATATGCTCTTCTTTAGTATTTATTTTTCGTATTATTTTAATTTTTTTCGAATTTTGGTTTTAATATTGTTTAGTTTTTTATTTTATATATCTCTAGTTTTTATTAGGATAGTCATATTTTATTTCTATATTTATTTTTATCTTTATCTTGATTTATTTTATTTAGAATTAATCTTTATTTAATATTAATTTATTTGTTTTGTTTGAATTTTAGGATAAGAGTTCAAGAACAAGAGGAGTTTGATTAAAAGATTGAGTTTATCCTTTAGAGGAAATAATGGGCAGATTTTTGAGCGCTTATAAAACCTATTTAATTATTTGTTTGCCCTAATTATTTCCCCCTTTAAAGCCCTTAGCCGCATGCCTCCTCACCTTCACCCAATCCCCATTAGCTGTCCAAAGAACCAACCCCTAGCTTTGCTTCCTTTTCTTTTTTTCCCTCCAATAGTCGACCATCACCTATCCATCATCTTCAACCCTTTACTCCACCATTAAACTTCTACTCCATCTTTCAACCTTTACTCTTCCCTCATTTTTGAACTCAATATTTCTTATAGTTTTTCTTTATTTTCTTTTGCAACCACAACCCAACAATTTCCACGGCCAAGAACCTTAAAACAATACTTCACCCGAGTTCTTCCAAGGAAACCGAACCTCCATTTCTCTGGTTTGCGACACCGATCATCAAAGAGCGATTCCTCACCAAGTTTGCAAGCCACAAGGTGTGGGAGGAACAAGGATTCGACTACACTGTCTCCCGCAAGAACTTCGACCTTGATGCGTTCATCTTTAAAGTTATCGAATGCTACAAATGGCAAATCCTTTGTCATCAACCACAGCCGGGAAAAGTATCATGGGTAAGAGATTTTTATTTTCATGCTACTAACCCCAACAACCCCTATGTTTATGTTCGTGGCAAGGCAATCCTCATTGATGCTGACACGATCAATACCTTTTTATGGGATATACACTGAAAAAGATGAACACAAAGATTTTGTTGGCAACATCACGACCGAAGAAGTCAAGAAGGTATTCAAAGACCTCACAATCGAAGGTGCTGAATAGAACCAAGGTGTAACACCCCCTCCCCGGCCTAGTAAAGAATCGGATCTGAAAGTGTTATCGAAAAACATATTCGGAGATCAGAATTCTAAAACTTGTTTGAATTGACTATTATTCTCTTTTTACACAAACTTATTAACTATTAACTCAAATTGGGATCAATTTTAATCTTTTTTGAATTTTAGGGACCAAATTGTAAGTTTTACAAATTAAGGGTCCTTAGCCAACATTTAGGTTATCATACTAAAATTAAACTTACTAATTATTAGCCTATGAAATTTCATTACTAAAGGAGGTCATTTACCTATCTGATTAGACGATACAATATTTAGTAACCATTTTGTAAACTGTTCAAAACTGTTTTTATTCGGATTAACCTATCACGTGATTTCCAAACCTTACCAGCTTTTACCAGTAAACTAATAATTAGTAACTCTAAAAGCACACCAAATTCTAGAATATTTCCAACCCATTTAGTATTCCACATTTTAAGCTAAACATGTCTTTTTAACCGTTTTTATCCTTATCTAGCATATCATTTAAATCCCTTTAAGGTTATTACAAACCATAGACAATATACACATAACAAAATGGGTAGGTTAAACATCTTTAGGTCCTATGCCACCTTATTAGGAGTTTCAAGGCAAAAGATAAACATACATATATAGATGATGTGACTTGCAACCGCAACTACACGATCAGAGCTCGGAATGCTTCAAGGTCCTGAAATGCATGAGACACACGAATGTTAGGCTTACATAACCGAGTGAGGTAGTTACAAAAATTACAATAAATGATCAATAATATGAAAGGCATGATGATCCAATATACAGGTAGTCATATTACACAGTTCATGCCTATTACACCTATTCTTATGCTTTCATATTCACATATTACAATTCACATATTCATGTCATAATTCATATTGTCATAGCATAATTTATGGACACCTATCACATTAGGTACCATTGGATACACGGATTCCTCTGTACACCAATGCATATAACGGAGAGTGGGCTGTAGCTCTTTAGCCGTAGCTTCGGAGATATATCCCTTACACAACCGACCTTATTTACCCTACATATAGGTCGTAACCCCAGACCGTAGTCCATCCCTTACTTATACGAGCTTAAATAATCCTATGGCATGCCAATTGTATCCAATGTACACACTTACACAAAAATCACATAATTATCATATTACATGTCTTTTGAATTGTATCATATCAAATATCAAAATTGAGCCTTAGCTCCATGTGTCACATGTCTAGCATATCATATTCACACTTACACATATCAAAGTAGTACAAGGCACTTACCGAAATTACTAGTGGAATCCAACACAGTTGCTCTACATGAACTTTTAATCAAATGCAAACATATTCACCAAAAAAATGCAACTTGATGGCACCGAGCCTCTCCCTTGACACAACTACACTCATCTCGACAACCCAATGTGTATAAGGCTCCCGGATAGCAATGCATTTATTCTTGGCTTTCGGAAGAGATGACGGTTGTTCGCTATCAACCTCTTGAGCCAATCGATAGCGAGGATTCGAATTTGTTGAACCGGAAAACTCGAGCTTACCACCTTATCACCGAATCATTTCTTGCGCACGCCCTCTATTTATACTTAAATCGCCGACCCCAAAATGCCTTCTCCATACTCCACGAAGGCTGGAGCCGTGGCATATTTTTAAGGGGCATGGCCCTTTTGCTTTGGCCACGTGGTGGGCAACTTGCCACCTTGCCCATTGTTGTGCCATGTTTCCCCAAATGTGGGGAATTCACGACAATTCCATTTAATTTGAAGGAATTGGCCGTGGGTCCCCCACTCAACGTCATTATCAATTTTTTTACTAATATTAATAATATTTAATAAACTATTACAGTTATCCCGAATAACCTTCATTGTTTCAAACTAGGTACAAGATCGAGCAAATTATATAACCGGTACAAAATATTCAATCACCGGAACCTAATCCCGACTAGACCGATTTTCGGGGTGTTATAACTCTCCCCTTAAGAAAATTTGTCCTCGAATTTTTGCTTCAGGCGAACAGATGAGGATACTATTTCTGCATAGTCTCCTCGTGTTCCCACGTTGCCTCTTCAAGAGAGTGGCTTTTCCACAAGACCTTGACTAATGGCACAGACTTGTTACGAAGCCGTTTAACTTCTCGTGTAAGGATCTAAATAGGTTATTCCTCGTATGTCAGGTTGGATTGGATCTTTACAGATTTCGATTCAATCACATAGAAAGGATATGACCGGTACTTACGTAGCATATATACATGGAAAACATTGTGAATCCGACTCAACTCCTTGGGGAGAGCTAATCTGTAGGCAATAGGTCCAATCTTTTCAATCACCTAGTATGGACCAATGAAGCGAGGACTTAGCTTTCCTTTCTTTCTGAAACGAAGAATTTTCTTCCACAGAGATACTTTGAGGAATGCCTTCTCACCAACCTTGTACTAAATATCTCTCATGCCTAAATTGGTAGAGGACTTGTGTTGGTCGAAGGTAGCCTTAAGCCAATCACGGATAATGGTTGTCTTTTCTTCGGTTTCTCAAAGTAAGTCATGACCTAGCATCTTGCCTTCACCGAGTTCAGTCTAATAAAGAGGAGTCCTTTACCTCCTTCCATAGAGAGCTTCATACGGAGCCATTTGAATTGATGCCTGGTAACTGTTGTTGTACGCAAACTCAACCAAGGGTAGGGATTTCTCCCACGTATTCCCGAAGTCAATGACACAGGCTCGGAGCATATCTTCTAGGATCTGAATAATTTTTTCAGATTGGCTGTCAGTTTGAGGATGAAAAGTAGTGCTCAGATGCACTCGCGTTCCCAAGGCCTCGTGTAAGGTCCTCCAAAACTGAGATGCAAATCGTGGGTCACGATCAAAGATGATAGATACGGGAATTTCGTGTAAACGAATGACTTCATGGATGTACAACTCCGTGAACTTAGGCAAGATGAAATCCATTCTCACTGGAAGGAAGTGAGCAGACTTGGTGAATCGGTCTACAATGACCTATATGGCATTATTTTTCTTCAGGGTCAAAGGTAGACCACTTACGAAGTCCATCGTGATACGCTCTCATTTCCATTGCGGAAGTTCAATGGGCTGCAGAAGACTCGTAGGTACCTTGTGCTTGGCTTTGACTTGTTGACAAGTTAAACAGCTAGCCACAAAGTCGGTAATCTCCTTCTTTATTCCAGACCACCAATATAGTTCCTTGAGATCCTTGTACATTTTAATAGCTCTAGGGTGAACAGAAAAAGATATTGAATGAGCTTCACTCAGAATTTGATTCTGAAGATCTTCATCATCGGGAACATAGATACGGTTACCGAAAAACAATAGGCCTTCGGAATTCATAGCAAAATTGGGATCCGGATTATCTTTGATCTTGGCAATGATAGGTCGCAACTCCTCATCAAATTTTTGGAGTGCTTTGATTTGAGACACAATGGTCGAATGAATTCTTAACTCGGCTAGCAATTTACCATGCTTCTTGAGTCGAAAGTGAGCATTCAAGCATTTCAAGGAAGAAGTGGGTTTCCAGCTAAGAGCACCAGCCATCACATTGGCTTTACCGGGGTGATAGTCAATAACTAGATCATAATCCTTCAATAATTCCATCCATCGGCGTTGACGAAGATTTAACTCTTTCTAAGTTAGGAGGTATTTCAAACTTTTGTGGTTAGTGTATAGGTAACACTTCTCACCATAAAGATAATGCCGCCAAATCTTCAAAGCTAACACAACTGCAGCGAGTTCTAGACCATGAGTCAGATAATTTAGCTCATGAGGCTTGAGTTGACGTGAGGCATAAGCTATGACTTTGCCTTCTTGAATTAGAACATAGCCTAACCCCAGGTGGGGAGCATCACTGTACATGGTGAAATCTTTCCCTGACTCGGGTTGTACCAAGACAGGGCATGCATGAGGACTTGCTTGAGCTGATCGAAGCTTATTTGTTGATCCACAATCCACACAAAAAGAGTGTCTTTGCGGAGAAGCTTCGTCAAGGGTGCAGTAATCAAAGATAATCCCTTACCGAATCTACGGTAGTAGCTTGCAAGGCCTAGAAAACTACGAACTTCTATCACATTTTTCGGAGGAATCCAGTCAAGAATTGCTTGGATCTTTTTTGGGTCCACTTGAATTCCCGTAGAAGAGATTACATGGCCAAGAAATGATACTTTAGACAGCCAAAATTCACATTTACTAAACTTGGCATAGAGTTGTTTCTCCCGAAGGGTTTGAAGCACGATCCGGAGATGTTCTTCATGAGAAGTAGTCTTTAGAATAGATCAGAATGTCGTCTATAAAGACAACCACAAACTTATCGAGATAGGGCTAGAATGCACGATTCATTAGGTCCATGAAGGCTGCAGGTGCATTCGTGAGCCCAAAAGGCATCACCAAAAATTTATAGCGACCATATCTAGTCCGAAACGCAGTCTTTGGAACGTTAGACTCCTTTACCAGCATTTGGTAGTATCCTGATCGAAGACAGAAGCATCCTTCAACTGATCAAAGAGGTCATTGATCCTCGAAAGTGGGTACTTGTTCTTGATCGTCACTTTATTCAATTGACAATAATCAATGCATAGACGTATTGATCCATCATTTTCTTAACGAACAAAACCGGTGCTCCCTAATGTAAGAAACTCGATCGAAGGAATCCCTAATCTTGGAGGTCTTAGATTTGAACTTTTAACTCCTTTAACTCTACCAGAGCCATTCTGTATGGAGTAATAGAAACTGGTGTAGTCCCTAGTTGCACTTCAATTCTGAATTCTACTTCTCGGGTTGGAGGGTGTCCGGAAGTTCATCGGGAAATACATTAGGGAATTCTTTCACAACTGGCACGTTTTCTAGTTTTAGATCATCTTTAGACTTCATATCATATAGGCTCGGGTTTGGTTTTCATCAAGGTTATGCTTTCCTTGCCGAGTCCACAGAGATGTAGCTTCTTTTTTGAGCAATCTACCCAGGCTTGATGTTCAGTTAACCAATCAAGGCCTATAATAAGATCAAACTCATGGAAAGGCAAAGCCATCAAATCGGCCAGAAATGGGATCCCTCAGATCTTTAGAGGGCAGGCTTTATAGATCATTCGAATGGTCACACTATCCCCTAAAGGATTGGAAACAACTATCTCAGAAGCAACAGGTTCGCATTCTAGAGCATACTTTTCAACCAAGGGTTCACTAATAAAGAAATGTGTGGAACCTGGATCTATCAAAGCATAAACAAGTTCAGAACATAACTCCACCATACCTGCAATCACATCAGGATCATCCTCTTGCTCGTGACCTCAAACATGGTACATTTGGGCTGAAGTCTGCGGATCACGGCCAGTTGGAAGAGTATTGTTGTTGCGGGGTCTACATGCGGATTCGGATGGCACTGCTTTGCTCTTCTCCCCTTATTAGGATTATTCTGAGAAGCTACAGATGTAAGAGCCTGAGAGTTCTATGGGCACTGACGGATGAAGTGGCCAGACTCTCCACAAAGGTAACAAGAACCGAATTGCCTACGGTACTGCCCCGAGTGCCTCTTCTGGCAGAAGTTTCATAAGGGAATCTGGGAACCCTTTGTGGAACCGCATGTGCTATCTACTAAAGCTGTGTGGGTAACAGTTGTTCCGGAAGACTAGAACTGAGGTACATACCCAGATCGAGGTAACTGTTGGTAGGTAATAGACTTTTGGTCCCATTGTCTTCCATTCTTCTGGGACGTAGGTGACATGGAATCATCTCAGAACCTCTTATCAGGTCGAGTCTGGTTCTCCTTTCTCCTCTCGGAGGCTCTCTGTAAAGCTTCGATTGTGATGGCCCAATTGACAAGGGTCTAGAAGTCTCGATCTCCAGAGCAACGAAAAGAGGACGAAGTTCATCACAAAGGTCGTCTATAAACATTCTACATTTTTCCTTCTCGGTACAGATAATTTTGGCCCCATATCTTGCATACATACATAAATCATGGATGTACTGCTCCACTGGTCTTCCCCCTTACCTTAGATGGAGGAAATTCTTGCGTCTTTCTACAATGTAGTGCTCGGTAATGTACTTCTTACGAAACTCATGCAGAAAGAAGTCCCACGTGACACGATGTTTAGGAACAGTGAGGGTCACCGTATCCCACCAGCTTTGGGCCTCTTCAGCTATCAAGGCCAGGGCACATTCAAGTTTATGCTTCTCAGGATGCTTCATTTACTTATTCAGCACTTTCAGAGTGTTTTCCAGCCAATATTCTGCGATTTCAGGATTATCAAGGTCTTGGCCGGTGAACGTGTAGACGGGATATTGATTGAGTGTGTCAATAGGGGCTCTCGAAGTAGGCAGAGAAGCCTCAACATATGGGGGATGTGGTTCTTGTCAGAGAGACACCACTACCTGTTTAATCATGTCCGCCATGGACATCAGATACGCCTGCTGAACGAGTGGCATTGATGAAGGGTGAGGTGGGTCGTTCTATCCCACACACTCAGGTTGGATTTTAGGTCTTAGGTTGTCCCCTTAAATTGAGGAGGAGCCCGGATGAGGTTCGTTCACTACCCTTCTATCGGTAGGACCAAACAATTCGAATCTAATTATAGAAGGATTGAATCGTGTAAGTTGCAAGTCACAAATAACATATATAAATAACTTCTAAGTTGCATATACACATGCAGACTCATGACTGGCCTCGGTTTAGTCCTAGAATCGACTAAACTCTGGCTCTGATACCACAAATGTAACACCCCTCTCCGGCCTAGTAGAGAACCGGATCTGAAAGTGTTATCAAAAAACATATTCGGAGATCAAAAGCTAAATCAGAATTCAAAAACTTGTTTGAATTAACTATTATTCTCTTTTTACACTAACTTATTAACTACTTACTCAAATTAGGGTCAATTTTAATCTTTTTCAAATTTTAGGGACCAAATTGTAAGTTTTACAAATTAAGGGTCCTTAGCCAAAATTCATGTTATCATACTAAAATTAAACTTACTAATCATTAGCCTGTGAAATTTCATTACTAACGGATCTCCTTTACCTATCTAATTAGACGATACAATATTTAGTGATCATTTTGTAAACTATTCAAAATTGTTTTTATTCGGATTAACCTATCAAGTGATTTCCAAACCTTACCAGATTTTACTAGTAAGCTAATAATAACTAACTCTAATAGCACATCAAATTCTAGAATATTTCAAACCCATTTAGTTTTCCACCATTTTAAGCTAAACATGCATTTTTAACCGTTTTTATCCTTATCTAACATATCATTTAAACCCCTTTAAGGTTATTACAAACCATAGACAATATACACATAACAAAATGGGTAGGTTGAACATCTTTAGATCCTATACCACCTTATTAGGAGTTTCAAGGCGAAAGATAAACATACATATATAGATGATGTGACTTGCAACCGCAACTACACGATCGGAGCTCGGAATGCTTCAAGGTCCTGAAATGCATGAGACACACGAATGTTAGGCTTACATATCCTAGTGAGTTAGTTATAACAATTACAATAAATGATCAATAATATGAATGGCATGATGATCCAATATACAAGTAGTCATATTACACAGTTCATGCCTATTACACCTATTCCTATGCTTTCATATTCACATATTGCAATTCACATATTCATGTCATAATTCATATTGTCATAGCACAATTTATAGACACCTATCACATTAGGCACCATTAGATACACGGATTCCCCTGTACACCAATACATATAACAAATAGTGGGTCGTAGCCCTTGAGCCACGGAGATATATCCCTTACATACCCTACCTTATTTCCCCTACATATAGGCCATAGCCCCGGACCATAGTTCATCCCTTATTTATACGAGCTTAAATAATCCTATGGCATGCCAATTGTATCCAATGTACACATTTACATAAAAATCACATAATTATCATATTCCATGTCTTTCGAATTGTATCATATAAAATATCAAAATTGAGCCTTAGCTTCATGTATCACATGTCTAGCATATCATATTCACACTTACACATATCAAAGCAATACAAGGTACTTACCAAAATTACCAGTGGAATCCAACATAGTTGCTCTACATGAACTTTTAATCAAATGCAAACATATTCACTAAAAAATGCAACGGGATGGCACCGAGCCTATCCTTTGACACAACTACACTCACCTCGATAACCCAATGTGTTTAAGGCTCTCGGCTAGCAACGCCTTTATTCTTGGCTTTTAGAAGA
This sequence comes from Hibiscus mutabilis, assembly GCA_019671005.1. Taxonomy (NCBI): domain Eukaryota; kingdom Viridiplantae; phylum Streptophyta; class Magnoliopsida; order Malvales; family Malvaceae; genus Hibiscus; species Hibiscus mutabilis. Next base: position 17,021,629 of record CM033711.1, read on the forward strand.
GATGACGATTGTTCTCTATTAACCTCTTCAGTCAATCGATAGTGAAGATTCAAATTTGTTGAACCGAAAAACTCGAGCTTACCACCTTATCACTGAATCGTTTCTTTGTTCCTTACTTTCCTCATTCTTTCTTGTGCATGCCCCCTATTTATACTTAAATTGCCGGGCCCCAAATACCTTCTCCATGCTCCACGAAGGCTGGAGCCGTGGCACATTTTTAAGGGGCATGGCCCTTTTTCTTTGGCCACGTGGTGGGCAATATGCCACCTTGCCTATTGTTGTGCCATGTTTCCCCAAACGCGGGGAATTCACATAATTCCCTTCAATTCGAAGGAAATGGTCATGGGTCCCCACTCAACGTCATTATTAATTTTTTTTACGAATATTAATAATATTTAATAAACTATTACAGTTAGCCCGGATAACCTTCATTGCTTCAAACTAGGTACAAGATTGAGCAAATTAAGTAACTGATACAAAACATTCGATCACTGGAACCTAATCCCGACTAGACCAGTTTTTAAGGTGTAACACAAGGGGCCTTGAAGGGAACGATAAATCGACTCATGTTGAAACCCAAGGCAAAACTGTGGAATAAATTCATTAAAACTTGCTTAATGCCCACTACTCACAACACACGGTTTCATATTCTTGTCTTTTGTTATTATATTCTATTTTACACAAGAGAATTATCAACTTAGGACAAATTATTTCTAATGAAATATTTACTTGTTGTCAAAAAGATGTAGGCGCCCTTATCTTCCTGAGCTTAATATCTCAATTATACGAGAAAGAAAAAGTGCCAAGAGATTATATGGACGAGAAATTGCCTGCCAGAAAAGGATGGAATCAGATGCAATCCTGCGAATCATGGGTGAGGAACCAACGAAAGAACCAATGCTACCAAAGAAATCCCCCATACCGACCACTGCCAAGGCAACCAAAATTGCCTCGGCGAGTACAGATGCCCAGACAAGTGAACCTACCTCGGCAAACATAAACCAAATCGAAGCAATGTTGCGCCCTTTGACATAACGATTGGAATGAATGGAGGCCCAGCAAATGCTATTCATGTGGTACATAAGGGACCATAATGTAGCTATCACATGAGTGATTCACGAAAAGTACCCCGACAACACCGTGCCTTTCCCAGTGTTTCTTGCCGACCTACTTGCCTTGGCAATTGAAGAAGCCACGATAACTGCTGCATACGATAAAGGTAAAGCCCCTATGACTAAACCTACTCGTACTGAATCTCTACATAGATTTTTAGATTCAGATGATTCCATCCCTGAGCAGTGACATCGCCACCGGCTGCACAACCAAAACTGAAGCACGAGGCTTCTATCATCGAAGAGGCCGATCGAGATCCTGTAGCAAGCGATGACGTTGCGGAAGTAAAAGTTCAGGCTACACCAGTAGCTACACACATTCAACCACCACGAACCGAAAAATGAATCAAGCACACAGCTCGAACAAAACTCGTCATTCAAGGTGACAACTTATTCGACTAACACATGTGTATTAGGGACAATGCTTCTCTCGAGTTTGGGGGTTATTTGTTTTTATTTAGTTTCATCTTTAGTTGCATTCATCTCTAGTTATCGCATATAGGTTGCATATATTACTTGCCATGCCTTTGATTGAATTTAATTTAACAAGACTTGTTGAATATCCAATGATGAATAAATTACCACTGCATTTAATTAATAGAACTTTCATTCTTAGGATTCACATGGAAAACACTTAGAATTCTACTATGATACTGAATATAATTTGACACTATTGTGACTTGATTGATTAAAGGAGAGTTAGTGAACTTAGGTTGCTTAAAAATCGGGGAAATTGAAACTTAAAATTTCTTGCTAGAGGTGCCCGAAACCAGCTCTAGTTGTTACACATTAAAGAATCGCTAGAGGTGACCGAAATTGGCTCTAGTCGACAAAAAAACTATAATAAGTAATTGCATGCTTTGTTAGAGGTTCCCGAAATTGGCTCTAGTAAAAATAAAAATAAAAGCCCCATTAATTAATTTGATAAAAACCTACTGTTCACATAGAATCCTGATAATCGACTTGTACACAACTCCATACACACATAGTTACAAGCATTATAGTCCAAGTCCGAGTAATTTTTGTGCCATCCGAAAAATTGAAAGGCAATCATACTTTGTAGCTCGGTTCTGAGGATTGAAGATAGGTACGAAGTAAATTTTTAATGATCGAAGTTTTGGCAGGTAATCATAGTTTTGCATTGCTTGAGGACAAGCAATAGTTCGAGTTTGGGGGTATGTTAAGTGTGCAAAATTTATATATTTACCACCATTTTCTCTTAAATATTATTAGACATTGGCTCATTTTAATAGCATTCATAGTCACTCATGCATTAAATCCAAGTTTCTGACATAGTTGAGCTTGATATCACAATTTGGTTGGTTTTATGGAAAAGATAATACCGATATGTGCGATTTTGTGTACAGAAATTAATTGCCTCAACAAGCAAGAAATTGTTGAAGCAATTGAGGATAAAGATGAAGAAGCTGCCGATTTGATGACTGGATAAATCCACCTCATTTGAGATGAGTACGAGAAGCAATGATAAATCTTAAAGAGTTGGAATTCCATGCAGAGATCAAATGAGATTAAAACTTCAAGTTTATGAAGAGTTTTTGGAGGATAAGGATAAAAAGGAATTTATTATTTCTTTTATCCTAATTAATCCAAACTTAAACTTATCCACAACAATTCTACCTAATCATCTCTTATAAATAGAAGATTTAGCCGCAAGCCCTAGGAGAGTTTGATTGGAGGGGAAAAAAGAGAGGTCTGATCGCAACTTCATCTCATTCTTCATTGTTTTTATTCGATTCATGTTGGGGAATTTTTATCTTGTATTTCTTTTGCACCCAGCCATGAACTAAACTAAATTGGCTTGGGTTATTGTGTTTTGTGGTTGTGAAAACGTTTGGATTTGTTTAGGTTTTTTATTGCAATCTAAATTCAAAGTTTGTTCATTCTTGATTCTTAATTTGATTGCAAGTGAATTGGGAGAGGATATCGTGAATTCATCTATTTATCTAATATCGGGAGAGTTAGATTCAAGAAACGAATGAGCATGGTTTTCATTCAAATGATTGTTGGTGAAGACTAACCCGACTTAGGAATAAGTTACGGATTTCAACGGCTAAGAGAAGCGCAAGATCAGTTGTTGTTCACCCAGGGTTAACGTAGGGATGTATCACCAAGGAATGCACAATTGACCAGTGTTTCGAGTTAGGGATAACAAGAAGCCATTGAAGAACGTTTCGCCAAGCTTTGAAGGAAGTCGCCTAGTTACCAAGGCAATTGACGAATTGCCCATGCAATCCAACTGGTTCTAATTGCCAAGACAATTGAGTAGCTTCAACTACAATTACTACAATGATCCATATGAAAATCACACCACGACTCACGATAACCCGGCCTATTCTCTCTTATTCGATTACAATCTTCTTTTATTTTCTTGTTCACTTTATTTTACTTGTTAATTCGAAACATCTACCATCACAATTTATTTCTCTTTTCAGTACAAGGAATTAGAAATCAGAGTTTCTACAAATCCCTGTGGAGATGATATCTAATATATACTATAACTTGCGACGTGTACACTTGCACCAATTGCGAAGCACTCAAAACACGCAATAATCACCATTTACGTGGATGATAGAAATTAGCTTCCTTCAATACAAGGAAAGCTACTATGCTTATGGTAATTAAAAAATAAAGTAAGAAAACTTACCAGTTAGCTTTCTTTAACCTGGCACCATCTTCATCTTCTTCTTTTTACTTGAACAAACAAGCACCTCTATTGTTGTTCATATAAAAGCTTCACCCCTTCAAAGCTAGGCAATCAATCAAACAAAGGAGTTGTTATTCGGGAGTCTTGAAAGCCTCAAAAATTTCAATGAGTGTAGTCGGAGTCTCAGAATTGGCTAGGTGCCTTCTCGATTCTATTTCTATTGTTTATTGCATAACCAATAAGTTATAAGGTTCCATTGCATCAAGTCCTATTAAGAGGTATCATTGGTAAGCATTAGTAAGTCTATTGCATTGAATTATTGCTCATTGAATCATTGTTATTGTCATCGACATCATTGAAACAGTGATATAAGATTATATTAATCATTGGACATTGTTATTGAACTATTGACATTGCTATTATTACCATTATTGTTATTGAAAATGTTTTTGGCTTAATTATCGAACCTTGGATTCGAAGGGACTTTGGATACAATTGGTATGCCATAGAATTCATGAGCTCATTGGTACGGAGTGGACTACAGTCCTTGAGCTAAGGCTTTATTTGGTGATGTTAGCGGGATGTGTTTTGATTTGTTCTATTGAAGATGTTAGAGGATTTGACCGTTCATTGATTGGCGATGTTAGATGGGAATTCGCGTATCCACTATCTTGATTTGATCCAAAAATGATATTAATGTTGATTTCAAGATTTAAGATTGAGTATTCATTGAACATGTTGCTATAGCATGAATTGATATGCATATTATTGTTGTTGATATTGTTTATGACTACCTCACTAGGCAAAGCGTGCCTAACGCATTTCATTTCATGCATTTGAGGTTAAGAAGTTTACTGTACGAGATCTGGGGAAGTTGGTGTTTTGGCAAGTCACAATCTAGTAAAGTAATGCCTTTTGCTCTTTTGAACTCTTAGTATGTTGGCAATATAGTTAAACAAGTTATACATGACCTTTTTGTTGTAGCTATATGTTTGTAGGTGGTTTTGAGCTTGAATAGCCTTAAGTGACTCTTAAGTATTATATGAAATTAATAGAAATGACATATTATGCTTAAAAAGGTAAAAACGTGGTAAACAGATTCGTATTGCTACGAAACTTTGCATGCTATAAGATTTAGGTACTTATAACTTACCTGCAATTTTTTATTGAATTTGGAGACTGTTTGATTGGTTAAAATACCTAAAAACCAGACATAATATGTCATTACAGAGTAGGGTGTACCGATACGGGTAGAGGCGTATTGGTACGAGTAAGCATTATTGGACCAAGTTGCTAAGACGTACCGATACAAGTCCAGATGTACCAGTACAAATTTTCGTCACTAGAATTTATAAAATAAACAGGGACATAAGAATCTGGTATCGATACTGTTCATCACTTATCGGTACCGAAAAACGTTACTGGAATTGGTTAATAATTGGGCCACGCATTGTGTATCGATACGGCTAAACCCCGTACCGATACATGTACACCAATCTTTAACGAACTTAACGGTCATTGAAAAGGCGTACCGGTATGCCTCTTGAGTATCGGTAGGTAAATTAGTTGAAACATGTTGTAAAACTTGCAAAATAATCATTGAATTCTAATTGGACAATTAAATGAGTATTTGAGTTCAAATCTTAAAAAAAATTGACATGCTTGTTAAATTACATTGAATTTCACATAAGTAAATTTAATCATTGTTAAGGACCCTTAATTTATAAAAATGAATAATACTAGGTTCTATTGATCTATAGTTCTCTTTGAATCATTGAACATGCTATTGAGTTATTGAATAACTTCGAATCACAGTTAAACCATTGGAAATTATTGTATAGTTTACCGTATTAAAAAATTGATAGTATTCTTCGACCTAATTTTTTACCAGACGGAGAAGAGGTGTTACATAATGCATGAATTGGTTTTAAAGTATATCGTTTCTCAATTTCTTTAAAAGATTTTCTGTCCAAATTTACCCTTAAAAAGTATATTTTGTTAGTCAATCCAATCTTTCTTTTATAATGATGTTGAAAATCAGTCACACATGTGTTTCTATTAAAATATGCCAAATGGAACGTTAGATCAAATGATAAAACACCAAGTGACATTGTCTATCGACAACCTATATAAAAATTAAAAAAATACAAATAAATTAGAAAAATAAAAATTAATTTTCAAAAATAAAATTGTAAAATATATGTGTAAATACTAAAAATAAAAAAATGACTATTAGGAAATCGGGTAATTGTTATAGTATTGCAGCTGAGAAAAAAAATCCGCTTGTCATTTTATTTTTAGATCTATGGTATTTTCTATAATGAAAATACAAAACGATTTGAGTGCATGCCGACTTAACTGTTCATGATTTTTTATTAAAATAATAATAAAGACAGTAGGATCGCTATTATTCATTGTTGTCGCACCCGTATGTGCGTTGTATGCACAAGTCGACTTCTGTAGCATTTTAATAAAAAAATCATGAGCAATGAAGTGGTAGAAGCATATACCGACTTCATCTTTCACTATTCAAAGTACCATAGATGATGCAATAAATCCAAAAAATTCAATTGTAATATCTAAAAAATTAGCCATTAGAAAATTTTAAAAACGATAAAACTTAGTCCAAATTTTAGAAAATTACAATATTTCATATATATATTATATAAAAATCAAAATCCAACAAAATATTTTTTTTCAAATATCTAACTATAAATTTAAAAATAAGAATTTTAAATATTATGTTTATTTATTTTAGTTT